>BGZK01000383.1:0-443010 GCA_005406025.1 Eumeta japonica
AAAAAAATATTTTTAAGGAAAATAATATTTACAATTCTTGTTTTGCATTTAAAATCAATTTAATTTTCCGTCAAAACGCCTAAGACTGTCATGGCGTCACCGAATACGTCATCGGCTCATAAACAAAACTGTTTGTTTACTAAGATTGAGTGTTTTAAAATAAAATGGATTTGCCGTCGTATAACTATTACAAGTGCTGTGTAGTGCCTCAGTGTGGCAGAGCGGCATAAAGCCCAAAATTATTTATATATGTTCCAAGAAATCAACAAATACGGAAAAGTGGCTAACCTTGCAAGGAGAGGAATGATAGTCATTGTTTTTCAACAAACTCAACAATGTACTTTTAGAAGATCATTTCGATGTAAGTATTCCGCTCAACATAGTGTGGTAATGTAAATGTGATGTAAATATACATTAAAACAATAATATACTATTTAAGGTTATCTATTTTATAATCGTCAAAGTCAAAGTGTTTATTGTCTTATTTAGGAATATATCAGTTGTATTCATTGGACTAAAGACACATGTTTTATTTTTTCTAGTTGCCAAACGATATGCTCAATTATACAGAGTATCATATTATGGAAGAAGTATGCAAGTGCATGAGACCAGGTTTGTACTCAAACAAATTTGGATGTCAGAGAAGATAGACGAAAACGGGCATGCAGCAGCTAGAGCGATACATAGTTAAAACAAAAGAATGGAGATAATAGCAGAATGTCTGAATGAACCAGAACAAAGTTGTGCACAAAATTCCATCTATTGAGAGATACTCCTCATACAAGTTCAGGTATGCACTAGTAATAACCAACACACTATTTTTAACAACAAAGAAATACCTAGTTAATAAACTATAATTCTAATCACTTGCATTTATTTTCAGATTTTCAAACAGTTGGACAAATGAGCCAGAAATCATATTCAAGCAGAAAGTAGATAAAGCGGTTCAAGCATTTGTACACATAGTTTCAAGTAAAAGCTGTCCAGACAAGAATAAAACAGTAGACCAGGCATTATCACCTTGAGCCATCAACAATATCTAGTTTCCACATCCCCATTTAAAGCCACACATTTAAAAAAATCAAGTCCTTCGATATCCAACAATCAAAATTACAAAGAAATATATTGATTGAAGGAGAGCATTCTGACAGTGATATTTCTTTGTATACCATCTGTATACATGTAGTAACTCCCATCAGTGCATTCATTACAAGTGAAATCGTCTTCCGACTGTGAGTGAATTAATTGCTGAAGATATAAAACTAGAAGTGAATGAGACGCAGTTAAACACAATTTAAAAATTGAAAAAATTGAAAAAAGCCTCGTTTGTATATTGTCCCGAGCAGTTGTTACTATTTGATTGTCACTAAAAGATGAAATGAATATTCCTAAACATCATATATTACTATGTTTACATAAGATAAGATTGATATTAAATTTAATCAATTGGCAGATGATTATGGATTGAGTCCATCATATCTATGTAAGATATTTTTAAAAATATACCGGTAATAGCCAGCTACATGCGTTCTTCATTGTAGATATGGGAAATGATAAAGGACCTTACCTATGGCATTCAGACACAAATACCATAGTCTTGTATTATAGATTGCCTTGAGAGTGGAAGTGCAAAACCATCTAAGGCAATTAATCGGCCATGACATGGTCTGAATATAAAAAGCAAACACCATAAAATATTTAATATCCTGTACACCAAATGGATTGGTTAACTACATTTCTCGGATTGGAGGCAGAACCACACTACATGTGTTGAGATCATGTGACTTTTAAATACTTTAAAAAGTGGTATGGTTGTAATGGCAGACAGGGGATTCAAGCATGTAGAGCAATATCTTAATAAATCAAATATTAAATTAGTAAGGCCTCCAAGTGTTCAAACAGGAGTGAAAATGAGTAAAATGAAGCTAAACAGACCAAGCAGATAGCCAGCTTGAGAATTCACGTAGAAAGAGTTATTCGCCGCCAACGTGAATTTTATATGCTTAAACCACATGCATGTACTAATTTTAAATTTGTAAAAATTCTTGATGATATATTAATCATAACATGTGTGCAATTAATGTGCAAGATTCTCTAATAAAACAAAACTAAAATTCAAATTGTTTTATTACCCACACATTTAAAATTACATACATTTACTTAATAGTCTGATATAATAAAGATATACTTGAGTCCACCATATCTATGTATTACTATATTTATTTTAAAATCTACACACTAAAACACACTCTTATTCTACACTCTTATATAGTAAGGGATATATTTATTTCCAAAGTTTACTAACTTATTTATGATAAAATCCTCAATGTATTTGCTGATTGTATGGTATATTTATTAACTCTACTTTTTATTTTTAGTATAGTCTGGGTCAGCTACACAGAAAATGCAGTTTTCCTTTTGTGATAAGTACATTTAAGTTGCATTTGAACATTGTATTTTCAGTAGCCTCTCCATTTATATATTTTTATATATTTTTACTAATAGGACATTTAATTTCAATTATACCATCCTCAAAAATTCCATCTGGGGAACCAGCAATCATAGGATATTTGGATTAAATACATTAATTTTTTTAATTCTACATTCCACTGTTTTCTCACTTCATCTTCTAGGATGCGTCCACGTTTCATAGATGGAGTATCTGTACCTCCTAGTATTAGGGATACAGTGTGCTCATTTTTGTTTCATGTCGGCTTACTTCATGTGCTCTGAAGCTGTTATTCGCCATACCGCAGTTGAAACCACAGATCACTCTCGGACTGTTCCCTAGTTTCTTCTTCAACTTGCTTAATTAAAGGAGGTGAAATCTGAACTTTTTTCAAAAAATCTTCAACACTTTTGTTTTTGAACTCATATACTAGTTGGTGCATCGAGACAGCCTGTGTTACAGTTTGACTATACAGAGTGTTGGTATTTTATTAGTTCACAGTCTTCTAATTTCCTCTTTCTAGCCTCTTCCAAAACTTCTAAAACCAATGAATTGGCTGGCAGTATGGGATTGCCCTTGGACAATTCCTTTGCCGTCATATATTTCATGCTACTTCCGACTCTGGAGAGTTTGGATTTCTTCCAGTAGCACTCCACTGATGTATGCATGATGGCCTCACTGCGGCGATGAAGCCACATGAGAAAGGCTATCGCGTGCTTACAGCCGCCTTGTGACACAGTCTTCACATTGGACAGAGAGGACAACTTCGTTTTCCTCCATCAACAACCAGTGTGCATCCCATAATTTAGCATGAACTTTGTGTTCGGATATATTTTGCACTTCAGTGCAGCATTTACTGTCACGCTTAAGCACCAGCTAACAGCGTCGTCCCCATATGAAGCTCGTGAGGACCTGAAATTAAATTTATAAATTTATCATTTCTTTGTATTTATAAACTGTAGTAATTCTAACATCAAAATCTGTAATTAAAAGGTCTACAAACAATACATACAAAATCAATAATCGGTAATAAAACATAAATATTTATATCTAAACTTATAATAAATATATTATACTTACATTGAAGTTTTAACATTGCGGAATTCCGATGAACAAAAGTCTCTATTTGATGCGAAAAATGTACCAAGCATAACGGTGTCAACTCTGGGCAAGTTATTGCTATTTGCTTTGCTAAATCCTGATTCCATGATGATATCTGTTTGTCTTTCACTACATGACTAAGAATAACTGTATTTACGAGTTAAAAAGGGATAAAACGAGAAATTATAATGAAATGGCAGGAGGCTATCTTTGTTGTTTGAATGAAAATGTCAACGACAGCAGATGTTTGTAGAGCCGTGACGTCACACTTTCTGATTGGTGTTTACTGTCATGACTTCACCTATTTTTAAGATTTATTTTCTAAAAATATAAATAATCTTTAATTTTTATGATAATTAGATTTTTTTTCCTAATCTAAATGTCTTGATCTATAATTAGAAACTATAATCCATCCGATTTGTTCTTAGTGGAAACAAGCCGATTCAATACTCTTTTTGTTAACATTTATGACACTTATTACAGGGTTAATGTTTGGATTAGTTCAACAAATAACAATTTGAAAAAATCTGTATGCATAGAAAAAATTGAAACTCGATCCAAAATATTAGTGGTTTCTTACTTTTTCATTATGTATGTTTTGGTACAAAATTGCAAACCTATTTATGAACAGTGGTATTATTATATTTCGAACTAATAAAACAAATTAATCATTGATTAGGATTTGTCCTGTTCATCACGACACACTAATACCTAAGTGGGTATTAAGACCTTGCATGTTTATATTTTTTGTTTTTGGAAGTTTATGTCCCGACTATTTATCTACTTTTGCATTCTTTGGAACCATTGTAAATAGTAGTTTGCCCAGTCTTCCTTAGCGATGCCTTCAATGACTTTTTGGAACACATTCATATCACTTCGGGTCTTGCAAATTACCTATGTCTCTAACCTTATCTTTAATTTTCGAAATACATAAAAAAAAGACAAGGTACAAGATGTGAAATATTTGACAGATGCTTCACGAGTTTTACATTTAAGGCCTTCAAAAATTCTGTAACCTTGGTGAAATGTTTTTTTTCCCTCTTGCGACAGTAAAAAAGGGGTTGAAATTATGACAACTTCACCAGATGTGGCTGGACAGCACGTGGAGGTATTGACGATGACGCCTTATGGGTGAATCTTTAAAGGAATCACCTCTGCATAGGAAGTGACGAACACGGGGTGGGCCCATTTATATATTCAAGCGCGGGAACGTGATTTTCAAACGTAAATTTCAAACTTCTGAATCATAGACTCACAGTCTATTATTCAGAAGTTTAAAATTTAAACTTTCCATAATAATATTGTGCAAATGGGGATTTTTAAGAATGTGACGCATAGAAGAATTGGTTTTGTTTGAGTTTGAAACTGTTTCATTTGTCTGTACTCAATGATTGAATAAGTTACGTACTGATTTTAAAACAAAGTGTGTTGATCACTCACGTCATCAATGTGCATTCTGTGACTATACATTTTGAAATCTCGCAAGCCTATGTTAAGAAAACTACATCCTGTGACTGCTATTTGAAAGTTAAAATAAAACCTCATATGAAAGTAATTAACTTTATGTCAACCATTTCACAATATAGAAGTTCTTCTTTCCTACTCGCAGTAGAGATGTTGAATTCGGTAAGATGTGAGCGGACTCTGTAATAACTTCATTTGTGTTTTTCATCTTTTGATGATTTATATAAAAACCTCCAGCTGAAATTATTCTCATTGCATCACCTGCATAACAAAGAAATGTATTATATATTTAGTGTACATATTTAAATAGGAAATGAAACAAATTAAGGATATCAATTTTATAAGCATCTTTTAGAATATATCATACATCAGTATTGGAGGGTTCAAATATATAGTTTAAAATTTCTGCTTTCTTTGGTTTCTAAATCTCTGTAAGAGAAGGCTAATTTTCAGTTTTTATATATATACAAATAAATAGATAAAAGTACAAATAAATATTTAAAAGTTTTTGTGCTCTTGCACAATTTGTAGAAAGTGGAAATCTTTTTAATGAAAATGATTTTCCATATTCCATCAAATAGTTACAAAGAATGTTCAAGAATTATTCAAACAAATATTGATGTTAAACCTCTTATATATGAAGTCATTAAATCATTATGAATAACCATGACAAAAAATTTTCAAAATTTTTATTGAATATATAAATTATGAATGGGATATCTAAAATTAGACATTCATTTAAAATTTGCCACATTTACGGTCTTTCCCACCAGCTCCTTTTAAAATTACTTTTAAGGAAAATTCACTTTTAAAATAAAATTTGGATTCCATGTCTTCATTTTAAGGGGTTTTATCCTGAAAAATCTTAAAAGGAAGACATGGACTGCAAATTCTAATCTAAACATGACTTTTTGTTAAATGTCAGTTTAAAAGATGGTGGTAGAGGCTCATAACAGTATAGACTTATTTCATATTCTTGAAACACTAATTTCTAATAAAAAAAATTAATACAATCATAAAATAAATAGTATTTTATTAATTTAAATTATAAATATTCTTTTGATATTTTAATTTTTTGTACTTTTCCTACTTCATGTGAAATTTAAAATATCCTCCCATTTCTTCGGTCACTAAAAGTAACAAAAATGTATACTTGAGCGACCCCTCAAGAAAATTCTAAACATTACTCAATTACACATAGTACTTAGGATTATATTTATTTATTATATATTATAAGCATTGTATATGATAACAAAATATTGAAGAAATATCCAAATACCCTCTCCTATACAAACATTAGTGTGTTACAGAATAATGTATCTATGTATCGTTCTTCTAAATGCTTTTTTGTACATTAATCCTAATCATGTGTCATGATATCATCATACATATAGAGCTTCCATTTATTTCATGCAAGTTTTTATGTTGTCTAGTTACCTATAATTTCATGTAAAACAATGTTTTTTTGATAGATGACCTATCACAACCGACTCTTCCAACTCTAATAATACTGCCTGCCTAGTAAATAAGTATGAATCGTTACATCAAATATTGGGTCTAATATGTGTAGGACTCGTGAGTCAAGGATTCCATACTACTACACAATATAATTGTATTGCTTTGTCTTAAAAATAGATTTTTGTTCATTCACATTTGGATCCTTAGGATTATCGTACACTTGACTGGTATCATTTGTTGTTTTACTTTAGAATTTGCACTATTTACATTAATCACTATAAGCTGGTGATTGGTTTCTGACAAATGAAAAATAAAAAAAAAACATTGAATGAATCAGATTTCATGTATAGGGATGCCTTTTAATTTTTACTTTTATGGTCTTTTTTTATTATCCATTAGGATAACTGTTATATAAGAACATATTCTGTTAAAATTTAATCAGCTACATATAATGGTTTGACATATACAGCCTTAAAATTAGGAGAGATTGCTTAAGTTTAATAATAGGATTTCACTGTCTTAGAAAGCATTATCCTATTTAACACCAATCATAATTACTACCATCTATTGAAAACTTCTTACATATAATATAAATGTTTTGTTAAGAACCTAATGCTTTAATATTTCTTACTTTCTGTAGCAAAGCAATGTGCTTTCATTCCAACGTCCAAAACAGTCAACCCCGGTTGTAAGAGAAGAGTTACAATAGTTGCTCCGCTAAAAACTTCCTCCAACTCCGTTCCTGTTAGGCTCATCAAAGATTTTACATCCTTACTGAATATAACTTCAGTTGTCTTATGAGCTCTCTTTAGACCTTCCTCTGAAATTAGAATTACACAACACTTGAAATATTAGTTTTTGATGAATGACTTCTAATGAATTCTAATTCCGTCAACCAGTAACGATATGACTAGATTTAAAATTTTCAGTTTACTAATTATCTACTAAATATTGTAAATACTGTTACACTTTTCAGCATATGAAATGTTACGACTTTTGACAGAGTCCTTAAAACTTACTTCCATGAACTAGCAAAGTAAGATGGTCAGCCAAACACATCTGTGGATATCTTTCATCTGGATGATTGCTGTGTTTAAACATTATATCTTTTATTTCCCCCAAACTATAAAAAGTGAACAATTTTAACAAACGCTCCACATCAGAATCTTTGGTACGTATGAAATATTGGTATAAACTATAAGGACTTGTTTTTTCGGAATCTAACCAAACAGCATTTCCAGCAGACTTTCCAAATTTATCTCCTTCTTCTGTGGTTACAAGAGGTAATGTCAAACCTAAAATTTAAACAAGTTCATTGTTAAATTATTTTATAAATAAGAAATGCACATTAAACAATTTGGAAATTAATCATAAAGAAAAAAATCTAGTAAAATTGTTGATAATAAATTATGCTCTTTCTACTGTATTATTAGTCAAAAATATTATTATTAAATAATTAACAAAAACATGTACATACCATATACTTCTTTATTTGTTACTCGACTAATTAGTTCATGACCGGCTGTTATATTTCCCATTTGGTCACTGCCTCCAATCTACAGTAAACAGAGAAACTTAATTTTGCTCTAAATTGTTAAAAATAACTGACAGCTTAAAAAACTCACCTGAAACTTACAATTGTATTCATTCAGGAGATGAAGCCAATCATATGCTTGAAATATTTGATATGCAAATTCAGTGAAGCTCATTCCTACTTCTGAACTAATTCTGGATTGTACACTATGTTTTAAAAGCATGGTGCCCATACGAAAATTACGTCCTATATCACTCACAAATTTTATAGAATCTATTTGCCTGTACCATGTTTCATTGTTGACAATTCTAAAAAAGTTAATATAATGACAATTAAGGATTTCATTTATTAGAATATAAAATAATTAATTAAAATTTAACCTAATAGGCTGTAATTTTTTATTAGTATCTGTCCATAAATGTTCTTGATGGTTTTCAAATACCCTTTCTATATTTTGAGCGATTTGCTTAACATTTTCATTTATAATGTCTTTATGTAATGCCGGTCGTTCTGTATTTTTACCACTTGGATCTCCAATATAACCTGTAGCACCACCAATCTATAGAAATCAATATATTTATATAAGATCAAAATGAATATTTTAACATTTCACTGTAGAAATCATCTGTAATTTTAAATGGACCCAAAGATTATGAATTTATAGCTTTTAAATAAGTTATCCAACAATATGATAAATTAAATATGAGTATACCACAGAAGACTCATCAATGGCCCAATTCTGAATAATAATAAAATGCCACAAGTGGCAATTGTTTTAAAAGATTATTCTGTTAATAGTTAATCATTGATCAATACAATACTTTCATAGTGCTAAAATAAAAGCTGATATCGGGAATTCAAGGCTATTGTAGTGGGTAACTGAGAATAAAGTTTTGTATATTGATGGCAATGCCCACGACTTTTGCTTCTCTGGTGTCAAATGCTATCTTAATAAATGCAATCTTTTGTATAAAAGGGCTCTATGTGTAAACATCAATGGTAGAAATCAATGTATCATATATTATGCTTCTGTGTATACTATATTTTATACTAATTATACAACACATGCGAATATGTATATGCACATTGTCCCAAAATTCAATGCTATAGCCCTTCAAGGGTTGATTAACCTGTTCAATACTTAACAGATTATGTACATATGATCCCAATAAAAATTGCCAGTTTTCAAGATATTTGTACTCTATGACTAAAAAAAAATTATGCATTATTTTCGATTTCTAAGTGCCATTACTACAATTTGTCTATATTCACATATGATAATTTATGTTTACCAAAGATAAATTGTAGAATTATTCTGAAATTAGTAGCAAAAATATGTAAATATGGAAAATGGCACTTAAAAATCTGATATAAAGATTTATTCTAAATTCATAAAAGTTCAAATATCTTTACGGCTAACAACTTTTATCAAGGTTATATGCTCATAATCTGTTAAATATTGAGCAGGTCAATCAACAATTGAAGGGCTGGCATTGAATTTTGGGATAAGATGCATGTATATACTCACACCTGTACAGTGAGTATACAATATATATATATATATATATATATATATATATATATATATATATATATATATATATATACACTACATATAATCACTATAAGGTAAATTTATGAAAGAAAATATATTAAAAAATGACTAATATAGTTTCTTATAATTTTTAATCAAAACTATGTATATAACAATATCTTGGCATATTTCTTTAATGATTCAATTATATTTTCACTGTTCTACAATCAACTATTCCATTGTAGAAATGAACTCGGTATATTCAAAAAAACTACAGAAATTGAGCATATATACATATGGATTTAATGCTCATATAGAAGTCTTGATGAAAAAGATAGCAGTAAGATAGGAGCTGAGACAAGTTGATATTCAACATAAGTTTTTGGCGGAAGCCACTTGAGTGAGTTAGAAGAATTTGATAATCAATATTAAATCTTTTTTACTATTGATTATGAAAAAAATATATAAAAGAACAATACCCATGCAAGAGTGGAAACATGAGTTATATGCTAAGAGACCCCCTTTCCCACCTACTAATTCCCTGTTAAATAATATTAATGCAATACGTCCCAATCGCAATTCCTAGTACATCAAAAAGCCTCTACCTACATCAAAAGCAAACAACTTTAAATGAATCTTTCTAAATAAAATACTCAACTGTACACATAAAAGTATATTTTTTTCATAATTCCATGATATAAAATAATCATAAACTTGATAGACTTATAATTATTATCACATGTGATAATTGTTTGATTGTCATGGTACATTTTATTAGAAAATTGTGTTTACATGAAAATAAATACAGCTTTATTATAAAATACATATAAAAGATAGATATGACTTTTAGCTAAGATATTCAATATTTCTATTTACTATTGTACCAAAAAATGGCTCATTATGTTCACCAGTTTTAAAAGACAGGACAAACACAAAATGGATTTGTATACAAAAGATTCCATATGATCGAATGATAATTAATACTAAATTTGTTTTTTAAATAGTTTAGTAAAAAAAGTATTCATACTTAATAGTTGTACACTAAAATCAGACTAACTGTCATGTCCCTGTGTGGTGCAAGAACAAATTAGAGCAGACAAAAACAAATTAATTATTAGCCTTTGTTTGTTGTTGTAGAGGCCATAGTAATACACACAAAAATACAATTGATTTTGAATGATTGAACATGCTATATATACTTCTTAGTATATTAGCGTTGTATTAGTACAATATTCACTACTATTATATTGATAAATATACATATAAGTATTTTTTTAATATAGGAATACTGAATATTCTTTTCTCACAAACTGAAAATATAAATAATAAATTCTTAACTAATCAATTAAAGAATTCTTGTTTATATAATAGTTCACTTACCAAAGCTATTACATTATGCCCACCTCTTTGCCAATGCAGAAGATTTATTAAAATTAAAAGGTGACCAACATGTAAACTGTTCGCTGTGGGATCAAAGCCTGCATATACACATTGTGGCAATTTATTCAGTAAGTTTAAAATTTCATTCCTGTAACATAGGTGCTTTTCTTATTATGAAGTGCAAATACATGTATAGATTTCAAAACTAGGAAATAAACTTACGAACTAGTATTAGGAAACAGATCCTGGTACATTCCTCTAGCACTCAACTTTAAAATATTTCTACTATAAAATCTTTTCGTATTAAGTTTACTACAAATTTTCATTGTATTTATATATTTTATGATATTCATTTTGAATTCGCGTTGGCTTCTTTAAGAATTGAGTCAGAAATAAATAAACTTGATAACCTCTAAACCGACCTCTATACAAATCCAATTTTAGTATTCTTTTTGAAACACGTGAACTGCTTATTATATATTATCCTATGATACTACCCATGTTAGCATTAGCTCCATAGTATAACATATAAACATTCATAATTGTTTCAATATCGGTTTGAATTAATGTACATCACCGGTTTACACATTACTACGCTATGAAATTGAGACCAGTCAGAAATACAATTCACTTTAGGTTATTAATTCTCAACCCCAAAACTTTCTTCTCACTAGTTCTCACAGTGATTAATTTCTATGTAGTAATAATAATTCTACGGTAATTGATGAATTTTTAAAAAAGTAATATTTGGACGCAATGTTGCTAACACCATTTCATAGCTATACCTAAAACTATTCTTATAAAAGGGGTAAAAACTAAAACATATTTATATGTATAAGTAAAATATTTGAGTAAAATTGACGTAGACATTCAAAAATTCACACTTAGAATTTTTCGCAATAAGAAAATAATTTTATTGTAAATTATCATCAAAAAACAAATAAAGTATGAGGTACATTTAAATCTTCACTTTTCCAACAGCTAACGGTTTTCAACAATTATCATTTTTAATTTTTATATTACGTAGGTAAAATTTGTGACTATTATTTTAATTACTCGACACTAAAAATAGATTTATCTATCCAAGTAAATAAATATATTCTTTTTTTAGATATTTGACTTAATTTAATTTGACCCTTTGGTTTTTCTTCATAGTTTAACCTTAAATTAGCTAATAACATTTTCACTCTTTTAAAAAAAATATGGCTTGGTTGTTAATCTAAAACTCCATTTCTTACTATATATTAAAAAGTAAAGCACTTCCCAAAAATATGTGAAAATTAAAAGTATTAATTTAAAACTAAAAAGGAGATTTAAAGCTAAATTTAAGCTCAAAGCGCTACATTGTCAACACTGGTTAGAAGAAAGGTATGACTCATTAACTTATCTTTTATTTAATCATCAGCCAATGTTTCTGTGTTGAGAGTGAATTTTGTCAAATTATAATTTTCACGATATGCTGCACTTGGAAAAATTTAAAAATAAATATTCATTCACAGCACACGATATTCAAAAGCATTCAACTTTCTCATTTACCAATTGTAGAACGTAACTATTAAGTAGATTAGAGTTATTGAAGATTTCATCCCTGAAGACTAAAGGTTTTTATTTTTTTTTAATTAATGTTTTTTATCGTTATTTGACTACCTACTTTGAGTAAATTAGTTTTAAATCAGTGAACGTTTGCTCTCCCACATCCCACCGAAATACTGTGCGAAGGTGGGTTGATTTGCGTTAATTAAAAATTTTTTTATCACAATCATGAAACACTAAAAAATACAGAAAATAGAAAAAAATCATCTGCACTTCTCCAATATCTTTAGGTGACTAACAGATTTTCTTCCGTTTTGTTTTTAGCCTCACAGTCGCGGATTGTACAAAATATATTGCCATTTGAATGAAGTTTAATTTGTACTACCATGACAAGGAACAAGCTAACGCAGGAAACATGTAGCTAATAGCAAGAATGAGGATGAAACTGAATTCTCGTTGCAACACAAAAAATACAAACTAAAAATGTCGCAAACAGTTCATTTATTTTGTGTTTGCATAGAAACAAATAAATTTAATACGTTAAATATTATTTTACTAAAATAGCTATTTAATTGGTAACTGCTGAATTTATCTTTTGTTTGATTTTAATTTGTCAACACTGAGTTTGACAGTTCTTTTAGATATAAAATTCTGACAATCAATCATCGGCTTCCAGTGTTCGGTATTGAAAATCAGAGGCGATAAAACCGCCAAAATTTTTGTTCATCAATATATTATATTAATGGCACCTGCGCAGACGTATCTGACCAAAAGAGAAATATATATTTATATTTTTTATCAACCGACAATCAACGTACACACTTGAAACACAGTGAAACTTCCACAAAACAGCAACGAGTCTCGTTGGAGCATACGATATTCATGCCTTTTTTTTTAGTTGTCAAACAAAATAAAACAATACGAATATTCATTTGTTTATTTACGTTTTACAAATTATTTATTGCTTTTTGTCAGCTTGGAATATGTAACATATATTTCAAGATACAATGAAAGATTACTTAAGTAGTGTTAATAAAATTGTTTTGTCTAGCATCCTCAATTATAAAGTATTACTCATACACTTTTCTATATTAAATGAAATGTTCAGAAAATTCTGAAATAGCTACGAAATATATTGTTTTAATTAAATTATGAAACCAAATAAAAGTTTATAACATAGTAAAGTTTAATATATGTATTGCTTATTTACTTATTGGCAATGTTTAAACAATTTTCCAGAAATAAGTCTATTATTGACCATTTAAATACGAATATGTATACTAAATTTCTTTAAGGCTAAGCATTTATTAATTTGTCTGTGTATTGAAGGATGTATGAAAACCGAAGAGGGGACGATATGAAAAAAGTAATTTATGAGAAAAAGAGTTTTAACTTTTTGTCTGTTTGTATTTCCGATACTACTGAATGCATTTTAATGTAATTTTCCTGGATAAATAGAGTTTGGCTTAGAGTAGAATATAGGTTTTATTTCATTTAAATCTGATGTTAAGTAAAAAGTTATTTAAAGATTTAGTTTAAAAAGTTATAAGAATGTGATATGGGTTTTATATATAGAGGAGGAGGGGAGTAGACCAGTAAATGAGACAGACCGAATTCCATGAGGATATAGACACAGACACAGCTGCATAATATATATAAGTATCTATACTTACCTTGTGCAGTCTTTTGGATAAGTAACATAAGATATATTTATAATTTTTCTAATCTTGTTCATACATACAGTGCAATACACTACATTAGTGTTATTAAACCTTACCATAAAATTTTAAATTCATATCAGTTCATAAATAAAAATATACAAAATATATGGACTAGCTCAACCGATGAAAAACCGTTTGAGGCTGCTTGTATAAGAGTCCGTTGGTGAATGGCACCCATATATAGCCACACTATGTAGTAAAGTATCCATTTTATGAAGATTGCATAAAACTGACTCATCAAGTGAACCATTTGGATTTTCTTTAGTACGTTATTAAATTAAAAAAATGTATATTCTAGTAATTCTGTTCTTGCTATTATTATATTCCATTTAGTTACATGTGGCAATAGAGTTTTTCTGCAAGATGGTGATCTACAATATTGTTTTCCAGTGTTCTTTTTTTATAGCATTATCAAAGGGCAAACAAGCATGTGAGCCATTAGAGTATAGATGGTCACCGCCGTTCATGGACACTCGCAATTTCGGAGAAGGCACCAGTGCATTGCTAGGATCTTGGGTAGGAATAAGATATCTGATGGAGAGAGGAGGGTGTTAATGAAACGGTTTGGGCCACCGGAACTCTCCATGGACCAAAAGCAACAGAGGAAACTGTTACTTCATGCCTGTATTCTATGTGGTTTTGCACCAGTCGATCCGGCCCATTTACGTGCTGCAGCAAAGTTGACCACAGCATGGCTCAAGGATAACATATGTTTATGATATATAATAAATAACACATACCGAATAATATCTGGATATCGTGTTGCAAATCTCATTACTTATGGATCCAAAATGTTGCCAAATACATGTTTTTAAAATAGCCTGTTATAATCCAAAATATTATAAAATGTGACAATTAGAAAAAATATTGATTACAGTGTAAATTTTAACACAAATATTAACTAGCACATGCATATATAATTCCCAGAGGGTTAGGCATATATTTCAGGTCTCCATTTGATACAATCCTTATAATTTGTGATATAATCATTTTATTGGGTACCTACAATGAATAAATTTTCTTACTGCCTTTAATATACTTTCTTACACATATAATCTCCAACAGAGATTCTAATGGAGGTAGAGTAAAATTTTATAATGATCACTAACGACCGAAAAGCTTATCATAGGAGGCGCGCCCAACTCCATCTTCAAGGCAACGGGCACCAACGTCCACCTGAATATAAAGTACATCTTATACCACTGTATTTACCAATCCGTAATAGCCTAGTATGATGACTACGGTAAAAAGTTTACATGATGATCAAATCGACCCGTTGAACGTCGAGGGTTGCTGCTGCTGGCCTAGGATTGTAAGTCATCAAAATCTAGGAAGGGAAACTATGTCCAGCAGTGAATATCTAATTGCTGAAATAATGGAATAATTATGTGGTTAAAAAATAATTAATATTACCACCTCAATTACCTTAATGCCACAATAAAGAAAACTGCCCGAATGACAGCAAAAAGTAGCACAAATTGTGTCGCATTGAAAAGCATATCACAAAAATCTAACAAAATTTCAGGTACATATAATAGGATAACTATCCTTTCCTTTTCTATTGTCAGGTATTAAATCTAGAGTTTATTAATTGCTTAGTACATTTATGTGGGAAGATTGAATGTGGAAAACTACAGCTTATGCCTCACAAGCAAAATATAGTAATATTGTACTTTCCAAAAAATTATTTATTGCGATTATACTTTACAAGAAACAAGACGACATACTTTTACATAACACCTCTATAATACTAATATTTTAGGTGTAAAGAATTCAGTGCCCATACAAAAGCGTTTGATACAGTAGGCAGCTAATACGAGATAAATGTCTACCGCAATAACTACCTTAATAAAATTTACTTAAGTGCTATTAATATGATTATACATAGAACCACAAAAACACAGTACAAAAATATTTGTTCCCTTGCTTACAGAAAATCAGTTTCAATTATAAATGGTTTCTCAGCATTCAATTTCATATAAGCTTCTTTTTTTCGTAACTCACAACATTATACACAAAACATTGTAATATTAGTTTACCGATCATAATCAAAATGGATACACATCATCATTTAAAGTAATGTTAAATGCATATGAAATATTGTTTCAATTAATTTAAAATCTTTCCATAGGTATTTTTAAATACCATAAATAATTTTGGCACAAAATAAAATGACAAATTCCTTACTTAAAGTAATACAAGTTGAAAATAAAATTAAAACATTCTGAACAACATTACATTCAATAACACACTGGCAAAGTAATATATGCAAAAATGTATAGACAATGATAAGGCAATGTGATGGTTGGAGGTTATTTTAACTTATTAATTATGTCTGGTTTCTCTACTCATCTATATAAAAATATTTTGTCCAGAATAAGTTATTTCAAACACCCTGCAAAATTTTAAACCAGATATTTCACAGAATTTTAGGAATCTATTGCTTCGAGTAATATTAACAGTGCCTTAATACTCTTAAAATTGATGCTTAAAAATAGGGAAATACTTTGAATGTAATATTTCAACAACATTAATCCTCTAATGTAACATTTTTAAAAAGATATGACATGGATTCTTTATTATGTATACGTCGTATGGCCTCACTAAGCATCATGGATATGTCCACGGTCTTGATCTTGTGGCATTGCATCTTTTGTAGCTCATGTGGGATAGTATTGGTGACAACAACTTCATCTATTGGTGAATCCTCAATGAGCCGTGGTGCATCTGATGACAACAAGCCGTGTGTGGCTAGTACATAAATCTTATATGCTCCACGTTCCTTTAATACTTCAGCCGCTGCTACAAATGACTGCACATCATCTATCAGATCATCCTACAAAATAAAAAAATGTATATCACAATATAAACACTCAAAAACAGTCAATCACATAGTGATCTATAATAATAAATAACTTTAAAATTGCAGACTTGAGTCCACAGAATATCTTTTGTGATGTACTGACTGCAAATGTTTTTTTATAGTGTTGCTTTGACAAATAAGTTTGTTTGTATTGGGTGATTAAAAAGTGGTAATAGCTTTAAATTGAATAAATAAATAATTTCGGAATAAATATGTTTAAATAGTTTAAGTTGTTTGAGTAGTCATTGAAATAACAGACATATTTAAAAATTTAATATGTGACCAGAAAACAAAAATATCTCATCCCAAAAATATATAAGATATATATATATATATATATATATATATATATATATATATATATATATATATGTTGAAACTATTTCTAAATTAGAAAAATGAATTGATTAAAGTCAAAACAGGGATAGAATCTAGTGTATAAGTTGAAAACATATTACTACTCATTACTATAAATAAAAATATCTTGCAGACATATTGGATTTGTAATCACACTCAAAAATGTGCAAAGTTCCAAACCTACACATTAAAAAATACATACATTATAAAAATGGATTCTAAGAAAAAATAATAATGAAAAACAAACAAAGAGCAGTGTACCAAGCCATTACCAGTATCAGCCAATTTTCTAAGATTTTCCAAATCTTTTAGAAAATGATCTTAATCTGTTTGATCTTGGTACATACCAAATCAAGTTAGCCCGCAGTTAACATGCTGAGCACTTAGTTCAGGGCTTGGTATAATATTGAAGTGTATTGTGAGTAATAAAAGCTTAACAAATGTATTTAAGAGCAAGACATTCAGTTTTTACATATTCATACAATATGTTTTTTTTTACATAGATTGTAGTCAATGTAAAATATATTTATTCGCTATTATGAGTAATAAATATATTTGGTCTTAGCTAGATCAGTTGTTTACCTTTGCTTTTAATTTTTGCAGTAAATATAAGACAATTGCCACATAGAACTATTTATATTAAAGTCTATCAGCATAACAAAATGCTGATAAGACTTTTTTACAATATTTTTTGGGCTAAACACAAATGAATATCAAAATTATTTGTAAGCATGGAGAGTTTATGGTCCATAAAATTTAGCCCATTCTATTCTATAAAGCGAAAAAACAAAATTAACAATCTACAGTCATACACTAGTTTAATGATTTAGATATAGATATAGAAATGTTAAAATTCCATAAATAAAAACTATTAATTTTAAGCTATGCTATTTATTTAAATAACTGAATTAAAAATAATTTCTTATATTATTTTTGGTGAAAATATTCATCCTACTTTTTTCTTTCTTAAAATATATAAAACTTAAAACTTACCACCATAATAGCTATTCTTCCACCAACATCTCCCACAATGTTAATAGGTGGTTTTTCTTTTGCAGGGTGCACGGGTACACCTACTGACACATCCATTGTACGCGATCTAAAAGTTTTAATGGGTTTAATTGCATTGTAAACTACATACAAATACACGTGACCAAGTAAAAGTTATAAAATTCAATTTTTATAATAATTATTTTCCTCTTGTTTCTATCTTTTGAAGAAGCCAGCTGAAGTTAATAACTACATTTGGAAATAAATAGATACAGCAAAAAAAGTATTTACAAATATTAAAGAAAAATTAAGTATTCTGTCAAATCTTGAAAAATATTTAAAAAAATTAATGCAAATTAGTGATGGAATAGATTAACAGATCTGTGTTTGGTATGCTAAAAGCTTTATAGTTTGGAATTTTCTTTTTGTTTGTAAGCAATAATTTGTTAGCTAACATCATTCAATTTAATTAAGATAATACATTTTTTTTTGCTAAAATCGTTGTGCATATACATATGGTTAATATTTCTTCTGCAACTATAAATGTTGTACAAATTTAATGGTTATCTCATATTAGACTTCATGGTCATCTTGAACCGTAATAGGGTTGGGAGGTAAATACTGCTATGAAAAACAGAAATAATTGAACACAAACAATTATTAATAATTATTTTAGAATATATAGACAGTGACTGGCTATTGCTACCCACCATGCAATTACCCAACATTCAAATTTTCACCTCAAGCAGACTATAATAAAAAATAATGCAATAACTATTACATTTTAATTATTGATTATTGATCACAAACACCTTTTCTTACAACAAAATCATCACTCAAAGACTCAGTGCCAACAATCACATTAGATTCTGAAGTGATTTCAAGTTTAGTTTCAAATATAAAAATTTTATCAAAACATTATATCAAATGTTATCAATACTACCTTGGTACACATGGTGGTGAATAACGACCGTCCACTTCATCACTTTCAGATTCCTTCTGTTCTCCATGAATTACAGCAATGGCCAAGCGCAGACGTTCAGCATAAGATGTCGCTTTTTTAGCTGATCCAGGATTGCGTGCTACAATTACAGAGTTGCGGTAATCAGGAATCTGGAAAAGTTTAGTATTAAATTAAATTCAATGTACTATTCTTAACACATAAAATGCTTTTGTTTGCAACTTCCTTTTAAATTAATTTTTAACAAAGTCACATTTACAATTAGTTCTAGAATCTCTTCTACAACAACTTTTAAAAGATACTTTTAGCAAATTTTTAATTTAAAATTAAATTATGATTTTAGAATTAACCTGATTTTTTAAAGTGCCTTTAAAAGGAGGCTGTGGAAGAGGCATTTAAAGTTAACATTCATTTTAAAAGGGATATTTTGCGCAGTCAGTTTAAATGGAGATCTTGGAAGAGGTCTTAAGGTTGGTAAAAAAACTTATACGTATTGATTGATGCACATTGTGTGTATGGTCAGAGTCATAATGTAAATTAAAATGAGGTTTAAATTCAATGCAACAATGAAAGCACTCCATTATATTGGTACTGGATTTGTATCAAGTAGCAATATAGTAGACTAAAAACCATTTAAATGGATAAGAACCTAGCTTAGGTACAAAAAAAAACAATTAATCACAGAACAGACTCTTATAATAAATGAACTTTGAGATTTTGCCGAATTCAAAAAAACTGAATATTCAGTAATGGCAAATGCCTGATATGAGAAAATCATGACAAATCTAAATCTACTTTTATTAAAAACCTAATATGAATTTTACTTTTGTTTAAACATCTTCCAAATGACATTCTTATTACATCTAAGTTAGATACCTAACCAAATCTCCTATTTTATTAAATTATTAACATCTCTAAATAGATATTAATAATTTGATAAAATTATGAGTTCAATTATAGACTTAACAAATATACCATTGTTAATAAATCACCTTGATGCATATTTTTTATATTTACTACAAAAAAGAGGGTTTTTTCCATTTACAAATACATATGCAAAAAAAAATTATGAAAGTTACATACGCTTTCTTGTATATACTGCAACAAAAATGGTGACGCCCTCAAATTATCTACAGGACAATCAAAAAATCCCTGAATTTCTTTCTGATGTAAATCCATGGTAATAATATGAGTGAGTCCAGATTTGCACATCATTTTTGCCAATAATTTTGTTACTATACAACCGCGCTTCCTCATCTTACACTGCTTGCTATATGGCAAATAAGGTATTACACCAACAATAGAACGAGCTGAAGAAGTTTTGCAAGCATAGGCCATTATCAAAAGTTCCATAATATTATTGTTGACATCTCTGTAATTTACATAAAAAAAAAATGACAATTTTAACAGGTCAAATAAAAGTATGCCTAAGGAATATAATTTGAAAGTTACATATTAATTTGGATATAATATACACTTCTTACATACTCACTTTGTACCAGTTTGAACGATGTAAATGTTTTTCCCACGAATAGAGTCTGCAATTTCTACCATAGTTTCTCTGTTAGTTTTATGATAAACAGAGCAACCACCTTTACGAACTCCTAAGCGGCTGTGGGGGACATGTAACAATAAATTTTAACGAAAATTACATTCACATGCAATACTTTATTGAACAAGGTTTAATGTGATCTACCCATTTCTTATTTCCTTATAAACAAAAGAAAAACTTATCAGAATATTATTTAGAAAATTATTTTTAAAGTTATTAATAAAAAAAATATTTTACCTTGCTATGAGATCAGCCAGCTCAGGATGAGAGTTTCCACTTAAAATAATTATGTCTGAAGTAGAATTACCCTCCATCTCGTATTTCCGCGACCGACTTGATGTATAACCCACCAACCTAGAAAATTATTGAGATTTCAAAAGGATGGAATATAAAAAGTACACGACGACGCACACTTTTCATGCTTGTCAAGTTTTCATTTATAATTGAAGGACGTGACGTTTAACAAGAAAAACAATTAAACCTGGTTTTGTTGAGTAACATAATAGAAAGGATTTATTTTTATAATAATATTTTAAAGTGTTTCACCGCTTTGCAACTTAATCGACAATTATGCTAAAAATAATATTTTTAATCACGGTTTGTCAGCTCCTGTAGAAATTATGGGTACCACAGACACCTCGTTGAAATTAGAGCAAAGAAGGTTAGCAAACAGCTTCAATCTTTTGCCAATAAAATTCTAGTACACACTAAATAGTAGGTATCGTAGAACAGTAAATGAGTATAGAAAACCTATTTATAATAATGTAGGATGTCAATATGGTATATTAATAAATTTATTAATTTCGTCTACAAACATGTGACTTTGCTTTCCAAATATAAAAAAAAAAAATCCTTAACGTTTTATAACTGTCCTAATAAACATGTGTTTTTAAATTTTAATACGCTTGTGTATGATTTGATTTTACTTAACGTTTTTTTAATACGCAATTCAAGAAAAAACATCAATTTATTGACGTGATTTTGATCAACGTTTTCCTTGTCGGATACCGGCGGGCATTTCAGAAAAAATTAAAATCATGTACTTTTAAAAGCTAAGCTTTACATTGATAAAGTTTATACATTACAAAAATAGTGTTTTCTATAATTGTGAAGATCGTTTCAAAAAGAAATTCTTTTTATAATTTTAAAGTAAGTAGATTTAAAGTTGTTTCGGAGAACAAAAGAAAGTGGACCATTTTCCCTTTTCTCCAAAACTACTGCGATTATAATTTTGAAAAAAAAAAATATAAATAAGATTTCATTACTTATAGATTACTAGAAAACCTATAAGAAGTCTGTAGTTCGCTTCATTTCGGTTTGTTTCAATGTCTAGTATAAACTGACACTCATTAAGTACGTGGATGCATAGGTACTCAGTGCGTATTAGTTTACTTTTTTTTTGTTCTATCGTAAAAACGGTAATATATACAAACGCCCAAACTAGCCGTGACAATAATACAAACTTAAGGAAAACAATAATTAAAAAGTACGTGTGGAGCTCGTGCTAAAAATCCAAAAATGAATGAATAAGCATTATTTCTTTTAAGTATTTAACACAAATATATTGTGTTGCAGTACAGAAGCCAAATAGGTATAAAAACACTATAGGCATATCATAAAAAATTATAGGACATTTACTCGAATTCGCTAATCCCTAACTAAATTTCTTTGTGCTTTAAATATAAATGTAAAAATTGATTTATTATATAACAAGTAAGGGAAATTTAAAAGAAAAAAACTTATACTAAATACAGTAAGCCAGGGTTATTTTCACGAAGTTTTACCAACGAGCCATGGGGGCCACCGGCAGTCCCCAAAATATTTTGTTCGGTACACCATGTCGTATTTGCATTAGTTTATTATTACGGCAAGCCAGCCATAGTAATTAGCAGTTGACCGCCGCCGCTCTCACGACTTGCTGTGTATGTTATTTCACGTACTTTCGTTGCGAACGCGAAAGTTCGTGTTTGAATTATAATATCATTTATACCTATGAAACATGTCGGACGACTCATACTCTTATCCTAATTACGTACCCTCATCGGAAACAAGTTTAGATAGTGTTACGGACAGCCGCGCTCTTAATGATAATTTGTAAATAAATGTATTATTTTAATATATAGAAACGAACTTAGGTTATGAATTCTTTTGTGCTTTATTGTATTTTGAGTTTTTATTAAATAATTTGAATGTTTGTTTTATTATTACCCGGGTAGAAATTAGTTGTAAGGAATCATACAATTTGTAATTTTTGCGTGTTTGTGTATATTTATTGTTTTAATCGGATTTTTTGTCTTGTTTATTTTTATTGTGTTTTTTAGTATTTAATTACGAAATCATTGTAATGCGCATATGAGTTGCATATAAAACTGTGCCTTGACGGGGGACCAATAAGAGGCGAGAACCGGGGCCATCTATACGGTACGGCCGTGAATCGCTGTACCGAACGCATGTAGCGCTTATGCGTAAAAAATGCGAAGTGTATGGCCATACCCCCTCAATTAAAATATATGCAACTCATATGTGCAGGCGGATGCGCCATCTATAAGTTGCAGCGGAATTGGTGCACCCGTCGCAGTTGGTCTCCGACCGCCTCTTGTGAAGTTCGTGCTGCAATAAACTAGTCTAAACATCGAAATGCTGTCTATTATTTTACTAGTTACTGCGCAATGTTCACCTCAAAATGATAATCAACCTTTGGCGGCTTCAATGAATGAAACACATCAGGAATCCGAAAACTGTGATTTTTGATACCCACCATCTGGTACTCGTCAAAAATAATTCCTTTTGACATTCACTCCTAGTATAAAGAATATTTCAAGTATGTGTGAGATCAAACTGCATTTTTTTTGTTATAATTTGTGAACGAAGAGCTAATCATGCTTATGGTTACTACGACTAACTGTTACGATGATAAAACAAAGCTTTTAAAAAAATGTGATGATCGAGTAGAGTGACAAATTGGAAAGATTGTGATGAGAATGAAATTAAGAAATTCCTGGGTTTTCTCATTTGGATGGGACTAAGAAGGATGCATACAATTTCTGACTAATGGAGTCACAATGTCATATATGAAAATACAGTAGCTAGATCTACAATGAGCTGCAACCGTTTCGAATTGCTACTGCGTTGCTGGCACTTCAAAGATATGTTGTATCAAGGCGTATCAAGCACTGACAGACTAATCAGAGTAAAATGTATAGTTGAGTTAAATACATATAAATTTCAGAACATTGTAACACCCGGAGAATACCTAATAGTAGATGAGACTATGATCACCTTCCGTAGTCAAATTATTTTTTGTGCAATATATTCCCGGAAAAAGACACAAATACGGGATCAAACTCTTCAAAATATGTAACGACGATGGTTAAACTTCCCCTCGCCAAAATCTGTTTAAAGACGTGGTATGCGATTGGGAGACTAGTACTTAGATGCAGGACGAACCATTGTCACCGATAGCTTTATACGAACATGAAGTTGGCCTAGTTTCATATTACGTCGATCTACACCTATTTGATTGACATAGTTCGAAAAAATGGAAAAGGATTACTTAAAGTTATTATTTTCCGAAAGTTACAAAAGGGCAAGATATTTGCCAAAGAAAATAACAGGATTTTGTTTTTAAAGCGGAAGGACAGAAGAGACGTCCTGGCGCTATCTACCAAACATCAAGTTAAATTTGTCATAGCCACCAGCAGGAAATATGAGAAAAACCTAGCTAAAATCTATAGTAATTGCTGAATATAATAAACACAAAAGTTCGATCGATTTTTCTGATCAGTTCCACAATTAGAGTAATTCTTTAAGTCGCAACCTACGCTGGTTCCAGAATCTTGTAATTGAATTGATATTAAACATATGTGTAATAAATGCTTACTTTATTTACTAGGCGCATAAAGAATATCGAGAAAATCCTATAGAATTACTACATTTTTCAGAAAGACTATTCGTTCAGCCATTGGGAATGCAAATACAGCTGGACACTACTAATGCAAATACTTTTTTTTTTTTCTTTTTTCCCTTTGCGACGAGGAGGGTAAAAATGTCTATCCTGCACACTCGCGCCCGTACGCGTGGGTAGTGTGGGACTGAAACCCACTAAAAATTCCCCTGAAAGTGAAGTAATTGGGTCGGCTATGCTATTTAGTCGGTCGACGAGTCAGATGACAAGTCAGACGACTTTGATAGCTTCACCGAGTGCGGCCGGACGGCACATGCGAGTGCCGACGGCGCGTGACATGCGCTATGGACGACGCCTGGGGAAGTCGTCTCGGCATAGGATGTCGCAGGAAACCGTCACGGGTCGGTTCCCTTCCTCCTGCCGGAGGCGGTTGCGGCGGCCGGGTGGAGTAAGGAGCTTAGGTCGATGACCTGACTAACGGATAGACCTACTCTAAGTCAGTCATGCGTGTCGTTGACGTCATTAAGGCTTTCAACTGCCGCTGTAAGAGCGTCAGGTGGATCGGTAAGTACGTTTCGTGGCCTACGGATAAGGTGGGTGGGATGCGGCGGTTGATAGTCAACCGCCGCGCGTAGGAGCGCATTGGGATGTGATCCCGCGATGTCGAAGAATCGCTTCGATGCGTCCTTCATATATTTGGAAATAGTGGGGAGTTCTAAGTCCCTATGGAGAATTGAATTACGAACACACCAATGTGCATCCGTTGCGGCTCTACAGAATTTATTCTGTATTACCTGTAGTCTATGTAGTGCTTTTGGAGCGGCGTGAGCGAAGACGGGAGACGCGTATGTCATCACCGTCCTAATGCACATTTTGTATATGGTACGTTTATTACGTCTAGATAGTTTACTTTTTCTACCGAGCACGGCCCCGAGCCTTGCTTTGTAGAAAAGTGCAGTATTCTAACGCTCGATATGATCTCGGAAGTGTAGATTTTTATCGAGCGTGACTCCTAAGTATTTGTAGTTCCGTTGCCACGGAATGATCGCATCCAACATTTTAAGATTGGGAGTGTTTTTGTCGACAATGAGTCGACTCCTAATCTTACCATACTTGAATTGTATGGCTGCTGATTTGTCGGGGTTTACTTCTATCCTCCACTTCCGGAACCATTGACCTAGCTCGTCAATGGCCCTCTGGAGGGGGAGGAGGGTGAATCGGGTGCTCCTATTCCTATTCCGTAAAAGCGCGGTATCGTCCGCGAATAACGCGAGTTGGACGCCAGACGACGACGGTCGCGGTACATCGTTTGTACGCGGAGTACAGCAGAGAGAGGGTGGAGCCTTGAGGAACTCCTGCTCTGATAAGACGTCTTGTCGAGTGAGTGCGCTCATGCCTAAATGTGAAATGTCTGTTTGCTAAATAATTTTGAATAGTGATTATGAGGCGATCTGGTACTTGGAGAATATAACTTATAAATCAGACCTGCGTGCCATACCCTATCGAAGGCCTTGGCTACATCAAAGAAGACAGCTACGGTGCTACGTTCGGTTTCAAAGCCCTCCGAGACATACTCTACTAAGCGGAGGACTTGCTGTGGACAAGAATGGGCTGGGCGAAAGCCGAACTGTTCATCTATGATAAGGCCTTTCCCTAGGAGGTGATCGCTAAGGCGAGTTTTAGAATTTTTCGAATAGTTTGCCCAGACCGCTCAGGAGGCTGATCGGTCTGTAGCTGGCAGGGAGGTCGCGTGGTTTCCCTGGCTTGTGGATGCCTATAACCTCCGCCTCCTTCCAGGCAGGAGGAAAATAAAATTTTTATGCACGCGTTAAAAATCGCGACCAGTAAGCTTAACAACGGTATAGAAAAGCATTTGATTGCTTTATTACTAATACCATCGAGGCCCGGTGCCTTTCTGGTATTAAGTGATTTCACTAGCGTTTGGACTTCGCTGAGTGAGACGGGAGCCAGATCGTCTTTGGGTTCGAGGGAAGTTTTTGGAGAACCTCTTCCTCGATGCGACTGATATGAGCGATGTCGTGCGGAGGAAGCGTGAGAGCATTGAGTCTCTATAGAGTCTGCAAGGCACTCTGCTATCTCCGCGTCGTCTATGGCCACTGAATTATCAGGTTTTTGAGTGGGGTATAGGGGTATATCCCTCGGTTTTGAGCGCTTTGGTAACTGCCCAAAACGCTTTGTGGGATGGTTTGATTTCCTCCATGAGGTCGCTCCAACTCTCATTTCGGAATTCCCGAACGCGAGCTTTCACTTCGCGTTGGAGCTCGCGCTCTGGATCTGTACTCGGGAGTGGGATATGCGCTCGCGCGGCGCAAGCTGCGTTTTTGCTCTTATCAATTCGAGAATATCGGGCGGAAACTTCCGGCGATCCGAGGATGCCGGAACCTCCCTCGCTCTCCTCGACCACTGTCCTGACGTGGTTGGTAAGAGCACCTATGGCAGGTCAATCTCGTCTGTAGACGCGATGTCATTGGGAATGCTATTGAGGTTTGGAGTGTCGATTTTCTCAAGCGCGGTCGACACTCTTTCCAATTAGTAATTTTGCGGATGGGAATAGGCCTCCCGCCGTCGGGAGGTCCCATTTTAATATAACCGGTCGGTGGTCAGACGTGAGACCGTGTATTGTCTCAATACTATTGAAATTAAGTGCAACTCCTTTAGTGAGTGCGATATCTATCGTCGAGGGTCTATGTGTGACGACATGGGAAAACATGTCGACGTAGAGGGCGATGATTCCGAAGTCTAGTCTGTCCTCGAGTTCGTCGAGTTTAATTCCGTTATAATTGTTAGATGGGCAGCCCCATCTTATGTTTTACAATTGAAATCACCGAAGAGGATGACGGCATCCCCTAAGGCAAAGAGGGCTCTTAGGTCGCGCCGGAGCAACCGTTTTGGAGACGGGAGATAGACCGAGACTATGACGAGTGTACTATGGCCCGTCATAGCGAGTCTACAACCCGTGGCTTCCATATTTGTAAGTGGAGGAATATTAATAGGGCCGCAATGTAGGGAGCGTCTGTAGTACAGAGCGGTACCCCCCTTACTACTGTATGTCCTGTCCGTTCGTAGTTGGACATAGCCTGCGATGCTGCAGGCTTTAGGCCTATTCGGTTTAAGATATGTTTCTTGTACGAGAGCGATATCGATGCTGTTCTCCGACATACATTTTTTTAACTCTAAAACGTTCGAAGTTAGACCGCAAGCGTTAAATGATAATAATCTAATATTTTTGGTTTGAGGCGCCCAACTGAGGAGGAAAGCTACTACCCGGGTGCAGACATTTATATAGACTCTAATTTAACCATCAGGTGATGGTATCTGACGAGAACCATGAGTTTCTCTTCGACGTTACTGCACGCTCGGAAATCTCGGGCGAATTCCGAAATCTCTGAGCTCTTAACGGCGCGAAGGATGGACATCACCGTTTGGATGTCGTCTCCAAACGATGTGGTGCCCGCGGTCGCGGAAGCGGGAGCGACACGGGTGGCTCGCGGCGGACAGCTTCTCCAGACGGTCCCGGAGCGGCCCTCGGTGGCAGCGTGGGCTTTGGTTTACCCCACGGGTTGGAGACGGGGCGAGAGGCGGCAGCCGGGGGGGTTGGTTTGTTTCCCGCAAGATCGGGGAAGTTATTTAGATCCCGAGGTGGAGCTACGGGCCTACTTTTAGGCCTATTATAAGAAATAAATTTAGGGGCTTTCGGACATCCCCTATAGTTGGCCGTATGCTGCTGGAGACAATTCACGCAGGAGGGTTTCTCTCCTGACTCACGAGTACGCGGGCACTCTCTGGTCCAATGTGGGACCAAACATTTCACGCAGCGCGGGTCCGCATGACAGTTGGCGGCCGCGTGGCCGTACAACTGGCAGCGGTGGCACTGCCCTGGACCTCCTTTCTTGTGCGGGCCTCTACTCGGATACCCGAGGCCACACACCATGTTCAGATTATTGAATATATTCTTGGCTTCCTCGGTCCTGGGAAGGACGGCGAGAACTACCATAATGGTGAGCCGTCTCTGCGGCAAAGTCTGTGCACCGAGTGCACAGGAAGCCCTGGCCGCAGAGGTCGGCTTGGATTTCGTCTACCGGGAAGTCGGTAGGAATGCCGCGGATAACGGCCTTTAGTTTACGCTCCTCCTCGAGGGCGTACGTGTGAAATGGACTTTGAAGTCCACGAGATATTATTGAGACTGCGGAAAGTCTCAACGTCTGGGCAGTGAATTTTAATGCCGTCGTCGGCGGTGCGGACGGCTTTACTGTAGTTTATCCGCAGACGGGTGCAGTCTGCGGATATTTGAGGAAGTTAGCGCCTTTGCGCAAAAATGGGTGGAGGCAGTTTAGGCCTAGGAGGTGCGGTGGGCTTGGCACCCGTCCTAGGAGCGGTTTTGGCGGTCACCGCCTGCGTGGAAGCGGAGACTGGATTTCGGGTTGACTCAACCGGGCGGTACTCGTAGTCTGAGTCTGTTGGACCGCAGCGGGGAGGCTTTGCATCGTTTGCACGGGATGTGGGCGCCGATGATGGGTCTATGTCCATCTCCGGCTGGTCGCGAGCCACTTTCGCTTTTGAGCGCTTTTCTTAGCGCTCGTTTATTTTACCCTCTACGAGGGTAAATGAGGTGTTACTGTTTTCGGACTCGCTGTCCGAACCGACGACTGTGCTGTCGGAGCACGTCGCTCCTTCGTCGGACGATGAGCTCGCCTGGCGTTTATTTTATTTTATTCGTCTTCATTGGTGATGTTGCGCGGCTCGAGGCGCGGCTCGAGACGGGGTCACTCTCGCGATTAGTTTTTACTACGTCCTGAGGCGCTTCGTATCCTATTTCGGACAGCGCTTTGGTTAGGACCTGTTGTATGAATTCTAACGTGATGGGAGTTTTGGGCCAGACCCTCCCCCAGGGGAGCAGGGGAATCTTGGTCCATGGTAGGCTAATTTTAAATTCAATATATTATTATTTATGTTTTGCGTTGTATAGCGTTAATACAGGTGTATTAATGCTAACGGTATATATACTTGAGTGATACCGTGCGCGTTTGATCGTACAGTTGCCGGTTTTGCGCAGGTGTCTAATTAACCGTCTATTGTTCGTCGGGGCGAACAATAGACGACGCGGTCGGCCGGCCGAATTCTCGGAGCTCGACGGGCAGGTATGCGAACACACAATGGGATGCTCAGCTATGTTTGCGCGGTATGTCGTCTAGTAAGTCTTTTAATATTGAGGTTTTAAATTCGAAATAAGGGGCGCGCGGGTTTTGACCTAGCGGCCCTAACAGCCGTATCCGAGCTAGGTCTGCTATAGACCTAGCAAACGGGGTACGGAGGATGGAGTGAGGGATGATGGAGGGTGGGCGGGCGACACCTGGTATCGGCGAGAGCACCTCCAAGGCCGGTGGTCCCAGGTCCGTCCGGGTTTGCCGTTCCCTGAAGGGGAAAGGCCAGCGCCGGGGCTCGCTGCAAATCACCTCGTTGACACCGTTAGGTAGCCAGATTTGACCTTAAGGGTTTTCGAAATGTCGCTTTATTTGTGAAAGCTTAATTAAAAGCTTTCAAAATTCCGCGTGTTAAAACCTGAAATAATAAATTATTATTAGTTGTGGAGTGTGGCGGCCGGCGGCGCCGCGGACTCTCGATCGGCAGGGCCGGGAGGGTCGCGGGCGGCGATCTGCACAAAGCGAATAGCTTAGTTAGAGCGCTGGGAGCGGGCGCGCGGTAGCGTCCGTTCGGGGCGGGCGATCGAACTGAACTCTGACTAGCGACCATTGTTTTATTAAACCACCTGGAACGAGGTTTAAGTGAGTTAGTACGGGATTTGTGTGAGAGGTTAAAAACAGTTGTATACGCGAAATCATTTCATATTTGTTGTTATGGAAATAATAAGGAGTGTGATGATATTAATAATATTATATAAAATAAAGAAATTTATGAAACACCAATTGAATAATCGGGGATTTATCGCAAAAGGATTGATCCATTCGAAATTTTTACTTTATACTTGAAACTTTGTACTTTTTTATGATTAATGATGGCTGTTTGTTTATCTTCAATAATTTTAATTGTGGACTGAATTAAGTTCACTAGAAAAACATTATCTTGTTCGCTTATTCACTCACCTTTTCTTTTAGTCGCATTAGGTTTGCCGTTAATTAATGCTATTTTAAATTACAAAAAGTAAAGTAGATCTATAATTAAAGTCGAAATTAAAACCCTGTATGTCAATAGTGCAATATTAGATCGACCGCTGTCAACATAATCCCTTGTTAAAGCGACTAATTACAATAGGCAGTTGATTTTTGTTATGCGTATAATATAACTTGTATTCGCAAATAGTTAGCCTTATTATGTGTTGCCATTTAAAATACCTACGGTGCTTACAAATATCGCGCTTAAAGACGACTCTGAATTGAATTGACGTAGGTTAGTTAATCCGGCCTTAGTACTGGTTTAGCTAGAACCACCTTAGTACTAATTTTAGGACAACGTTTTTGAATTGGATAGATAGTGGTTCTATGAATAAAACTAGTGGTTGAGACATTCTGTTAATTCTGTTTTGCTCTTGTAATTTATACTGTGCCATATTTATATAGTCATGAAAATTAAATGCGTAAAGGGCCAATTTAAAATGGCATACTGAAAACATTGAACGAATGTAATAAATAAGTGTTTTAATTGAATGTGTAATTTGTACGACTTTTTATAGTGAAAGTTTTATTTAATGGAATTATTAGAATGTTTAGGTGACTTAGAAAATATCACTATTAAACAATATTTATGTAAGAACTAATTTTACTCACTGAAGGAAAATAACTTATACTCTTACGTTTTCATGGAGTATTTATACTAGAAAACTCATTCTTTTTTTATTCTTTTTTTCAGTTTATTTTTATTTTAAATAAAATTATAATTTAGTTATTGTTGTAGTCGTTTTATATGATAAGTATAAAATTGGTTATTTTTGGTAGCTTAATGTGTCCCCCATTGTGGGATTGAATTTGTTTTTTTGGCAACACTAAGTGATGTCAATAGATTGTTGCATATTGTTGTTTTCTGAGCAAAAGAAGCATAAGCATAACCTCCAATTAATTTGTGAAATAAGGAATATATTTTAATAATGTGTATTAATTTTATACACTTAATAGGATTGAATTTTATTGCCTATATGTGAAAAGTGATTATTTTTCCATTACATATTTTTGTGTAAGGAAAGTATAGAAATCAATGAGTTATAAATTTGCTTGAAAACATATGAAATTATTATGGGTCTTACTAAACAATATCTCCGTTATGCTGCTAGTGGTACATTCAGCGTTATCGCAAGTGCTGAATGTAACAATGCACATATTTCACTTAACGGTATTAGCGGTCGTTATTTTGCTGTCGGCGCCTGTGAACATGTGATTATATGGGACATGCGACTTGGTGAAAAGGTTTGTTTTTTGTTATGGGTATTTCATCTATTAACAATTTACGTGGACTGGGGTATGTTTACTAAATGAATACTATAATTTTTAGGCTCAGGTACTTCCTGGAGAAAATGTTGTTGTATCTCAGTTAACGGCAAGTCCCACAGGCAATCACATAGCTGTCGGTTATGTAGATGGTAACATAAATGTTTTCGAATTAAAAAATAATGAAATAGTTTGTGTATTTTCTGGACATAAATCTGGAGTCACCTCTCTTCAGTATGATGAACAGGGTCACCGCTTAGTGTCAGGATCTAAGGTAGCAATGAATGTCTTATGTATATCCATATTTTATTCTGGTTTCAATTCCCATATATTTAAGTTCAGGAATTTTTCTCAAAATGTTTTAGGATACTGAAGTTATATTATGGGATGTTGTAGCTGAGACTGGAATTGCAAGATTCAGTGGTCATAAAGGAGCTATTACTAGTGTAGCATTCATTAACAATAGAAATTGTATTATTAGCTCATCAAAAGACACTTTTGTAAAATTTTGGGATATAGAAACTAAACACTGTTTTAAGACTCTAGGTGGACATCAAACAGAGGTATACTTTTTTTAACTAAAAATTATGTATTTTAAATTTGAAATAATTAAATCATTTTCAAAAGTGATTTTTTTTCTTTCTGAACTAGTGGTGATTTTAATTTTAATTTTTAATTTGACATGGTCATGGAGATCTTTTTAAATCATCTGAATTATTCATATTCTCAATACTTCACAAAATCTAAGCGGCATAGTTTTATCCCTTTTCATGTAACTAATCATTGCTTCAAATATGAAATGTTTTGCAAGTACGCTTGAATTATTTCTATACTACAATGTAGACTGTTACTGTATTGATATGTATTCTGCCTGCGCCTTTGCCCATATGGACATAGAATGTGTTCGTTCATCTTTCATATGGAAAAACCTTGCTGTCAATGACAATCTCATTTCTGCTGTCAATTTTGGTTCCGGTCATTCTCTAGTCTCGATCCAACACAAGGTTTCACCTCTGGGCAAAATTTTCAATGTCGATCTCAGTCCTGGCAATCTTGTCCCACTTTGAACTCTCATGTCACTCACAGTTCTAATTTATATGAAATCAAGACAAATGCTAGTACCAAAATAAAATATAGACTATGTTACTCGGGGATAATGTAGCTTACTGTATATGAAAGAATTTATGCACTTTACACAATCCCACTAAACTCCAAAGGACAACTTTTTCTTGACATCCAATTTAAAAAAATAAAGCCTATATTTTCCTTTAAGCCAATTTTTATCAGCTTATGAAAACTTTATTGAATTCCATTAAATAATTTTAGAGACACGTGTGACAGACTAACAGACAAAAAAATTAGAAAATTGATGTTTTCTCTTATATTACCATTCTCTTATAGTTTCCTCTCCATTTTTTATACATACTTTCTATGTACAGACACACCTGGTTCTACTGTTTTATTATATGTATAGCTGTAAGCTAGTATATCTACACCATATTGAAGTGTATAAGTTATTTGTATCAGGTTTGGTCGGCAGTACTTTTGAAAGAAGAAAGATACTTAGTCACAGGTGGTGCTGATCAAGATCTTAGAGTGTGGAAACTTAAATGGATAGATGAAGAGAAAGAAGAAGATAAACTTACGAAGCAATTGGAGATTGTTAGACTTGAAGAAACAGATGTTGATGAAACTTCAGTACGTATATTCAATTTTGCTCTAAACATCTAATATAAGTGTGATAGCTGTATATCTGTCTTGAATATTATTTTCTTATTTTTTTTGTTGTTTTTAATTTTTAAAATAGCTGTTTTCTAATTTTTATGAATTAAATTATTAGTCAAGCATGAGTTGGACTTGTACAAAAAGAACTTTACCACTTGTCTTTCTTTGAAACATATTTCTTCGTACAATTTCCATTTTTAGTTCACTTATTCACTCTTTGATTATCAAAATGAAAAAAGATGCTGGCTGATGAAAAGATGGCTGAAATGATTGGTATAATAGGAAATATGAATTTCTAAAGGTGTACTTATTCATCTTAAATATATTGAAAAATTTCTTATGAAGTATGATGGTAAAATTATTTTTATATAAAATTCTCTGGACAGTAATTTGTGAAATAAGTATAATTTTTTGCAAATAAAATATCATCTTAATAAAATAAAATATTCTGAAAGCACCAATGTCAACTTATATTCCATTCAATATTTGAAATTAATTACAAGCACAAAAGGAAATAGTCTGAAAATTTTTAATTTTATCTCTTTAGGGTCATTTATTACAAAGTGATTTAATTTTGTATATCAAGTTAAACATCAACAAAAGGACAATGTTCATAAAGGACAATATATTTTTAAAATAAAATTTTAAGTGATACGATAAAAAATAACAATCCAAATTTTTCAATTCTAAAATGAATATCATTTGATATTCATTTTATATTGATAAAAGTCATTAGTATCATCTAGTTATGATGATCAGACAATATAAAAATATGTGCTTTATATATACATATTTTCTTTTGCTGCATCAAAGCTTACCAATTTTTTACTCAAGTACAATCTTATAATTTGGACAAGACTATGAATCTACAGACTATGAAACTACAGTTAAGTCAGCTATTTGTTTTGAAAAAAAAAGGCTTAATACACATTTCAATACTCACATTCAAATTGAGTCCATTTTCTTTTGAGGTAAGGAAACTTAAATAGTAAATTTGCATCATTTGAAGGTATAAAAGTAATTAGACACTAAAGCACCTAAACTGAAAATCATTTGTCACAAACATCTAATATAATAAATGGAATTACATGTGGTTCTGCTTGTAGGAAAGAATAACTATAATTCTTTTGTTGTGCCTTCCGTAATTTCATTTTTATTTATATTACTAAAATTAAGGCACTAAGGATTCTTAAATTTGAAAATAATGATTGAGCCCTATTGTAGATCTATTATCATCTGCATTATTATGGATCATATTTATTCACAATTGTCTGATCATTATGATATATAACATACATAAATAGCAAAAAATATTATTTCATTTTCTACTTAAAGTAATCAGAGTATACTGTACAGAAAAGTTTATCTTCCCAAATTATATGTAAGATAATTAAGATATCGGTAAGAGTCAGGTGATTGTGTTTGAAAGGGCCGAAAGCACAACTTAATGTGATATACTTATAGAAGGTGAGAAAGTCGAACAAGTGAAAGAGTTTGTATACCTGGATAGTCTCTTTACAAATGATGGTAAACATATCGAAAGGAGAGTTGATGAGGCCTTGCTCGCTATTATGAATAGTAAAAGCGTCTCACAAGCGCGCTTGGCTAACCATAATGGAGTCCTAATCCCTATGCTTATGTATGGTAGTTAAAGCTGGGTATGACAGAAGGAAAATGAATATAGGATCAATGCAGTGGAGATACAATCGCTACGTAATATGTGTGTAGAGTGTCTCGGAAAGATAGATGTAGAAACAGTCATGTTAGAGAGCGGGTGGTTTGAAGAGTGAATAGAGTAGAAAGAGGTATGTTGCGGTGGTTTGGCCATCTGGAAAGGATGTATAAAAGTAGACTGACAAAACAAATCTATAGAGCGAATGTGTGACGAGCTTGCATGAAAAGATTGATGGATATCAGTGGGGCAAGAGAGATATGCAAAGATCGTACCATGTGGAAATCTATAGTCTCTGCCTACCTTTCTGTGAAATAGGCGTGAATTTATATTATTACTATATGATTAAGATTTCCTTAAATTTTTGGTAATATGAAGATTTGCTCATCAGTTTCAGCATCAACATTTTATAATACATCCACACTCCATTGTATTGTTTATTATAAAATTGTTATTGTGTTATAAATAAATATGTACTATGTGGAATGGACGTTCTATGGTAATATATTATTACCATATTTTTTTATTATTACCATATAATTGATTATAGTGTTTGTGAAACACAACCAAAATGATGATTAAAAGAATTAAAATAACAACTGACAGCTCTTTACTTAACACTATGTGTAATGAAACTGTAAAATGTCAAATCTTTTATTATCAACACCATACCTTTATTATGATTGAAGCCTCATTCCTAAAGAAAAATTGAATGACTTTTCATCTGATGGCAGCTAAGGCATACCCTCCCACAATCTGTTTTAGATTGAAGGGCTTGTATCTTACTCTCTGTGCTGACTCAGTGAAATTGTATTGTACTAATAACCATTATGATGGAACCCGGTACCTTTTGGTTCCTTCCTAGCCTAAATTCGTCCCCTCTTCCTCCTTCCCCCTTCCACTCCTTCCTTCCTCTTCTACCCTTCTCCTTTATTTACATAAATACTCTTCAATTATTTATATTTTATACACCTTTCATCTACACATTAACAAGTCTTAAATTCTTCTCTCTTTTTCTCCCATTTTATGATTATCATGACTGTGATTTATTCATTTTAACTTCATATTAAAATTTAGAGTTTAAAATTGTTATAATACACCTGAATTAATGAAATCACCTTTATTGAGGGATCAAATTTGGATATGTAATATAGTATTTTTAAAGAGGATCTTATTCTTTAAATGTAACAACGAAAAGCTCCCATTTCATTGTTGACATTATAGATATGTTTCACTTCATTCATTTTATTTTTAGGTATTACAATGTCATCAAGTAGGAACCTTGATGCGTGGGGGCCGAGGACGAGTGGTTCAACTAGCAGCTGATCCTGGTCAAAGTGTGCTAGCGTGTTTTGGTACAGATAGCTTACTAGAGATGTTCACATTCTGTTCTGATGAAGAAGCTAAACAGCGCATGGCGAAACGTATCAAGAAACAAAAGAAGAAAATACAGTGTGTTTTTGTTCTATTATATTTAGATTTATAGATGTCGTTGTTCATGTTTTTTATAAAGAAAAAACATAGTATCTATAAATTATAGTTGATTTGAAAAATATATTTTCCACTTTTTGGTTTCGCAGTCAGACCAAGATCCTTAATTTCTCATTCGTAATCAAAAATATCAAGATATAGTTTTTCATTATAGATTGTTAGTCATTATTATAGAAAAACTTGATATCATCTCATCGAAACATATATTAGAGTCTTCTTAGAAATACAATAAGTAGTTTGATGTCTATGAAATTTCACTGCATCTTCTTATGTTTATATTAGTCTATAATTTTTAACACTTTTTGGGATGCATTTTTTCAATCTTTACCAAAAATTTTGAATTGAAATTTGACCTATTACTAGCATATTTAATAAGACATTAAAAAATATACTTCAAAAAGATCACATTATTACTAATTGTGGGATATTTTGTATTTTTATTCAAGGAAATTTAGCTCATATATTAATTTAAATAACCGCTATCTGTCAGAGGAAGGACCGAGTATCCTCAGTGTCTATTATAGCAGGGTTTTTGTCCTCTAACAGACCGTGCCATGCTGTGAATTAATTATTAGGAGTACAAATAAATTTATGCCGTTTTTTTTTATAAAATAAAATAATATTTATTGTGAAAGAACGGTAATTTAATTTTAATTGAAGTATTGTACATCTCTAGCAACTACTTTTTTCCATCTTTCAGGCAGCATTCGGATTCCAAGTCTGAAAAACTGCTTATGTTTTGAGGCTATCCATGAATCAACCAAATTTTTGGTATCTTCATATGATGTGAACCGTTGCTCTGACAGAGCATGTGCCATTGACCGGAACAGATGATAGTTGAATGGTGCAGTGTCTGGTGAATACGATGGGTGGGGTAGTACTTCCCAATCAAGTGTTTTGAAATAGTTTTTCACCGGAACCGCTACATTATCATGTAGAAGAATAATATTGTCATGTCTGAAGTAATATTGAGGACGTTTTTTCTTCATAGCTCAGCTCAATCTCATCAATTGTGTTCTCAGCAATCGATGTGCCTCAGCTGCAGATTTTTAGAATTAAAGAAGTAGATTAAAAATTCCCGCAAATGACACTTATTTGGCTCAAATTTAGACTTTTTTGAATAAAAAAATATATGATGCTAATAATATAATAGGGTTATGTTGTTCTTAAATGAGCAACATCATTTTAAAGCTGGTTATCATCTGCAAATTCTAACATATATCTCGTGCCATGCCATCTCAAAACGGTGGAAATTTATTTGTACTCCTAATTTTAAACAATAATCTGTTTTTTTTAAACAACCTATAAGTCGATCTATGTGAATCAATCGGTTACTATTTAACAGGATTTCATTCTTTATTTAATTAAAGTAAACTACAAGTACTAGTTTCTCATATAAAGTTAAAATTGCCTTAATAATATTCATTAGTAAAGTGTTTAGCTAGAGATTTCTGTCTACTGCTGCAGAATGGTCATCTGTATTAGTTGGTTATATAGTGAATTTCAGATAAAATTTATTCTAATAATCTGAGATGAACATTTCAAATTATAGAGCTCTGCCAGTTCACTGCTTATATTTAACTCCAAGTTCAAGTTTAACTATTATTTTGTTTACAGCAAAACTACAATACCCTATAACCCGATTGATTAATACGCCAATTTTTTGAAAAGATTCGAAAAGTCTATGTAATTTTATAATATGATGAAAACATCACTGAAATTAAAGTAAACATGTAACTAATAAAATTTGACTAACTGTATGTATTTTTTAATTGTATGATTCAATTAATTTTATGATGGATGCTTGTAATGATAGTATGTTATTTACAGAAAACGCATTGAAAATGGAGAAACAGGTATAGAGTCCACAGAAGTGCCAGAATTGTTGACTCTCAGTGATGAAGTGAAAAGAATGCCATCGGTAAAACTTGGAGCCAAACTGAAGTCTGTGTCATTGTTATTAGGTGCAACTGGGGAACTTCGTATAGCGATTACCCTCTCCAATAATACTGTTGAAATGCATAGTCTCATGATAGCAGATAATTCGGAAGGTAAATTGGAACAATATTTTAATACAGGTAGCTGTTAATATTTGCATAACACTTAATATGGAGGATGTGAGAAATTAAGATGAATAAATTTTATTTATTTGTGTTAGTGAGGTGTGTTATATCTTATAGCAGCGAAAGTTAATTTTGGTAATGTATTAGTAAAAGTTAAAGCTAAATTTAGATGGTTGTGCAATGACGTGCATTAGTTGCCTACATGCCAACACTGGTCTGTTCACTGTCTATAAGATTTTATATATATATATATATATAAGGTCAGGTTCACCTGGCTCTATAAATAATTGTATAAAAATTATGATACTTTTACACACGTAAAATTGCATCTATCTTAACTTGCTTAGATATTCATAAATTTTCCAATTCCAAACTTTGACTCTGATTTCATATTAGCACAGCTGAATCTAGATGTGAGCCATATTCATTTCATTATGGATCAATGCAATAGTGAAATACATATATGCATATATATTATGTTTGGTGGCTTTGAGTTTTTATAATATTAAAAATAGGTTCATAATTTTTTTTATTTTATTTTCTAATTAGTCTGTAGAATTGTTTATTATCTTCTACAATGAAATTATAAAGGAACGCAGTAAACTTATTTTTGTGTAGAGATCTTCTCCTATTACAAAAATGCAAAAAATTGTATTCCTCGTAGATTGTCTTTCTGTTTTGGAAATAAATAGACTAACCAATTGGGAATTGTATTGCATATAACTCCTATGTACATTTACATGCAATATTCTTTTGTGTCATCAGATATTTATTTTATGTTTGTGTTGATAACAATATATTATATTTTCTGCGCTCATTTTAGTGAAATGCTTGAAGCAAATCAGTCAACCTGGACACAACAAGGATCCTCGATGTGTAGCACTCAGTTCTGACAATTTGGCAATATTATCTGCATCAGCTGATGCAATTAAATTATGGAACAGGTAACTTAATCAATTGTACTGTTAGTGGAGTATACTGGGGACATATATACATAAGCTGGGGTTCAACTGTTGTGTATGCGTGCCACCTACTTAACCTAATTATTACAATATATATTAAATCAATTTTGAAAAACTAGGCAATAATCTATATATATATCCATGTTAATCTATGTTTCTTGTGGCCTCTAAAAAAATCTGTTCAATACAGTCTATCAATTTATGGCCTATGTTTTATACATTACAAAAAAAGTAGTAAATAGTTTGTGCAATTTTAAATAATTGCATATATAGGTAGTATAGTAAAACAAACATACAAGTATAATAAGTATTGCCGAGTACACAAGTATGATAAAAGAGGCTATCAATTAAAATGCTGTATAGCAATCAAGCTAAATAGATTAATTGAGTAATTATTGCTCATTAGAAATTTGTGTATTTGCTGTCAATTTAAGATAAGGTGTAGAAAATAATTTAAGCATTTATTCTAATTTTATTCTTTTCTATTTCAATAGTAGTTCACTATGAAATTTGACAAATTCTGTTAGTGGAAAACAACTTTAGCTTTTGATTGTTTATATGTATACCTAAAAATGCAAGGTGATATTATTTTTTTGCCAATTTAAAGCTACCATAAAATAAACCTTTTTTAAATAAAGTTTTCCTATTATACAGAAGAATCATAAAAGAAAGAATCATAAATTTAATTAAATTTATTTTCAAAACCATTTCCATAACAATTCCATCATTATTTTTTTCTCAGATCTCAACATTAATAACCATTAAAATTGTTAAGGTATATAAATGCAATAACACAATCTGATGATGTATCCGTGCCCAATATGTTTTTCGAATTAGTGGCACCATCAAGGGCCGCGCCTTAACGACTCGTTTGCCTTTGCGCGCAGTCAAATTGAGTACAGGTGAATCTCTTCCATTGTTTGTTGTAGGTATACTCTATCCATCTATGTATATGACCATAACATATACAAAAGAATTTATAATTTTTATTTGTCTAAAGCTTGATAGTTTAATTGTTCTTACAAGTAAATGTACTTTAACTTTTCAATGTTAGTTATATTTATTTTGTTTATATACAAGCTGAGTCAGGGTTTACCTTAAATCGGTTTGAGAAAGTTTCTAACTAATATTGCAGATATAGCGAATCAAAATTTTATGCATTATAATTTGTGTGATTAATACAAGTTCATATTTTAAATATTGGAGGTCTTTTTTTTAAATATTATTTATAAAAGGCAAACGAGAATGCAGGCCATAGGAAAATAGATGGTCACTGCTGCCCACGGATACCCACAACACCAGAGTAGTCACTTGTGCGTTACCGGTGTTTCAAATGGAATCACATTCTTTCTTGAACACCCCCTTGTCGAAGTTCGTAGGGTATACCGTCGATGTAAATCATTCCAGAACCGCAATGTAGGTAGCAGAAAATTGTGCAAGTGTACGTTAGTATAATGCCAGTCATTAAAATGTTGCTGATAGTATTTCCGGTGCATTGAATGATGATAGAAATCAGTGGCAGGGATGAGATTGAATGCTTGAGTACTTCAGAGCACTTGCCATAGTATTAACAATTAGAGTGCGTACAGTTATTTCTTCGCAAGACGGTCGAGTTAGCCAGATACTACAGATTTGTCGATTATTTAAGATGCTTTACCTTGGATGCTGTCTAGAGGCAAAAGTTGATATTGGAGTGCTCCAATCTAGAGGTGACAACAGTACTCTAGGTGAGGTAGGACCTGTGCCTTATAAAGTAGCAGGTCATGATTCGCCTTGAACTATTGTCACTCTCTATTGTCAACCCTGAGCTTATCAGAAGCTAGTTTCACTTTGACCTCTAGATGATCGCGAAACTGAACTCTCCTCGATATGTCAACATCAACTACCCCGATGCTCGATGTGGCGCTATTTCGTAATTTACAATAAATGAGGCTCTTGAGCCATAAAATTCATATGATGTTACGTCACAAAAAACAATTATGAATATATGTAGTTGCATGTAGTTGTATTAAGTCACATAGGTATAAAAATTACTTGTTCTAATGTGCAAATAGTTTATTACTTCTCTATAGCTGCCTTTGTAGTATTCATCTTTCAAAATGATAAAAAATAGTTTTAATTTTTTCTTGTCATTCCATATTTTATAGGCCTTCTCAAGTTTGCATTCGAACCATACCTGTACCATCAGGACGGCCGTTATGCTTATGCTTTGCACCGGGTGACCGTCATGCTCTAGTCGGATGTGCAGATGGACAAGTATTGGTGCTGGATGTGGCTGCAGGGGTTACCATAGAAAATGTGGCTGCTCACACTGCCGAATGTAATACTATAGGCCTTACGCCTGATATGGTTAGTATATTTTGTGACATAAACAGTAACTAATAATCACATAGGCTTACAGTAAAACTTTATCATAATTAAAAAAATAATTTTAATATAAAATTTAATATTAAACTAACATTGAGATATAATTTATCAAAATTGGACTGTTTTAAATTAATTAAAGAAAACATAAAATACTTTGTATTCTTTATTATTTTTAATATACTGATTTATACTACATATTTGTGAGAGATGTAGATATTAACTTTTCTTATGCCATTTATACTTAGTAAATAAACATACCAATTATATTTGGTATTAGTAAAGCTTTAGATTAAAAGTTTCATGTATAGGTTATAACTGTACTTGGTTTTGTAGATTTTTATAATCTCATAAAAGATATTTTTCTCTTAGCGAGGCTGTTATTCAGGAGGTGGTGATAAAACAGTTAAATTGTGGAATTTCGAACTCATTCCTGATCCTACTGGAGAATCCAAAGCGAAGGTTATTATGATCATGTGCTTTTCTATTATATATTTGACATACATTTTGTTTTACATGCAATGTTGTTTTAAAGTTCTGTGTTATTTTTACAGGTTTTATCCTTGCTGCACACAAGAACTTTGGAACTAGAAGAGTCAGTACTTGCAGTTAAAATTAGCCCCAATAACAAATTTATAGCGGTAGCTCTTCTCGATTCTACAGTCAAAATATTCTTTCTTGACACATTCAAAGTAAGGTTCATTAATTTTTTAATGGATTTCTGTGAATGTGATACGGGTTCATTTTACCAGTTCATTGTCTGTATTTCTTTTTATATTCTTGGTTAATTGTTCGTTTCTTCAATTCACTTCTAAATATATTTTATAAGAAAGAATAGGAATTGTATTGGAAGAGGCGTGAATCCAGAATTTCGTTCAGAGGGTGGCATTTTCCAACATTTTGTTCTGGGAACATTATTTGTGAAATAATTCCTTTTTCAATGGGTGTAGACTAGATTAAAAAAATGCTCTTGTCTTACATCAAAGGGGGCCATTGCACCCATTGCCCCTTCCGCCCCGCCCCGCCCTTGACAAATAGGTGCCTGGGAAGAATTGAAGAAAACCTGTTCTCCTTTAGATTTGTTTTTTCTTTGTTAAGGCATAATAAACCAAAGTATTTTTGTTCCAGTTCTATTTATCTCTCTATGGGCATAAGTTACCGGTGCTGTGTCTGGATATCAGTTATGACTCCAATTTGATAGCAACCGGTTCGACAGATAGGAATGTTAAAATCTGGGGCATGGATTTCGGCGACTGTCATAAATCAATATTTGCTCACAATGATTCAGTGACAGCCCTGCAGTTTGTTCCTAATACACACTACTTCTTCACTGGCTCTAAAGACGGAAAAGTAAAACAGTGGGATGGCGACACCTATGACAATATCATAACATTAAATGTAAGTAATTTCCAAATGTAGTGTGTATCTAAACAGAATATCTAATTATACTATTTTGCAATGAAGTAATGGAAAATAACATTTCGTCATATTGTAAAATTTTATTATTTAATAAACATTGAAGAATGCTAATCTATATTATACAGTTTCAAAATATTAGTTCGAATGTTAAAAAAATTAGAATGAAAGTATGAAATGATATTTAAATAAAATTGGAAGGTTTTGTAATTCTACCTTTTACATGCTGTATAATTATATGGCAGCATAATTTTACAGCTTGTAAAATGTATTACATTTTGACATTATTTTTTTATATTGTTGGGGGATTCCTACTATTCCTCCTTAGATATATTACCTATTTCTGTAAGGTATTCGACCTCGGCTGTGAGGGCGTCGGGCGGGTCTGATAGTACATTCCTTGGCCTATGGATAGTGGTGGGTATACTTATAATTTGATTTCATATATAGGGTCACGCGGGCGAATGTTGGTCCGTAAGTGTGGGCGCGGGCGGCGCGCATGTTGTTTCTTGCGGTGGAGACCACGCCCTCCGGCTGTACTCGCGTACCGAGGAGCCTCTCGTACTTGGCGACACCGATGACGCTGAAGAAGGACTTGCTACCGGAGAAAAGGTATTGAAGACACAACTAAAAAATGAAACAAATAGATACAGGGCGATGGTGTACAATTAATCAAGTTCTTAAGGAAGAAATATTTTCATATGTATATGTCAAATTATTAATAAACTCTATCCAGAAAATTAAAAATTTGTTACAATCCATAACTGATGTATAGTTGTTAATAAAAAAAAAAAAAAATTGTAAATATTCTGTAATATAAGTAAATGTATATATTTTTACAGGCACCAGTGCCAGGATTTCCAAATCTCAATATGCCTTCAATGAAAACAATAGGGGCTGAAAAATCTGTATGTATGAAACGAACTTGGAACAGTTACGCATTTGCCTAATTTTATTTTTATACCAAGCATATATACTGTTTTAGGCGGATTCTATACTCGAATGTTTACAAGCTTGTGCTGAATATGAAGAAAAGAAGAACGAAGGGCGCGGTAAGGTTACTCAACTTCCATTATTGATGACCGCATACAACTGCACAGAACCTAGTGAATTTTTATTGGATACATTCAAAAGGATACGATCCAGGTGAATCTAAAAGAAATGAATAGTTAGCAAGCATATTATTAGCCTTCGGATTATATTTTACAATTGTGATAAAGACATAAATTGTATAAATAATGATTAATAAAGTAAAAAGAAAGAGTATCTTATGATACAGCATATGCTATTAATTACACTAGTGTTAAAAAAATATTTTTTTATCACCATCTATTTGACATTTAAAATAAAAAAGACCAAAAAAATAATAGATTAAAATGCCAGTTTGTGAAATTCTGTAGCTATTTCTTAATTGACAGTTTTATTATTTAATTCATTAAAAAGATGAACTACTAACATTAATTACTTTATTAACTCTTAAGTCTTTTTCAATCTTTATGAATATGGAATCATCATTATCATCCATATTATGCATAGATATTGTCAATCGTTTTATTCTCTGTAATATCCTTTATTTTTCTACAAAGATGCTGCTTTAAATGCAACATATCGATTTCATATAAAATTATTTTATCTTGTGTTTTGACTATGTAATAGAAATAAATTCGAAATTAACATTAAAAAATATAGTTTAAAAAAACTAAAAAAACACGCTTTTAAAAAATGTTGAACTAAAAAGTTAAAAATTAATATAGTTTAAAAAAACTAAAAAAACACGCTTTTAAAAAATATCGAACTAAAAAGTTAAAAATAAAATTATGACAATAGTACATAAAAAATACTAGTATAATTGAGGGAAAAGTGTGGGGCGCTTTGTGCCATAATTATAGTATATCAAGCGCCCCACGCTTTTCCATTTATAATTTTGGCATACATTTTATGAACATTGCTTTATTTCATGTTCTGGGCTGCGATTTTGGTATTCTGCAACACATTTGGTTTAACATACTAAAAATTTCAGTAAAACTGGCCCCACCATATCCCTTGCTTTTTGGTAATTTTCAGTGAAACTTAACCATAAAACACAATAAACAATAGAGTCCTTTTGCTTGATTTAAACCATCTCTATAGCAATCTTATTAAAATCACTCCAATTATATTATAAGAGTGCTTGTTAATCTCACAAAACACATCTCACCAAACCATAAGCCATTCTAACCACTTACTCTTTTTTTACTAATTAAAATAATTTGTGTAAATTTCAGCGAAATCTGTTCAACTACATGGATTCTGAGTAAACTTACAGAACCCTAAAAAATGTACCGAATCTCCTTTTACTGACTTTCAGTTATATTTATTCAAAATTTTATTTAAATCAGCTTTGATAAGGGTCCTTAGTATTTTCTTATGGAACTTTAAAAATATATCAAAAATCCTTTCATTGGCATTCATTAATAGGTTAAATTATAAGGGCTCTCAGTAATTCTCACGGAACCACAAAAATGTATTGGATATCCTTTTAATGAGTTTCATTCATATCTACAGTATTTTTTATTACAATCACCACAATTAAAGGGTTCTTGGAAATTGTCTCGGAATTTTTAAAATGTACTGGATATCCTTATAATGGTTTTGATAGTCCCTATACAAAATTTTATCGAAATTTTTTAATTATAAGGATTCTCAGTAATATTCACAGAATCCTAAAAATGTAATGTATATACTTTTTTTTTGGTTTTCAATTGCCTCCATTCTAAATTTTATTGAAATTGGTTAAGAGTTCTCAGTTAATCTTACGGAACCCTAAAATGTATGGAATACACCTTTATTCGTTTTCAGTTGTCTCTATTCTTTATTTAATAAAATTTATGAAATTATAAGGTTCCTCAGTAGTTCTAACGAAACCCTAAAACTATATCGAATATCCTTTTACTGGTTTTCATTTCCCTCTATTCTAAATTTTATTAAATTCGGTTAAATTAAAAGGGTTCTCAGTAATTCTCACTGAACTCTAAAAATGTATTGGATTTCCTTATATTGGTTTTCAATTGCTTTTATTTTAAATTTCATTAAGATCGGTTAAATTATAAAGGCCCTCAGTAGTTCTGACAGAACCCTAAAAATGTATTGAATATTCCTCTACTGGTTTTTCAGTTGTTTCCATTATTAATTTTATTAAATTCGATTAAACTATAAGGGTTCTCTGTAATCTCACGGAACCCTAAATATGTATTGAAATAATCAAAATCAAAAATATCTTTATTTCGTAGGTATTATTAAGTAAAGTTAATAAATGGTTTATTAACTTTACTTAGACGGGTCTTATGAGCAGCAAGATCATTCTTATGTCTAATGTTAATGTTATGGATGTCGCTCCTTTTTTGGAACAATTCTATATTTCTCTTGACATATACCAGGTTTTCGTATATATATTTTGGTGCTAAAGTTGAAATATTAATTTCCTTAAATTTTTCTTTGAGAGATGTCATTGGTCTCAGATCATAAATAGCACGAATAGCTCGTTTCTGCAGCACGAAAATTGTGTTAATATCGGCTGTGTGACTCCATAACAAAATTCCATAGGTCATAAGACTATAAAAAAACTGAAATAAACTAGTCTTGCGGTGCTTTCGTCTGTAAGTCGCTGAATTCTTTGACTGCATATGCTGCAGAACCAAGTCTTTTCACTAATCTCGTAATATGAGAATTCCAACGTAACTTATAATCTAACGTGAGACCAAGAAATAGGGTCGTGTCCACAATATCCAGTACGTCGTTTTTGACCATTACATTTGTGTCGATCGATTTAGAATCAGATAGGGAAAATTTTACAAGTTTTTAACAAGAAAATTTTTAACAAGATGTAATAGATCATTTATGTACACTAAGAATAGAAATGGTTTACAATAGGACTTTTGATTCAATTACATTAAAATTATCCCATTTTCAAATTTTCCTATAATACACGTAGGAACCCTAAATGTGTATTATTGTTATAAGAAAACTTACAAATATATTCTTTGATGTATGATGATTGAAGAATCGTCATACCCTAGTGTATTTTTTTCAAAGAATCAGTAGTAAACTAAAAGGGTGTGGGCTATTTGTTAAGCCAGTCCTTTCTAAAAATCCGCCAATTGTAGTAATCATGGACATGTGTGTATTTGTGTTTAATAGGAGAAAACCAGAAGGTCTGAAAGACAAGTTAAATTTGCCATATTATTTTAATTACATCATAATTTTAGAATAAATTGTGCTCTTATATGTGAAATTTAAAAAAATAGCTTTCTGTGAAACTGAACTCAGTCAAACGAACTCGTTTGACCGCAAATTAGCATTAGGCACAAAATTTAACCTTTTTCCATAATACCGCCGAATAGCCCCATCTCTCGAGACTTTAGTTTTTGTAATTGTTTCAAAACATCTTAATGTGAAATGAAATGGTAATATGACAATATAGAGTATAATAATAACTATAATTGACTGATTCATATGATATATTATTTTATCTGTTGTCTATTATAGTGTTTTCTTTTTATTTGGATTGAAGATATTAGTTCAAATTCAATTTCATTTCATTTTTATTGTTGATCATATGAAATATAAACTGCAACATATATTTGGTCTGAAGCTGAAAATAATAGTTTGGTACTACATACAATTGTATTATGTATACAAACATAATACAATTGTATGTAGTACCAAACTATTATTTTGATTTTGATTACTAAATAACATTAAGAAAGAAATGAATATATTTCAAATAATTTTTATTACACTCGAAAAATAAAGAAAAATTGGTTATAACATAATTTTTCATTTCAGCAAAACCTGCTGTGAACAATGAACATATTTCAGTGCAGTTGATAATGCAGTTTTTCAATATACCTTACTGAATATCAATATTACATTTCAGTGACTTAGAAGAATCATTGCTACTTCTGCCATACACAACGGTTCGCGAAATTATTCGACGGCTTCCCGCAATGCTGGAACTGTACGACTCGACGGAGCTGCAATGCCGGGTTGTATTATTTTTGCTTCGGGTTCACCACGCGCCGCTCATTGCTGACAAAAATATACTAAACGATGTCGTTGCACTGAAGAATAAAACAACTGATAAGATAAACAATTTAAGGGTAAGATTCAAAAGTTTTAATGGATAAACATGGACTAACATTAGTAATGTGGAATGAACGGGTATATTATACTGAAACATAATAAATGTATAACACTTATTACCAAAATTATCTGTCAAAAAGTTTTAGTGATATGTACAATATATGTAAAATGTAAGGCAGATTGTGACTGTTTGTTTTTGTTTAACCATTTCCAGATATATAAATATGTGACTTTCGTTTAATGAACCGCAAAATATGCCCTGTTTCCAGTTACAAGAACTAGTTTGCATGTATAATTATTGTTTTTCAAAATGTGTCCTCACTAATAGTCACAATAAATGAATTGCCATGTGTAATTTTATTTTGATAACGTTGTTGAGTATATTTATCTAGTAACTTTATAACAGAATAAAGTTACTTGTTAGATCTTGGTGGAGGTGATACAAGTTACTTGCAACTTTCCTTAACTAGTTAGAAATAACTTCCATGGGTAGTTGATATTTTATTTAATAATATTTAATCAGGCCTTTTTAGTGATAATATTATCATGTGCAGCAATATTTGACAATGTTTTAATGATGACCATCATGATGCCCGGAGTGGGTGACTGTATTACACATGGTAATGTTATGGTTGAAATATAATGACTGGACTGGTCCTCCGAAGCCTATCTTATCAGCTTATATAATACTGGTCGGCTGGTAGTCGCTTCTATTTATGAAATTGTAGGAAAAGTAGAGTATATTGGAAGACAGCTGAGTGAAGGTCTAAATGATGGCTGAGAGAGCAGGCCTTTCTTGATTGATGCCTAGTTTCTTGCGATACATGGCAGTATTATCCCCTAACTCTTAACCGTTCAGAAGTGCTGTGGCTTCTATTATGAGCTTAGCAGCATGAATTTTGAATAACTAAGAAAAAAGAGCTCAAACACACTATATGTGCCTACAATATTTCAGAGTTTTCCTCGAATCCCATTGTCAGATTCTGACTTGATGCCTACGGACCACCTTGGAAGTATACTCTTTCAAACAAAAAAAAAAAATCGAAATCACTCCACAATTGACGAAATTATCGCTGAACATACAAAAAAAATTCAGATGAACAAATATAATCTGCTTCTTTTTTGAAGTCAGTTAAAAAGTAGTTTAGGCATGAATTGTCACAATATAATATAGTATTTATGTAACCTGTACACATCCTTTTATCAATTGATCTGTCTTATTTTCTCTACAGGATAAAGTAGGTTGCAATGTACAGGCATTGCGGTGGATGCAACGCGAGGCAGAGGAGGCGGCCGGCGAGCGGCTGTTTCGGGACGCCACGGCGGAGAAACGCTCCAAAGATTCACGACGGCGTGCGCGCGCCGCCCTCAAACGGCCTATTGTTACTGTCACTTAAATTAATAAATTTAGTATTGGCATTAAATATTTGATACTTGCACCCATTCTTTGAATTTATTGAAGTTTATAAGGGGTATTTTAAATAGTTCACTTCTACTATGACTACGATATTGAAGTTGTGTATTAAGTACCTATTTGATGGCATATTCAACCAGTTGATATTGCTTATAGATAAATATTAGGTTGAAAAAAGGTTTTTTTTGTATGTACATACATTTTGTTCAGCAACTTGTTGCCATTTTGTAGGTCGTCACATGATTGCTTTAGAAATTTTGGAACTTCTGATCAAAAAACTACAAGTAGTTTTGACAGCTCTCTCTTGATGTTAATCTAACACTACCTAAAGAGTTTCGAAGAGACCGAAGCAAGTGAAAATCTGAGATTGCAAGGTCAGGGGTTATATGGTGGACTTCTTGCTTGAGTCACATCAGCTATTGGCAGAAAAGATCTAGATTGATGGTTTTGCCCGGTGGTTAAAGCTCATAATGAATAATGGCCTTCCAATCCCGCCATACACATAGCATCAACTAACTGTGAGTTAATCCAGTTTTCGCTAGTCTGAACCTTCCTTGCCTTTTGACCATGATCTTTTTCGCACGTTCTTGTCGTAGGTAATCTATTTTTCATCACCAGTGATCAATCTTTTAAAAAATGATTAGGTTTCATTACGTTTCAATAGATAATCGCAAACGAGTGCACAATTTATTAGATTTATTTCAGTGAGTTCATAAAGGACCAAAGTATCAATATTTTTTGTATATCCAGCTTTTTTCAAATGGACCAAAACTGTTGTACGGTCAATCTCCAGCTCTTCAGCTATGTTGTAAGAAATAATATGCCGATTTTGTTCTACCTTTTCCAAAATGGCTTGGACTTAATATGTAACAGTTTAACCAGAGCGAGGTTCATCTTTGACAACAAAATTACTGAAATGAAAACAATTGAACCAGTTTTGTGTTACTCGTACCGGCACTGCATTTGATCCATAAACGCCACATACTTTTTTTCCGGCCTGTGTCACATTTTTCTTTTTTTTCCAATAAAACTTCAAAATGTATTGAATTTCTAAGTTAGTTTCACAATTTTGACGGGCAGAAAAGCAATAGAAGAATGGCGGGACACCATTTTTACTAATTTTTTTTTTTTTTATAATTTAATCTATTTAAAAGTATCAAAACTAGTTACATATAAACAGCACGACCAAAGAGATTTTTCTGCAAATTTTTTACATATAAAATACGAAAAAAATTTCCTGACCTCATATGTATGTTAAAAAATTACTTCAAGACATACGTTGCTCATCAGTGATCATAGTAACAACTTAAACTTATTTCCGTTAAATTAAGATCTTAATAAATAAATATTATTTATACACATAAAATTTTCTGAAATATTCTACAATTTTTATAAATGTTGAAGGTAATCACAGTATTTCCGTAGATACTTAGTGTTTATGTTTTTGTGCGAGTGTGCAAAAAGTTTGAATAGATTTTGTTAAATAATTTTGAATTACTAAATTAGAAAATAAATCACTAAAAAATCATTTGATCATTGTGTTGTAGTTTTGTACGCGTTTATATCATTGTTAGCATTGGAACTACCGAAGCGCCATCTATCAGATGTTTATTTTATTAAAAAAAATTGCACTTCGGGAGTTCCGGCAGAAGTGAAAACTTGAACATTAACGTTGTGCATTTTTGGATATTTTGGAATGGTTAGGGAATAATTTCGCACGAATTGCTTTATTTATCAGTATAAAAGTACCGTCATTTATGTGGTAAAATACAATATTCATTTATTGCGCTATCGTACAGAAACATGCCAATTTATATTACATTAAAAATTTAACACTTCAAAACTATTACAATTACTTTACAGTAAAAAAATTCTCTCAGAAAAATCAAAACTTTCATCCATAATTTAAACGACTCACCATCATCATTACCAGCATCATCATCGCCAATCTACAAACACACGCGCAAACGTCTTGCGCCGCTTAAATGAAACAGCAGGAGCAGACATTCGCCGCGCGGTAGAAAGAGAGGGGGGATATTACTTCCTCTCCTACGCCGCGTTAGCGATCCTCTCACCCTCCGTCCTACGAATTTTCGATCGGGTTACGTGTTGTGACGCGAGTTTAACATTTTTACCATCCCAAAAAGTGCATAATGCCGCTAAAGAAGTTTTTACTTCAAAAAATTGTTTATGCATTCTATTAATTATAGATACGTAATATGTACAATAACAGATGGCACTATTTATATAAAAAACATACATTATGCGATGTACAATAATAGATGGCACTATTTAAATAAAACAAATACATTATACGATACACAATAATAGATGGCACTATTTAAATAAAACACAAGCACCTTATACTATCTAATAGATGGCGCTATTTAAATAAAACACACATGATACATCATACGATCCAATAATAGATGACACTATTTAAATAAAACACAGATTTATTATGCGATGTATTATAATAATAGATGGGACTAATTAAATAAAACACAAGTACCTTATGCTGTCTTATAGAGGGCGCTATTTAAATAAAACACACATTATACGATACACAATAATAGATGGCACTATTTAAATAAAATACAGATACGTTGTGCGATGTATAATAATAGATGGCACTGTTTAAATGATACACAGATACGTTATATGATGTACAATAACAGATGGCACTATTTAAATAAAACACAAGTACCTTATGCTATCTAATAGATGGCATTAATTAAATAAAACACATACATTGTACGATCGTATAGATGTCACTATTTAAATAAAACACATGCATTATGCGATCGAATAGATGGTAATATTTATAATAAAACACGGTTAAAATGTGCAATGTAACAGATGGCACTTTTTATGTAAATAAATTACAGATGTACAATTTGCGGTTTAACAGATAGCATTTTGTGACATACTTACGCTGGCTTTGAGATACGGATAGTACTTACGGCTGCTGTGCCTTTGGTCGATTTGGTAGGGCATCGTGCTTGTAGATTCGCTTAAAATTAATGTTTCACATAAATAAGGTTTGATTAAAACTATTGTATAAGTTGCGACGCCTTTCTGAGTATTTACAGCTAAAATCCAATAAGTGCAAGGAAATTTCCTTGTCCTTCATTTTCGATAAAAATAACTAAGTATAAAAGTAAAATAAAAAACGCGTCCAAAAACCTATTTTATTTATTATTTAAACACGTTTCAAATAAGTATACAGTTTTTTGTGGAGTTGTTTCGAACTTAAGATTAAGCAGACAAGGTTATGTCTCCTTAGAAAATCTCATTTTTGACTTAATATATTTAACTACTCATATTCATATCGATTATCCTTTTGCCTTGCTTTAGTTGTAAAATCGCAATATTATCCCCTAACTCCTAACCGTTAAGAAGTAATGTGGCTTCCGTCATTAGCGGAGCAACGTGAGATGATAACTGTTAAAAACAATAACTTGAATAATTAAAAAAAAAAAGATTTCAAACAAACATTATCAGATCCCGATTTGGTGACTATGGGATCACCTCAAGAGTACATCCTTAATAAAAAACCGAATTCCGTCCAAAATGATTGAGGTTATCACTAAACATATTTATGAAAATATGACCAATAGACGAAACTAGTACCTGCTCCTTTTTTTGAAATCGATTAATAATTGCTAACAATTTTTGAATTCAAGATTTCATATTTGACTATTGCTGTATGATTCTTTGCACTGATTACAATTTGTCAAATTGCTTGTTTTCATGTAATAAAATTATAATAATATTACGTAATAATGTATTATGTAATTTAATAATGTAACAATTACTTGATAATTTCACGGGGGAAATTTTTTAAAATTAATCTTAAAGTTTTTCGTCAACATTTGTTTAAATTTACGAAATTGCTGAATAAATCAATTTTGTGAAATTGATTTATTCAGCAATCAATCAATATAACAAATCAGCAATATCTTATAAAATTTCTGATAAGGATGCATCGATACGCCTTTTGGCCGATACGATACCGATACCGATACTTTTACTAAAATATCGCCGATACCGATACCGATATCGATACGTCTAGAAAATTCAAATAAATGATAAGGTAATAAAATATAAAACTTCTAGCTACAAATAAAATACGCTTTGGGTTATTTTCTTTTATTAAATAAGTAGTAGCATTGACATTAAAAGATTAAACATTTTAAAAAAATATGGTGGATTTATTATATACTTAACATATTAATAATTAAAATTAACATTTATAAGATTTTTGTTTAAAAAGCAAAGTATTCTCAAATTTTGTGGAGAAAGGCGGTTTCGCAAGTCTGTTTGAATGAGACCTGCGGTGGAAAATAGCCTCTCGGATGCAACAGAGCTCATTTGGAAACCGAAGTACTTCTGCGCCAGTTTTTTCAAATGTGGGTATAAGACATCATTGTGCCAGAAAAGTAGCGGATCTGCGTCTCTGGGTATATTGGGAGATCTTAGGTACTTCTCGACTTCTTCTTTGAGAGAGTTATTGCTGCTCAGAGTTGACAGGGGATCATCTTCTTCGGACTCTCTAATAATATTTTCACAAACGCTCCAAAGGCCACCACTAGCAGTCATCTCAGAACTTGTGCTCGGTGTAGGTGCGACCATGTCCGAAGCATTTTCGGAATATAAATCTTCGTTAAGGTTGATGATTAACTCCACAAGACGCTTTTTGCTGTAGATGTTGTAGAGTGTAGTTGAAATATCCGTGTTTTATATCGAGGATCAAGCGTTGTGGCTAAGCAATATATCTCTTCATTTTCCAAGTCTTCGAAACGTTCATTAAGAGCCATTAACAAGTCACCCGCTAATTTTGCGATATATTCTCCTCTTCTCTCGGCGACGAACCTCTCATATTTTCTAATAATTTTCGAAGACTGTTAATTAATGGAATGGCGTCAGACAACGTAGCAGTGGATTTGCTGATTGACTTTGTGGCTTCTTCAAAATACCGCAAAATATTCACCACCTTCTCCATCATTATCCATTCTTCAGTTGTAAGTTCTGCTTTGCAAGTTATACGAGGTAGACAAGCTTGCACTGCAACTCGTTGTTCTAGCAAACGCCTCAATGCCTGTAGTGTCGAGTCCCAACGTGTAGATATATCCTGTATTAAGACATGGTTGGCAATATTATGTGTATCTTGCATTTCTTTTAATACCTTATTGCTGCTCGTGGAATGACTAAAATGTCCTATAATAGACCTTGCTTTGGTTATCATTTCTTTGACTTTATCATCTTTAAAAGCCTGGCTTTGATTACCAGTTGCAATGAGTGAGCCAAACACTTTACAGGTACAACATTATACGTTTCTTGAATCTCTTATAGCGACACTCATGTTTGCTGCGTTGTCAGAAACTATAGCTCGAACTCGGTCTTGTATATTCCAATCATGAAAAGCCTTGTTGAGGTTGCTTGCAATGTTTATACCTGTGTGCGATCCATCGAATGGCAAAACTTCAAGACAGTAACTTTTGTACTCAAAAGTTGCAGTGATTCCATGTGCTGTCAAGCTAATAAAATCATTGGATTGCGAAGAAGAGTCACTTGTCCAGATGTCGGTGGTTATCACAATATGCGGCAGGTCTTTTAATAGTTCTAGTACTTTAGCTCTCACTCGCTGATACATTTCTGGTATGACTTTTTCTGTAATGTGGAACCGCGAAACCATTTTATATTTTGGACACAGTTTTTTTATCAATCTTTGGAAGCCTATTTTGTTTACTAAATCAAAAGGCTCCATATCCACGCATATTTGCTCAGCAATAGTGAGAGTTATATCTTTTGCCCGAACGTCGTCGTCGACATAAAGTGATTTCTTATCGATTATCTCTGACAAAGTTGCTTGTCTCTTTGGTTGTGGTTGTAGACCGCCCTCCTCGTCGCGCTTGGTTTTCTGAGTAGTTGTTTTTGAGGTCGAAGCGGTGTCCAATTCACTATTATGGTGCCTCTTCATGTGGATCCATAAGTTGGACGTGTTATAACTTTTAGAGGTGGTACCTCGAGACACATTTTCTTTACAATATAGGCATGTTGCTTTGGAATTATCCAACGTCGAAATTTCAAAATGGCTCCAAATAGTGCTTTTGTGTTTTGAAGTTGACATAATTTTCGTAAGCACTGTAGACAGGTCTTTGAAATGTTTAAATATTCACCACACAACTATTTAATCAATTAATTATGATGTGTCAACTGTAATTATGTATTTTATAATTTCTAACATAACCAACAAAAATCGCTATAGCGCAATGGTATGCACAAAGCAGCACGAGTGAGCGAAAGTGCAAAGAGTGTGTGAGACAAAACTCGCGGGGGAATTCCCCGAGCATTGACCGTTCGTTTCGTGCCTCGTTTGCAGTGAAACAAGCGCGCGCGTTTACATTTAGTAATTTAAAGCGCGCGGAATTTGAAATGTTGTTGGATCGGTATCGGCTATCAAAATATCCCCGATACCGATATATCGGTAAATCGGATATATCGCCGATATATCGGTATCGGTATCGGATGCATCCCTTAAATTTCCAATAGACGTGAATTTGAATTCAGCGGTTGTTGTTGGAATCGGATATCGTTCCAAATGGTGCAATTATATTCACTTAAAAACGACCGAGTCTGTATTCTGAGGTTGTTATCTCGGTCGCAGCGGCAAAATTCTCAACATAACGTAGTCTCGAAGTCTCTGTAGATATTAGCGGATTGGAAACCCCTTTTAAACAACTGCTTAGGTTAAATTGTTCGGTTGAAGGTAAACATAACAATAAAAACATCTTTTTAGCTGCTATAATTTATTTGTAAAAAAATATTCTACTCACTACATAGCCAATATATCAGTTAAATTTTTAATAATTTAAGTATCCATCCCTGCGTAAGTCACATTTTTATTTTCTATACAACATTAATAACTTTTTTAAAATGAGTATTCCAGCAGTTTGTTCTTGTGAAACTATCCAACTTGAATAATTTATGCTGAAACTTAATAATACTGTTAACAAGACAACCCTTCCTCTATGTGCATCTATTGCTTTAATTATTGTGATAATATAAACAAAAATTTACATGTTAAATATTCATACATTGAAACTGTACAATTTGAGTATTTATGTGTAAAAATGATATTATTATATATTTAATAGTAAGAGTATGGAAGTAACATTATAATTAGGATGAAGTTTCGTGTGGTCTAACTAAAACTGCCGTTAATACCTTTTTTAGAGCAGCCCATAATTACTGGCAATTGATAAGTAAAATCAAGCCAGTGAATTCACATAGTTTAATTGACGATATTATCTCATAAGTATACATATAAATGTTAAAAAAAAAAAACTAATCTTCAAACACACACACCACTCTATCACAAAGTTATTTATTGCTTTTGGGTTACACTTATTCATATTTTTCAAATAAATATCACATTTTTAGAAATACAATATATTTGTGAAGTTTTAAATATTATTACAGTATTACAATGACAGAAGATTAAATAAAAAATTTAATTCATTGTTGAAGCTGAAGTAAGTCACTCTCAGTCTTAGTATTTAATAAGGAATAAGGTATTTAGATTAAATATTTCAGCATAAATTATACTTTAACTAACTAAAAAAAAAGTCGAACTAGAAATTTTACATGCGATAATAGAGAGACAAACAAATCACAAACGCATGCTTGTTAGCATTATAAGAACACAACACAACCAAATTGTTAGTAGCTAATTTTAAAATTAAAATATGTAATTTGTTACTGAAGTCTAATAGTCTAGAGATTATTCTCCATTTAGGCGATGAGTAACAATAATGAAGGGTCCGGGAACAGACTGACTGATGTGATGAGAAATGAGGGTTGAGAGTTTTGACAACTCTTTATAATGATAATACTTGAGAATGGACCACTCAGTGGACATAATTCAGCACAATCTATAATACAAAAGAAGTATAACTAAAACGAATCACATAAAAGTTAACAATAATACTGTATTCGAATAATCAGCAATAGCAAGGCCTTGTACGTCTTTACATCTTAGCTATTAATATGTTACAATATTTCCACTTACAAGTGACAACGTTATTAATCCATAATTAAAAATAAATAAGATATTTTTCCTTTTGTGGTATCCCCAATGTCACAATTATTGGTTATTTTATAGAAATTTACTTTTGGAAAGAGAATCTTTACTATTAATAAAGGTATAATGAATACAGAAAAATGCAGAGATAACAAACATAATGACAAAATATTACAATTTTAATCACTTACTTGCAGTATCTGACAGAAGTTCTATTTTTTAATGATCTTGGTTGACATGTTTATTTGAATATCTTAAATTTAAGATCTCACCGTTGATGCACAGACCTGCGCTATTATTTGTCAACTCCTGCTTCATGCAATGATTAATTAGTAGTTTTACATACAGATATAGTTCACATAACAAAAAAAGAGAGCAATACAGTAGAGAGCTCATATTGGCTTACAATTTAACATATAATATGAAACTTATTTAGTTGGATAAAAAAAGAGTATCATCAGATCGAACAACCTTGAGATTTAATTCAACTTATCTATCACCAGATGTAGACAGGACAATACAGAAAAAAAATACTTTCTACAAATAATCTCATTTTAAAGCTGAATACATATATTCAATAGTCTATCAAAATAAATACAAATCGTAAAGTCATTATGCTAAACATCAAATGGAGCATGTTTGGTATTAGAATGTGTTTCGCTTCAAACCGTTGTCTATCTATATATTATCACATTGTTTCATAAACTGACGCGTTACTGGCCCGAGAGAGTTACTAACACTTTACAACTAAAATTAAGTAGGTGATATCGAAATAAAGGACGGCAACACTTCTCGTGATTTATATACGAATTAAATAAAAATAAATAAAAGGAAACAAAATAGAAGAGCTCCGCTCGAAACGTTGAAAAGTGTAAATGCTTTTCAATATATAAGCAAAAAAAAAAATAAACTGACCATTACGAGGTGAGCCTTATAATAAATTGACGCTCTTAATGATTTGGTTGATACAATCTGAAACTTTACATGTACATATTGAATCGTGATTTCTGTATTTCTTTTATATTCCATTAGTAAATGCATTTTTTAAATGTCATATAATAGCCGAAATGTAATAATTATGTTAAAATCCGTTGCTCTGGCACGATCGACTATCATTCAGCCAATTAAAACTATACAGTCACTTAAATCTGTCACACAATATTTTAAACTTTAGACACTCTTTCCTCTGTACTTATAGTTAGTTAATTTCATCACAATCCAACATGAAGTCAAATATCTATTGCATATATTATTTGCCATTATTATTGCTTCAATTATCATTATTCCAATACCCTAAATAATAATCTAAAGGCAATTATTCACTCGGAAATATATAAAAATACTTACATATTAAATACTGACCAATATGGGAGAATAAATTAAACTATAATTTAATTAAAAAAAAAAATTAAGTGTTATTATTATGATATACTTAAATAATTAAATTTACAATGCATTTACGGCCTAACCGTAAATGAATACTTGAGTCCTGACAAAGGTAACCGTAAATATTAATTTCCATTAATATCAAGAGAGCATTTTAAGGCAAGGATCGACCTATCCTACCTCTATATAATGTATTTCATCATCGTGTTTACGACCTAACAATTTCAAAAAACACCTCATTTTTCACTTCCCAGGAAACTACTATACATGATAGCATCAGTTCAATCACACATTCCTCACCAATCACTTAATGGAAAAATTACAGATGCCTTAATCGCGAGATTGCTTTCAATAATAATAGGCACATTTTTTTAGAGAGTCCCGCTGCCTTAATATTGGCCTTCACATTTCGACAAAACTCTTATTTTCAATATATAGACAATGTTAATAATTAAACTGTCATTTAAGTATCATTACACAAATTGAACATATTTTTGTTCCATAAAGTCAATTTGAATTCAATAGCTATACTTAAATTGGAATACAACACTATATACATATAGACAATATAGATCACTATTATTTTGAAATATACTCTTAGGCTTCCGCTATTATAATATTGTCCCTGATCACTGGCCTCTGTATAATTCAACTTTTCTCTATTAAAATTCAATGGAAATAAATAAAAATAGGAAACTAATTTAAATTGTAAGATCGAAATGTCCACACTTGATCACTTGATGTCTTTTAAAATACGTTTTGGTACATTAATATCCATGTTTATATTTTATATGCAGATGTGAAAATGATATGTATTATATACAGAATAGGCCTAAAGAGTAAAAAACAGTTTATCTATTCAGACAAAATTAATAGCTATAAAATTAAACAATAACATAATTTTGTTCAAAGCGGTGACATCTATTAAAATTAAAATATGTTATATTTTTATGTTACCTAATCAATTTTGGTCACATAGAAATTAAGCATTTTGCATGTGTCTTAGTTTAACAACGTGTACGGAAACAGAATTTTAGTGCATAGAAAGTTTACTGAAAACAGGAGCTATTCAGAATCACTCAATGTCAAAACAAATAAATACATAAGTATTGACAAATATTAATGTTTTTATAGAATCATTGTAATCATCCCTACTTCTAATTTAGAATTAGTCTATTATTTCTTAATATAAATGTATTGTTACTGTACTGTTAATTAATATCAAAATCATAGTAGCAAATTAACAAAATAATACTCAATAAACTCTGTGTTACTTTAATTGAACATTTCTAAATACTATCAATTTTATATAAAAGGAAAGATTTATAATATGTAATTGCAATATTGAACTGTCTATAATAGCATTCATATCATCAATAAAAGTTACAATTTAAGGATTGCAATTTTGTAATAAAATTATTGTAGAGGTAGGTCATAATAACATGATTACTATTTTTAGCCACAACTTTGAACAAAACTGTGTAGTTGATTACATGTTCTATTAATTTCAAAAAAAACCTGACTGTTAAGTAAAGAGCGCTTCGTTTTTATATCCCTCACACGCGATCGCTAAAAATATGCGAGAAACTTGAATTATAGAAAAAGAGTAGTGAAAAATTCCAGAAGCAGTGTCTGCACCCTTTACATCGTGAGACTGTTGTAGCATACAATAAATAAAAATAGAGCAAAAAATAACAGTGATTGACAGCTTAATAACCTTTATATATGATTTTACGAGAATTTGAATCAATACTATTAATGTTTTTTAGGGCACTAAATTGATTTGAATAAATTTTAACGTTAATTATCAAATCAACTGTATGTTGATAAAATAAAAACTTAGAAACTGAGATATTAGGCTGATTATCATATCGCATATTTCAAATTTATAAAAAATATTCCGAGTTGAAAAAAATAATTATACTCTGCCCTTTCTTTTTTCATATGTCAATCATTGACACAGTTTTCTTTGATTCCGTCACAACATTCGGGCAAGAACTATGTCAATCTTAAAAAAATATAAATAATCAGTTAATTGACTGTATTTTTGCAGTTTTACGTGGTCGTTACGGCAGTAGTGCAGTTGGGCGCATCGGGCGGCGTCAGGGCGAGCGCGGGCCGACACGGGCAGCAGACGGCGGTCAGTGTGTCTCCTCGGCGGCGACGTGACTTGCTACCAAATTCAATGGTGCTTCGTCGTATTCAGGGGCTGTTCTTTCTACCTGCTCAAGATTAACAATATTCGGTCATTTACCAAAATCGATACAATCCATTAGCAAATATTTATTGTAGTGATTAAGCTTGAATAAATTATGATGACTAAATGTGATAATGTTTGAGAAGAAAAAACACAATTGAATGCAACTTATTAACAGGAGGTGAGAATTCAACGTGCAAAAGAGTTTTTTTATCTGGTTTGATCTTTTATGAATAATGGCGAGCATGATGTAGCTAATGAAAATTTAAAAGTACTATAAAATTTATATATATATATATTATTATTTAATCTTATACTCATGTAATTAGCAGTCAAAAGTTAGGTGTGACAGAAGAAACATAAAAGTAAAGTCAACGCAGTAAAGATGCGAACCTTGCATAGTAAGTATGAGGTGTCCGTGACCGATAAATGTAGGAATAATGATACGATTTAAAATTGTTATTTAAAATATATATTAATTAAAATAAAAAAAGGGTATCTTGTGGTGGTTTACTACCTAGAAACAATGAATTTAAAAAAATTATAGAATTAATGTGTGTAATGGACAAGGGGCAAATCAGTCTTTGAGTCAGGAGGGTTGCACATACGAGGTTCAGTCAGGACTGGCTCTAATTCTATTAGTAAGACAAAGACTCAGCTCAGGGGGATCATCACCCTTCGATGACTCATCCCTAGATCCGCCCTTGGTAATGGAATAATTAGAAAATTCTGTAGATAGTTTTGTTTGTGGTATATAGATCAAATTTTAAATGTTGGAAATTAAAGAGTTTGTATGAATTTATTAATAAATAGCAGCATAGATCAAGAGGTACATAAAAATTGTAGCAGGTAAAGGCCTGTTGCCTTTATTTACCTCTCTGGTAAATAGGCATGTGTTTATCTTACAATTGGATACAAAACATTAAACCTTCATAGAATTGTTATTATAATATTTCAAATATTGTGATGATAAAATGTAATTTCAATGATAACGATTTTTTGGATATATTTGGTCAATATAACATTCTAAAAATGTATGTAGTAAAAATGATGCAGTTATGCCAAACGGTCCAAAACTATATTAAAAAAAAACTGAGATATCCCAAGTCTTATTTGTCTATTTGAGTTTAAAAATAAGTGTTTTCTCTAACGAAATTGCTAAACAGACTATTTTGTTTTCAATAATTTATTAAAATTAATTTGTTAAGAGTTTATGTTTAGATAACTGTAATAAACTATTATTACTATTATTTTCATTAAATATTACTGTACTGTTTTACCATATCTTGATAAATATAAAAAATCCATCAGTATATATTTGAATAAATGAGGAAGATAATTACAATCGGCTTGAAAAGACTAGAACTAATAGTATTTGTATCACTTTGAATTCACATTAAACATGGTCTATCATTACATGCAAGTTTCAAAAAATTTAGTACAACGTTGTTTAAGTTTACTGTCTTTAGTATGAAGATAGAAAAAAAGTGACACCGGTCATATCACATATACAACAGCCTACTTCGTGAAATGAAACAAACATATGAAAATGTAATAAAAATCAGTTCACACGTTTTCGATTTAGTGCAAAATAAACAGATACGAACAAGCAAAAAATTCAGTGTATGTACTTTATTGGCTTTAAAACTTTTATATCAGAATAAGTAAGCAACAGAAGGCATCAACCATGTTTGACAATACAAAACAAAACAATTGATTATAATGTAATATTTGAACTACTTTGAATTGTTTACATTCTGAAGAAATTAATGGTATTAAAAAATAATAGCAATGATTTTGTTCTACTATATATCGGAGATTATGATATTTTATTTCACAATAAACATTTGAGTATCTGTTACCTGGCTGTGGTGTATAGTTGCGCGCGTGTTCTGCGCGTGCAACGCGGCCAGCAGGTGGGGCTGAAGCTGGCGACGCAGCGCTGCTAACACAGCCTCCTCGCCGCCTTCCCCCGCCGCCGCTGCTCCCAACACCGCGCCGGTCGGTTCCACGCTTTCGGCGCACGGCGCACTGCGACGAGACTCTAAACATAGATGGATACTTTCATATGACGGTTAATAGTAAATATAAATATTTTTAGATGTATAATTTGTAATTTGTTGAAAAACAAATATTGTATTTATCAAATTAAATATAATAAAACTTAGTTTCTGTTGAAACATGAGACTTCAGAAATTTGTTGAATTGCTAATGCGATGATGAAATGCATGTCTGATACAACAAATCAGTTTTTATATCTGGATACATGACATGGTTACCAGATTTTATTTCTTCTATTAACATGTAATACATCAATTTTTTTTAGAATATTTAATTAAGACTACTGAAAAGTTACAACTAGGTGTTAATATTAAATTTGATGACATTTGTACTTTGATACAACTTTGCTCTTTAAGTTTATCTATTTTCTCTGGAAAAACAAGAGATAATCTAAATATTCTTTTATTTGGCGCTATTCTGTGGCATTTAGAATTATTTATATTGATGCTATATTATTGGTTTTCAACGATGGGTTGCATTACTTGTCAAACTATTATATAAAATAAGTTTTGCAATCTGGGTATTGATTCTTAGAAATTAATTTATTATTATTTTAGTTTTGTTCAATTTATGAGAGGTTTTCTGATTATTATACTACAAAATAATAACAAGTTATCCATTACAATTTCAAAAAAGCATATAGATACTTAATTGAAGTTTATTGCTTTGTTTAATCATATAGCATCTGCATACTTCAGCATGTACTTTCACCAGCAGATAACAGGTCTTTAACCAATATTGTGTGTTTGGAATAAATACATAATACAACTGTTTTGCATTTTAATAATGATTCAACTTCAACAATAACAATAAAGGCAAAATCTAAGGACAGCTTCTTCAACCAAAGTTTGGCGTTTTTCATACAAATAGTATCTGTTTCGTCGTTAGAATGCAAAATAGTTCTGTTATTATCTGCATTTAAATTTTATTATGAATGTATGCGAATCAGAAATGGATGACCCATATGCTTATGACAGTTTAACAAAATTGTGCTTTGTGTGTTTGATGGAATTATTAGATATTTCTTTTTGTAAATATTGTTTTAATGTAAGAATACAATATTTCAATTATGGTACAAAAACATTCCAGCATGGAGATATCTAAGATTACAAGGGGTTTAGACAAAAATTGAAAAAAAAAAATTATCATAGAGTTCCACACCTCAAGTTTAAGATTATTATGAACAAAATAAAATAAATAAATAAATTACAGTGTTATTTGTAAATGACTATATATTTAAACGGATTTTATAAGTCAAAGTATTAACGTTTAGAAATAAATTGTAGCATTTTACATATGTATTTAAATTTAGGATTAGAGTAGATAAATAAATACAAATATTAATTTAATGTTATTTGTTTATTTATTTCTTTACTAAGAAAATATATAAAGCAATATCATAAATGGGCAGTTTATAAGCTTGACTTCTCATATATAGTGTTTGCATTAATCATACATTTCTTTGCATTGGTGTTTAGAGATGCATCTATTGTGACAAGGTGAACATATCACTAGTATCGCATGCATCTAGATAAGTTTGTGGTGGGATATTTCATTCCATGACTTCTAAAAAATACCTACTTTTAGTAAAATTTCTAAATATATGGTAAACTGATATTAAAGATTCAATGGATTATAAAAAAATATCTCCATATAGATTTTAATTAGGGTAATAAACTGAACTACATTGTTTTAAACAAAAACATGTTTTTATTAGAATTTAATATTTAGCAAAATTAAATCACTATAGATAAATTTATGTATAGAACTCACTACTTCTCGAGTGTTTCGCGTCATGGCGCGGACGGCGGCGGCGCGTGTGTATGGTGTCGCGGCGCATGGCCGAGGGTCGAGGTACACCGTGTAGCTTGTAATAGAGACCGCATGCGTTGCACACCATCTCGCCGCGCGCGTCTCTCCGCCAGATCGTGGTGGTGTGCGTGCCACAGTTGCTGCACGCCAGCTCAACCCGCGCCGCACCTCGCCCCGCAGCCGCGCCTACGCCGCCGCCGCCAACGCCGATACTACTGGATAACGTGCTGATGTCTGTCGACTCCTGAAATATTTAAACATGTACATTAAAAAAAAAACAAGGGCTATATTTAATTACAATAAAAAAGTCAGATAAAAAAGGACCATCTAACAATGCTAGATTTAGAATATTAATTTTATGTTATCCCCTTTTTTTATACATATATGCATTTTATTAATGTTAGACATTTTCATATTTAGTACTGTATCTGAGCCAGATATTTTGTCTAAAATATACAGCGCAGTGCGTAAATGAATCATTATACATAATTATTATAACTCATCTTTTTTTATAACGTTTTCGAATGGCGAACAAGCATGGAAGACAACAGAGAGTAGGCGGTCACCACAGCGTATGGACACACGTAATCCCTGAAGAGCCACTATGGCGTTGCGTCTTTAAGGTAGGAATAGGATATCTGATAGAGGGGAGTGGGCCATTGGAACTCTCACTCACTGGACGCAATACATCAGCGGAAGCTCTTATTTCAAGCCTGTATTCTGTGCGATGTATTCACCGGTCGAGCCGGCCCATTTTCGTGCTACAGCCAAATCGACCACAGCATAGCTATACCGTGCAAATAATTTAATTAAGCAAGCTAAATTAGGAATTCAATAAAAACAATCTAACTTAGAACAGTCCTGTTGTAGCATTTTTTCATAGTCATGTTAAATGAAAAAAAGGAAAATAGCTGACTCCAAAACTACAGAGAATAAGATTATTACTTATAAATTTTTTTTTTGAATCTTAACATACATTATCTGGATTAGGTTGCCAAGGTACGTTGGTCGGCGTCTCAGGTGGAGGCTGCGCGCGCGCAGGGAAACTTTGCTTCCTCCGCGCTGTGCCCGCCGCTCCGACACCGCGACCTGAACTCTGCCATTCACCATTCTGTAGAAAATAGTAAAATGGTTTAAAAGGAAAAAAATATTTATTCAAGCAATAACAATCACATAATAGATGACGAGTTTGGGGCTTCATTACTATATATTGTTATTTTAAATTGGTCAGCAAAATTCTTTCTAAATAATTAAAGGTTATTTTCAAAGCAAGATTTTGTTTATTTCTGAAACTAACAATTTAACTTGAAAACTCTTGGGATAGTGAAAAATGCAATATAAGATAATCTTTCTATTGTATTTCATTTAGCATATAGCAAATTATTTCAGGAAACGAAAACAAAAGCTCGAGAAAAGAATCAGTCATACTTATTATCATATCACAGGTGTATTTTAGAGCTAAACCAAAACATTACATACAAACACTCCTAGTAGATAGACTCAATATTCAAAGTGTCCTCCATCTCAAACAAGATATGCTTGAAACGGCTGCATTGGCCTTTACCTACGCTCCATAATAGATAATGTATGGAAAATGTTAATTACACTATACTTATTTTTAATTTTGCCGCAGTTTCGTATCTCCTCTTGCAAAGTTTATTTTTAAGTAATTTCAGACAACAAGATAAGGCGGCGATAAAACTAGAGAGGTGTATACTATTTGAGGGCGCCATGAGTTATTATCGATTTACCTGCAAAACGAAAATTTCGTTTTTTATTGTACTTTTTATGAGTAGGAACACCATTTCCTATTAAATTATTTTTAATATATGGTATTTAAGAACATACAGACCAGTTTCCATGCTAAATCATTTAAAATATATCGATATTTTTCAGTACTAAAGGCCTGGACTTATAAAATCCATAACATTTTTTAGGATTTACAAAAAATTTGAAAATTTGTTTTGAATGATTGAAAATTATTCAGATAGTTTATTAAGACTACTACCATTGATTATTTTTTCGTCTACTTTTCATATAATTCTTTGAAATCTTTTTGTATTACAATAGATAGAAATTTAAAAAATAAAAAAAAAATATTATGCATTCTTTCTTTCTTAAGTGAAAATTCTCATACATTTTAATTTTTCTCATATCACCTACTTCCAAAACCTTTATCTTTTAATTTATCACATGAATGTAGAGCTTGTAGCAATCTACCTTTTATCACTCGAATTTATACTTCCTCTTAACTTGCCTAATTTATTGATTTATGCATTTTGTATATTTCTAGTATTTTCATTAAGTAGCACTTTTGAGAAAACTTAGAAATGTTGTAGGTTGGTTTCTATATTTTTGTCAGAGTCCTAAGCCTTTTTCCAAGAAAAGATCGAAGATAATATTGTGATTCTTTAGAATCATTAATGAGATGTTTTTCTGTTTGATATGGGCGGTTGCTTTTTGACACCATTTCAGATTTCAATTCAGCCTAATTTGTCATTATCACTCTACATTAGTCAATAAAGATTAACTCAAATAACAAAAAGAACCATTCCGGTTTGAGTTGGACTTGCATAGTGAGGGTTCCATACTAACATACAATATACTCAGGAATTGCCAAAAAAAATTTTTTATTCATGTCGGAATTTAACACGAGATAAACTCCCAATTGACCAGTTTTTGAAGTTGTATTTTAACCACACCAAGGTTTATTAGGTAATTATAGTATTATCCATGTTAACAACAGCAAAAATAGATTAAAAAATATGAGGTAGATAAAAGTAGAACAAACTGATGGAACAGTTGGCATAGGTTTAGTGATGTCCCATTGTCACTCTTTGGGTATGAAACTCTAAAAAGGATAAATTCTATACCCAAAATCTTACTAAACACATAATAAATTAATGTCTCAGTAAGGGATTAAAAAGTAGTGGTAATGTAATGGGCAGTGCGTTACTTTCAATCTGAAGGTAATAGGGTCGATGCCTGACAACATTGGTCTAGAGTGAAAAGTGTAACGTTAGGTTTAAACCCATACCCTCCCTCAAGCCATAATAAGATTATGAGAAGGTGAGCAATTAATGATTTTTTTTCCATTTATACATAACATGTTAAACAAAATGTTTTTTTTTTTTTATATTACAATTGAGTATGTTAAGTCCTGCAAGTTTTACCATGAAAACTAATTTTCGAACCATTCTTTAATTATATAAAATAATTCATTTACGAGTTAAATTTTCTGAATAATTTCATAAAATATAAACAATAATAAAATATTGAATTGTGATTTAATTTAAATAAATTATTTTATCAGTATTAATCTTATATCAAGTATTAATAAATAAATTAATTAATTACAAATTTGCAATTTCTGAAAAATGTTTTATTCAGAAGTAGAATTTTACGAAAAACCCTTTAGTGTTCTTTTAACAATCTCTAAGCCTGTTGTGTGGTTACATGGAATCATTGTTTTGTACATCAGAACGTCATACTACTGGAAGGTAAATTGCTGTAGTTTTTTAAAAAAAGAACCAATGGTATATATAGTCTGTCCAATACTGGTTTACACAGGTGGCAATTTTATTTTATAGGCTTAGCACTAACATTTTAATTGTTTTATTAAAGAATTGGATTTCAATAATTTTTAGGTTTTTTCAATATTTAATGTAGTAAATAAAAATTAGAATTATATATAATATTTATTAGGTACAATGCCTCTATACTGGCAATTATATGTCAATGGTGATATTAACAATAGATGCACATATTTCTTGTCAGAAAATAATAAAGGCTACAGAGCAACCACTTTTTTTTCTAAATAGAGGGTCATTCATAAAATTTTCTATGGACTGTCTACTAAAGAAACCAGCTTTGTACTAATTGTCAATGTCAAATAATCTTTTGTTCCTTATTGAGATACCGTTGGTCAGTGTGAGCCTATGGACATGTAAAACGAAAAACTGTTTTGTATGCTTGTTCGTGTGATAGTTGCGATTCAACCGTTAACGTGTTTATTTGCTTCGATGTAAAAAATTACGCGCTCAAAATATATCCGAGTCTTGTCAAGAATAACCCTTCCCTCGATAAGACACGTTGTATAACTTCAACGGACCGTATTATTACGTCAATCACAAATTTTCAATGGCTAATTCGGAATCGGCTTACCGGTGAGACGGCGCCGTTCGGCGGGTGGTGCATCGGCGTCGACAAGGGTGACACGCTGGTGCGGAGCGGGGACACGGTCATGCCGAGGTGCTTGCTGTTGATCAACCGCCTGAGCAACTGCGTCGCCTCACCTCCCCGACCTGCGAAATCATGGTCGAAATGGCCTTTACATACAGATAAATTAAATACCTAGTATCATTCGGATTAATAAGCAAAGAACTATTTTTCAAATTCGATATTTAAACGAATGTTATAAGTGTTAATAAATTTTAATAGATTAGCTATCTCATGAATATGTTATTGACTTTTCAATTAAGCTTTTTTACCTGAACTAAATAATGGTTTATAAGATTTCTGTGTGTGAAAAAAAAAAAGTTTTGTATGTATCATTATTATGGGTTTTAATGTATGAAATACAAGTAGCTTCATCACAATCTAAATTGTTACATAATAAACAACATAAATCAAATCCTTAAGATGGATTAATTTTTTAAGTGACATCATTTCAAAATATTTGTTTGCAGATGTAAATGGTTAATATGAAAGTGAAAGAAATATATAATTGAGAGACCCGTTTTTTAAAATTTGAATTGAAATTATTTCAACAAATTTACCTTAATTTTTAATTTCACACAAAAGTCTTTGTATGCATAATCCAATCTTTCCACTATACCATTATTAAATGAATACCATATACAATCTAACAGATACTCCATTAGAGAATGCAAATTCATATACTGGTGGTGAATCCTAAAATTTAAATTATTGCCCAGAAACACAATGAAAACCTTGAAAATCCTAAATTCTTGTAATCATCAAACACTTACAAGTTAGAGATGTTAAGTTATATGCAATCCTAAAGCTAATGAATGGACAGGCGATTGGTAAGCAAAAGCATGCTACATAAATGTTTCCTTTCATATTTTTACAATAATTTGGAAAAATTAGATTTCATAAAGATGTTATACCGTTCTGCCGATGTAACGCTTGCCACAGAGCGTCCTTATCAGAGTCTTCGGCGGGCGGAGGTTGCGGCGATTGGCCCGAACGCGCGGACTGAGTCTCCTCGGGGTCCTCCTGAAAATTCAATTCCCCCAATGTGCAGTTAGCGGAAGGGTATTGCATATGGTGTTTTCGAGTTCATACTGTTGACAAGATGTATATAAAATTTAATAAGAGAAAGTATGATTCTGATAATGTAAAAAAAAATTTAAAGTGTGTGCTTCCAATGAGAAACCGCATGAAAAATATCGTTTTCTGTAGCTAGTTATACCACTGAAAAGTAACGTTTCGCTTTACTTGCGTGTTTCGTCTTATGCGAAGCTTTTATTATCATAAAAATATTTACAAAATATTTAACGACTAGAATTGTAAATATGTTTTAGGAAAATATTTTAAGTAAAGATACCTGCGACATTTGTGATATATCCATTTGGAGTCTATCCGGATCTGACTCGCTACTGCTTTGACTGCACTCCTCAAACATGGGCGGGTTGTCTTTCGATAGCTTGGACTTTGTGACTTTACTCGTGACTTGGGCGGTGTGATTTTCGGGGAAGCTCACATCGCCGGGCGCCGTACATCTCCTAAAGAATAATAGACTCGAATCGCGTTCCGTTACCTCGTTGTGTTCGTGCTCGCTCTTTGCGGGGCCATATAAAGATAGATCCATTTCCTTATGCTCCTGTTCTTCGTTGCTTATAGGAGAACACCTGCCGACGTTCTGCGGTGCATTATAGCTGGTGAACTGTTCATCGGTATATTCGTGCGTGTAGCTGCCGTCTGTCGGATTCGCGGAGTAGGCGGATGGGAAGTTCTGCATATCCTCGTTCTCCCTTTGAGCCACAGCCTTGGTTATGATGTCGATCACGGCGTTACAGTGCATCACCTCCCGGGCCCGTTCCGAGGGCGGTAAGCTCGGTACACTGTTGAATACTATATGGCTGTCTTCATCGTTTTTCGTAATGTACTTGTTGGGATCGTAGTTCTTGATCTGCAGCAGCGTGACCGCCGCCTGCCGGCTCTCTAGGTTCTTCATCTCCTCCGTGGAGTCGGGCGAGCCGCTTTCTGTGTAACATTTCGTCTTGAATATGCTATCGTACTCGTTGCCGGTCAACGGTCTGATGATCTCCTCGAGTTTCTCTGACGTCTCCTTTAAAATGTCCTGAAACAGAATAGAAGACAATGTTTGCGCATTAAACAATGGCATGTCGTTCACGGGTGTCGAGATAGCGCGCTCTGGCCAATCGGTGGCGGGCCGATAGCAGCGCGTGATAAGATAGCGTAGTTCATCGTGATAATAACTAGAAACGCCATACTGATCGGCACCGTTAAAGAAAATGTACCAAAATATTTATAAAGTGAGGATACATTATTGCTCATTGGATAGTTACAATAAACGCTTGGAATCAATAATGTCGCGTGTTGTATAGTTTTCAGTGGCGTTAATATGGATGGGGTCGCTGGTGATGAGAGCGGGGGCGGAGGGCCCGGCCTGCGAGGCCTTCGTGGACGACTCCAACACCTTTACAGTGAATTGCACGAGGCGAGATCTGAAAGAAGTGCCTTCGCAATGGCCCGAAGAAGTCTCCCAAATAAATGACGGTAACAATTACGTTTCTTTGTGAGATGTTTTTCTTCTCTCACAAACCCAAAAAAAAAACATTTTAGAAAAAGTACGAAATCAATTTTATAGAAAATGGAATTGTTGCAATCAAATAATAATTTATTCTGAATTTCTAGTCTCTGAAATTGGATCTAATATTCTAATTCTAACGAGGTAACGATATGTTTACTGAATCCGTAAAACAAATAATGAAACATCTCTCATTGTGTAAATGTTAGATGGCTACGTAATGTTTTGTTTATTGTACAATCTATTTGTTTAGTTGGCATAGAATTCAACCCTATGGGATAAAAAATTGCATTTAAGGAGCAAAGAAATTGAATTTGTAACGTTTTTTCAGGTGATCACGTCTTGCTGACTTTCTATAACAACAGTATCACCAATTTGACAACGTTGCCGCCTATACTGGGAGGAAGAATTGCTATCAGTTTCAAATCCAACAAACTGATCGAAATAGAAGATAACACATTTGAGAATATTGCACATATGGTCTACTTAGATTTAAGCAATAACATGATTACAGGTACGCAAACACTTATTTTAATATTACATCAAAAGAATCTTAGCTTATAGTTAAAATCAACGTTGTTCAGGAAAATAATCAAATCTGTTGTTCATTTAAAACTATTAAAAACCAGATAAACCTTTCAAGTTTCAGCTTTTAATCTGATTTGTGAATTCGTCAAGTAACAAAACATATCATTCAGAAATAGAACGGAAATAAACGATAATGATAAAGGAAAACGGGTAAAGGCGAATTTTTGATATCCGAAAATCTGTGGGTTATCACTCTTGAACCTCATATATTTGAGTAACTCTTCGATATTGAATAAATTAATTAAAACTATTCGTATTTATATTTATATAATATCATTGGACTCTATAGATATCGGGTGGTACGTTTCGGGTCGGTCCGATGCGGGCAAAATGTAAGTTTAATCTAGAATACGCAAGTCAGTAAAATACTGTCGTAACAAACAAAACTTTTGGCACTAAAAAATAAATAGTTATTAGAATATGCAAAGAATAATAATAATAACAATAAATAATAAGAAAATAATACGCAAAAGAATAGTATTCTATATCTACACATCGGTCATTTCAAAAGGCAAAAACTCCCACGTCCACGTTGCTTAGACTATCATATGCTACGGACAACCTATAGTGTAATACAATATAAATTTAATGTAATGTACTAAGTAATATAGTTGAATATAACATTATCTAATATAGACTGGGACCAGAATCGAAACCGAGACGGATATCAGAATCGAAAGCTATATCGGGAGCGGAATTGGTGTCTGGTTTAGATTTAGGATCAAATGGGTGTAAAAAGTTTAAATAAAGGATTTTATTTTGTATTCAGCCGTACGAAATCGGACCAGCTCGCTAGCAGACATACCTATGCAAAATTCTGTGATAAACGAATTATGTATTTGAAAAATTTTGTACAAATTACGGATGTACAAAACCTTTATTTCGATTATATCTATTGGAAATTTCCAGGTCAGGTTTTAAGAAGCGAGATATTCCAAGGTCCATACAGCAAAGGAGTTTATGGAGACATCGCACTGGAGACTCTGAATTTGGGCCATAACAAAATACACTCCCTGGACAGATATCTGTTCAAGCACACGCCGAACATATCGCGCCTGTATCTGAACAACAACCCGATCAAAATATTGGATCACGTCACCGTGCTGGCCTTATCTACGGCTATCAATCTGCAGGTACATTTGCGTGTCACTTATAAAGCCAACGATGTACTACAGCATCACACGAACGCAACAAAGGAAAACAGGTCGTGTATTAACACCGTATCAGAGGGATTGGTTTTAACACGATCTATGTTGAAATTTTTTTAGAAATTAGAACAATTAATTAATTTGATTAAAGTTATAATATAGGTTTCCTGTTAAAATTAAGGGTTAATTAAGTGTTTACTTGTAAATTATCCCTAATTGTATAGTGCAAAGCAGTAATTTTTATAACAATTACGACAAAATGTGAATCTGGTACTGGACATTATTCTTTATTTCCCAATTGGCGGACTTGAATCACAACGTGAATATGAATTGAAGAAATTGATATGACACATCCTCACACGGGGTCGGACTAGGTCTGAAGGCCCCGGATGGCATCATGATTTTAAGGATTGCCTACAAGTGTGAGATTTTAGTACTTAAAAAAGTACGCCGAACGTCGCAAAACAGATCAAAATGGGTCGTTTAGCTCGTAAAGTATTGCCTTTAACAAATTCTTAAAAAAGCGCTTTTTAAAATAACTTTCAAATTTTATTGAATGGGCATTATTATATGTACTCTAAAAACCACATCGCATTTCACCATTCAATTAATCGGTAAACGTTCAAAAACAAAAAAAAAAAAAGCGCTATTATGATTTACTGACGTGTATACAAAAAAGTAACATACGTGAGTTCTAAACTAGAGGTACGTTTCGGGGATGGCTTCAGGGTCAAAACCGTATTTTGAATTCTTCTGTTTCATTTCTCTTTAAGTACAGTACAACCGACGAAGCTCTGCCGTTCTGGATTGCGTGCGAATGATGCAATGCGCGGACATAACGCTCCCCGGTCCTTCCTTCTTCTCGTTCGCGTTCCTATTTTACGAAACTGCGACGATTTCGTGACTAACTTCATAGCGGCAGAGTTTCGTGCGTTGTACTGTATGAATGAACTATTTTACATGTAAGTCTCAAGCCTGAGGGTAGGCGTGGTAGGAGGCCAGCGCAGGTCGAGGCACGACTGGCAATCGCCACTTCGATTATATGACTAGTCCGACACTGCCCTCGCATAATTTCCAAGAAGCTATTTTAGGAACCCCAATAATAATTAATATAAACGAGAATCCACTGCCTATAATACAATTCGAATTAATTGTTATTATTGATGTGTTGATAATACATCCAATCGGGATAATTTGGCCTATGCGAAATGAAAAAGACGTAAGTTATTAAAAAATAATTATATTACATACATAAGAAGTATACTATATGACTGATTCTATATATATGAGGTACGATCGGTGTCATTTCTATGTCTAACATATAAAAAACAAAATAAATTATTATTATTATTAGTATGGAAAACGATTAAAAAAAAAGACAAGCAGGTTTTATATATCGCGTATTGGTTAAAAGAATTTGAAGAATACCCATTAGGTAAAATGCAATGTAAGTAGATAATTACTTCGAAGAATTTTATATCCAGATAACATACCGAGTCACGCCCCCTTTTCCCCGAAGATAATATGACACATTTATATGATAAACTTGATGGCTTGTTCATATTTATGTAGTATTCTACATCATACAGTGCCTTTATCTATCTGTTAAGTAGTATGTCTTTTTTTAAGATTGTGATAAAGATTATTAAAATTTAAATTATGCTTTTTGCGCGTTTACTTGTTCGTGTGTTTTGTCCCTCTTTTACGGAAAAACTACTGAGGATCATGTTTTAAATTATATTGATTTTTAGTTTTTAAAGGAACAGTAAGTTTTCTAAGCATTTTTTTAACTAATTGAATATTTTCTGAAATAATCGCTTCAAAAGTAGCAGAAAATGTCGCCCCCCCCCTTTATTATCTAAACCGTATGTCTAAAAATATGAAAAAAAAAATAACGGAGGTAACGCTTAATAAATACTTTCAAAGAAAATTATTTTCAACATAATCGAATATACTGTTTTTGAGTTATTGGCGAAAAACTGTGCTTCTTTACAAAAGGACGTAAGTTTCATGAAGATACGCTCTTTTGCTGATGCACTTTAATTTACACTAGTTTAATGGTAATAGTCGATATACCTACTGGTTTTTGTAGTTATAGGCGACTAAAATACTTTAACTATTGTGTGTGGGAAATATGGAAGAAGTATAACAACGTTCATTTGTAGTATCGGCTTCGGAACCCTACCTTGAGCATGGTCCGACATGCTCTTGGCCGATTTTTTCTTTTTATATAAATATTTATATGACTATTAAAGGAAGGTTTCACGAACTTATGGAGCCCCAGTCTGCACCTGATAATTTAAACACATTACTATTAAACAAAATGTTTGGTTATCATTTCATTTCGGAGTATTTTAGTTTTTTTGTGTAACAGAATTAAATATACACATTAAAGGCAATACTTAATCTCAAAAATAGAGATAGCGTCAATGACATATTTTATCATTTGAACGTTCCCGCTTGTCATCATTTATAATCATGGTTATTCCCGTTTTTGAAATATTTTGTCGAGACAAAATATGTTAATAACAATCAGATCTCGTACACGATTGACTGTTATTTAATGTTTAGCTTTCAAGTTTCGTAACGAATTCGTAGTGGCATAATAGTCATCCGTTTTTCCTATAAATAAAATATTGCTTCGCAGGAAAAAAAAACTATAAACATTTCAATTTTAATACTTATGTTATTATTTAATTTTTTCCTTGATTTTATGAAAAGTATACAAAATGCAGGTCGGACTTGGAACATTTCTAAAGCACAAAAATATATTACAATGCAAAAGTTCTACTTTTAAAATTCTATATGATTTCAACCGAACAGTCCATGCAAAGTCTTCGAATATTCAGATTTCTTCAATTCCCCAGGAATATTGTTTTAAGTAGCTGATGATTGGCGCGCTCAAAGTATTGCTAAAAGTCACATACAAGCCATAAGGATCGAACGATCGAAAGCATAGTTTTCGAGCGACAAGGTACTGGATTAGAATATCACGGTGGAATTGATCCTTGTGTTTTTAACTTAAATCAAATTAAATCAATCAGTCCACGTCTCGATGAACACGTTGGGCTGTCGGTCCCGGATGTCACATCGGCGACAAAGCCCCTCAGCAGTTCTCGACTCGCAACTTGTGTCGAGCAACGCTTGGTGTGATCAACGTCCAAGCTCTGCTCAATCTGCAATAAAAAGATTGTGCGAGGGTACGTATCAGCAGCGGGGCGATAAGAATGCACAGCACATTGCTTCCATCGTGTTTAAAATATGCGCTGCTAAATCGGCACCGATCTTAACGCACCTGTTTCGTCATTCGTACTCATTCGTCATTATTGTCCCGGATTCCTGGAAGATCGTTTTGTGTAAACTTAACCTTGTTAAATTTAACCTCCAAAGGGCACAACTTTATGCGTTTACCGCTAAAAAAATCCCCATTCCTCTCTAGAGAAGCACTCCCTTAGTGCCACAACTGAGTATCGGGATCCATGATATAAACATATCGAGCAACGTTTAGTTTCGCGATCATCTGGAGAGCAAAGTGAACTAGTTTCTAAAAAGCTCGGAATGCTCAATAGAGGGCGCCCGTAGTTCAAGCCGGATCATCGCCTCCAACTTCATATAAGGCACGGATCCGACCTCACCTAGAGTATTATTGTCACCTCTGGGCTGGGGCACCACAATATCAACTTTTGTCTCTACACCGTATCCAACGTAGAGCATTTTAAATTGTCCACAACCCTGTAGTATCCTACTACAGGGTTGGTGCTGCTGCTGATTTCTTTCATCGTTCCGTTCGCCGGAAATAGCATCAGTATCATTTTGATGGCTGGCGTTCAACGTACACTTTATACACAATTTTCTGCCGTGCATACCATCGGCGATATTTCCAACGAACTTTGACAAGGGGTCTTTAAGAAAAAAGCGTATTCTTATTTAAAAGGTCGGCAACGCACAAGTGACACCTTTGGGATTGCGCGTATTCATGGGCGGCGGTGACTATCTACTTTTCGATGGCCCGCATGCTCATTTGCCACTTATAAATACCATTAAAAACATATATGTAGGAAAGGAACTGATGACTCGAAATTAATATCTTCTGGGATCCAAAGAGCTTCTCGTGTTATAAGTTCCCTGTATCTATTTATCAAAGATTGAATTCACCAAAAAATTGCATATAATATCTTATTTATCGCTCAATTTGAACTTAATAGATCTTTATGTTTCAAAAGTAAAGCACTGCATGACTATTCGGCCGTTACTGCTCAAGGAAATAGTGGTAAATAATATTTCCAACACAATTTTAACTATGTAAAAAAGGTAATATAAAAAAAAATCAATAAAAAAATAAATGTATAAAACAATCAAACGAACAAGTATGTGTACCATTGAGAAATGATGGTTACTGAATAACGAAAGTCGTAGACAGTGTCCAGCTTTGAACATGAATTAATGAATAAATAAATAAAAAATAAAAAGCCTTATATTTCTTGCTTCTCATAACGTAAATTACAAAGACAATGTACAAGCAAAATATTGGCTCTTTAAATTTATATGCCCATTTAGGTACAATTAAGAAAAACAATTAATAAATCTTTCTTATTTATATGTTTAGTGATAACTTATAACTAGTATAATTAATTCCAATTACATTTTGCAAAATAATATGATTAAAAGATTAAAAATTATTATTAAAATTATATATAATTGAATTAAAAGTTAAATAATACTACATGTCTAGGAGTTAGTTATTGATTACATTAATTATAGATTTGATGTTATGTTGGATACAATAATATAATAATAGAATCAATTAGATATAGTCAGAGTTTGTATTTTTTATCTATTCAATTCAGATTTAAACCAATGATTTTTATGTTTTCAAGTGGTTTATTTGTTGTTAGGTTAAATATACAGGTGCATATTGGCAAGAACCATCTCCATGGAAGGTAAAGGCCTCCTCCAGAGATAACCAGTATTCTCTATCTTCCGCCGCTCGTGTCCATTGAACACCTGCTACTTCTGTAATATCATCTGCCCAGCGTGCATTTGGTCTCCCTCTTTTTCTTTGTCCCGATGGACCTGCCCATAATGTTGTTTTTGTGGTCCGGCGGTTATCACCGAGTCCCGCTACACACCCGGACCATCGCCATTTTACCTTTTGAGAGTAGCTGAGAGCGTCAATTGCTTTCGTTTTCTGTCTTATGAGAGTGTGGCGAATTTTTTGGATTTTTTTTAATTTTCAATATACTTCTTTCTATGCTCCTTTGACAAGATGTAATCTTATTTTTTACTTTCCTGGTAAATTTCCAAGTTTGGCAGGCATATTTAGTGAGGGGAGTAGGCAGATGTTCATGACTCTCGTTTTCATCCCTATGGTCGTATCGCTTTTGAGTATTTCTTTGAGGCTCCAGAACTTTTTCCACGTGATGTTGACTCTTGTCTCTACTTCCAGTTCGTTATTTTGTTGGTTAAATGAAACTTGTTTCCCATGTAAATGTAGGCATGACATATGTTAAAAATGTATTTTCAAGATATTTAGGTCTTTTGATATGGTTCGTCATGACATTAGTTTTATTTAGGTTGATTTCTAAGCCCACTTTACGACTTTCTTTTTGTAGAGAGTTTATCATCAATTGTAGTTGATTTGGTCTTTCTGATAGCAGGACTGTCATCGGGAAATCTCAAATGACTCAAGTAAAATCCATTTATTATACTAACTTTTTCGCAGTTTAGCTTGCAGATGATGGACTCTAGCACCGCTATGAAGACAGTTGGTGAGAGGGGTCCCCCTACCTTACGCCTTTTCTTATTTGTATAGTTGTCCCAGTGGTTTCCAACTTCACTCTACTAATACTGTTGTCATAGATATTTTTTATGGGTTTTATGTAATCTAGTGCCACTTCCTGAGAGAGTAGAGCTTCCCATATCGATGAATGAAGCAGAGTATCAAATGCTTTTTTGGTATTCAATGAAAACAATATTGAGCGGTCTTTTTAACTCCTGATATTTTTCTATTAGTAATTCTAGTGAGTGTATGTGATTCAGTGTGGAAAAACCTCTTCTGAAGCCCGCCTGTTCAATAGGTTGGTATTTCTCCGTGCTTTCTTTTATTTTATTTTTTTCTATTTTTGAAGAGAGCAGTTTGTATAGTGAAGGAAGTAGGCATGTCGGTCTGTAATTACTTATATCATTTGGGTCTCCCTTTTTGAAAAGCAATATGATATCAGAGTCTGACCATTCACGGGGAGTGCACGAGCAGTTCAGTATCATATTAAACAGTAGAGTTAGTGATTTTGCTAGATACGCGCATCCTGTTCTTATGACTTTAATTAATGAATAACCCACACTAATATCATAAAGAGATAAAATTCGTTTGTGTATGCAGGTGATACATTCTAAACTTACTGATCCGACTGTAAACATTCTTTCATTAATGTTACGGAAGCTGTACCATCCCCGAGTAATGGACATCTTATTATTATCATTTCTGTTTTATATTTACCCACTTCCATCATAATCCCTTTAGCAGTTTCAATATTCAACGGCAACAAACGTACATCAGCACAATCAAATACTTTCACCTTTATTGGTATGGTGTGAAAGATAACTTTACGTTTCGAGAACACGAGACAATAGATAAGCATATGTATACATACACTTTGTTACATAATACCATAAAAGCTATAACAAACATTGCGGCTATGCGAGTGAACGACGCAATCGCGAACGCGGCACAGAATAACGGCGGTTGGTAAAACGTAATTCGCAAACGTTATCGGTAACATTTGACGGATCCTACATACATTTATCTGTCAAATTTTACGGATAAGTTTCACAAATTATATTTTCACTATTGGCGTAACCCGCCGTATGAGCAGTATTCGTGGCGAGCGAAACAGACAGGGTGCAAAATCGATATGGCGAATGTTCGCGATCGGGAAAAGTCCGAGTCAAAAACAGGATCGGGATTGAAATTTACAACAAAATCGGAATCGAGGCCGTGACTGAAAAAGAGATTGGCCCTAACTAGCGTATATTTTGTTCAACAATCGACGGGGTGTGTTTTACTTCTAGCTTTTTAGCTTGTTGTTATATCATTATGAGTGCATTGAGTTGATCGATTTCGGTTTGCAGATACTCGACTTGTCGTACATAGAGATAGACAGCATCCCCATGGACGCGTTCCGAGGCCTGAGCAAGTTGCAGCAGATAGACCTTTCGGGCAACGAGTTCACGATGGTCCCGGAGAGTTTGGGGCTGGTCGGCAACAGTTTAGAATATCTGACCTTCAACAACAACCCGATAGCGGAGCTGAACGACGACAGCTTCCTCGGTGAGTGGTACCTTTCGTCCTATATTCGGTCGTGGAACACGATAACATCCGATGAAACCGGCTGCGGTTAATAATTTTGTTCTGTAGCTGCCAAATTTTCAAGGGCCTTTTCGCTTATAGGTATAGGATCAAAAATCTTGCACTGGCATCGAAGTCAATTCGAGAAATTACGTGCACCACCAACAAACGCGAAAGCGTGCGATATTTACAACGCTCGAGCACTGTTCGCGCTATCGGCCTACAATATTAGCATGCGGCGGTGCGTCAGTGACATGCATTGGCGTGAAGTAAAAATATTGCGTGCAGAAATCTATAATTCATCTACTCTGCCAAACGGCACGTTTCATATTTTCGTATTATTAAAAATATTACCTACAATTTATTTACCCATATTTTATTTCAAGGCACGCCAACAGTATGTGACATGAAAGTTAGTTTATGATAAAAAAATATAAAACTTCGGAATTTTCTTGGGGTTCTTTCTATTATTAATAGTCATGTATATACGCACACCCATGCGCACGCGCATACACCCACACATTCGTAATTGTACGACCACGTATAAATTTTTTGTGTTAAACTTTATTATTTTACTATACAAGAATTATTTAATTCGGTTACGAAGAAATTTAGGCCAAAAGGAAAAGTTTGGATGCTCGGACGTTATATCTAGACGAAAGAATGAAACAGAAATATTCATTTTGTGGTCATTTTCTAAAATGAATCACAAAAAGGGGTTGCATAAAGGAATTACATGAATTAAAATATGTAAAATTACGACTGACGGTAAATAACCATCTTTTCATTTTGAAAACAATCTCTATATGGATAGTACTATCTCGACATTGTACTTAATCAAAAATTGATAAAGTGCACAATACATTCATGAAATAACATATAACAATCACACTTATCGCGGCCCGCTGCGCCCCGGGCACGTGCCTTTAAAGACGCCGTCAAGTGTTTTACCGACTTTGCAAATCTAATTACGGACAGTAATGATTACACATTGTTATTGTCAACGATATTTTTCTCGGAAGTAATGTCAGTTAAAAGACATCAAATTCGAATAACTTTGAAATAACATTTTGATATACAATTGTATATTAAGAACGGTAAAAATTAACAAGTGTGACTAAGACTTATAAGAAACACACAAGTGCTAATAAGACTCGTACGCTTAGGGTTCAGTACGAATTTAAAAATATATGTAGATATATCATCCATCAAGTCTCGATAATTTTTGTCTGTTTTCGATAGAGATCCTGTCGAGATGCTGGTCCCGGGAATTCCATAACTGTTTTTTTAATTTCTTGATTTTTAAAAAATCAGAATTTTCGAAAACTTTAAATTTTCATAGGTGAAGTTTAAAAATTTTCTCATGTACATAGGTCTACATCACGATCTATACTCCAATTGCATATGCAAGCTTAGAATCACGAAAAAAAATTTATATGATATAACAAAAAATATGATTTTCGAATTTTCTCCTTTATTTCTAATGTACGAACTTGCTTCTTATCAAATTTCATGGCTGTTGGTTGATGAGAAGTACCTTTTACGTTTTGATTTGATAGCGAGTGTCAAAATCATAATATAAAGCATAAATGGCCGGACTTGGTATTACACATTTGAAATTAATTTCAACTTGACACCTCTGTGCGTGCCTGAAAAAAAGATCTTGTCAGACAAACAACGAAGTGATCTTACAAAGATTACTTTTCTTCCTTTTGATGCACGGAACCCTAAAAATACGTGTTACGTCATCGTTTAATCGCGTGCGTGCGTGCGTGCGTGCGTGCGTGCGTGTGTGTGTGTGTGTGTGTGTGTAAGAATATCTCATTGTGGCGTTCAGTGACGACAGGGAATTGTACAAATGTTTCACGTTATAGTCGAGTGCACGCGGGTATAACGGTATACGTTCCCGGTCATGCCCTTACTGTCCACAATTATTAATAACCCGAAGGTATATTTGTCGCGCGCGAGCGACCGAGGTCTGATAAATTGAATAAATCTCTTGTGTTCTCTCTCGCACTCTATCCATATTTTTCTGTGATCATAAATTGAAAGTTACTTATGAGAACATAACAGTTTTAATAGTTTTTACATTAGGCATGTGCCACATAAGAGGTATGTTGGCTCTTGCTTGTTTCAATGCCTTTATTATGCCTTCTTAAGAACTATCCACGCGCGTCATATTAATTATTTACTGTATTATAAAGAAATTTATTTACTAAATAACTGACAATTATTTCATAATTTAAACATGCCTAGTTGTGTATTATTATTGTTGCTAAATTAATTCAATGAAGAAAGTAATTGGATTTTCATTTTGCACGCCTCATAAGCGGAGCGCATGAGGTAGTGCTCTACTCTCGCCTTACGAAAAACGAGTGATTTTTTGAACTTTAAATGTCTTTATTTATTATATGTTGCACTTGTAAAATAATGTATGCACTCAAACGCCACGAATAATCACTGATTTTAATATCTGTAATATCTTCAAAACACATTTTATTATAGAACATATTTTAAAAACTGTTTTAAAAATTTTTTTCGTGGACGTCTGTATGTGCGGATCCTGTATGTGGTCACGATAACGAATGAAATACTTCACTAATCGAGTGTTTTTTTTTCATTCGCTTTAGTATGCATCTGAAAGAAGCCTATTGAATTTCACTGTCTAATTCGGTGTGTAGTTTAATTGATATTTAATAAAGCAAATTTGACGAGTCTTTTAGTAAAAATTTTTTTATTTTATTAAATCTTAATCTAGAGACCATAACAAACCCGAAGCGTGACTGTCTTTTTTATTCTCAATGTTTAAGTAAAAATTTTGACACCACGGTAAGTATTTTTTTTTAATTTATTTCAATTTAAAAAAAAAATGACGATTACGGTATAAATTTTTGTTAATACATAGAATTTAGAGTATTGAACAATGCATACCAAGTAATTTGTCATCATTCATAAAGAGTGAGCTCCAGTCGTTCGTCGGAGCTGACACACACACTTTTCTTTAGTAAAAATGGAGTAACCGCTATGAGACGTGCACTTTAGGATTTTTTTTAAATATTCAATTAAACGAAAATAATCAATTAATACAATCATAGTCACGTAGCTGCAATCACGACATTTATAATCTCTACCATCAACTGCTTACATCAAATTTACTACCGTAAACAACGTTCTAGCACACTGTCTTCCTCTTTTTTTTTTTTTTGTTGACGGGGCAGTATAACACGTGAAGTCTCATAGCTACACGTCACGTTACATAAATAAGACTTTTTGTCTGGGCCAGATTGTTTAGTTGTCACGTATTATATTCATTACGAATTTGAAGTAATGTTTTTTTTTTAATGTGTGCCCTATAATTATTACGTTCTATCCGCTGAAAGTATTATCATAAAATTTGTGTATAGATCTACATCGTGCTATGAAATTGAACTTAAAGATACTTTTTACATAAAATAAAAATAAATGTATGAATAACAGAAAAATAGTTATCGGAGGCTGCTTCTTTCACGCACGAAAAATTACATTAGAAAAAAATTACCAAAATTATATAGCCTAAGTTTTATTTTGATATACAAACATTTGCCTCCGCTTTCGTCCAAATTGAAATTGTAACCGGTAACGCATGCAAAACTGAAAATGACACGCGGAACAAAATCTAAAGTCGAACCAGGAACATGAGAGAGAGGGTACGGAATTGAAAACGAGAGCGGGTCGAAATCGAACGTCAGACCGGAATCAGAACCAAGAGCGTGACCGAGACCGGAATTCTGAACTGAAAGATCGATTGATCGAAAATATGAAGGAATTCAATGCGTATCCGTTCGGAGAAGCCGCGGGCGAGAAGTTAGTTAATAACATTTATCGTGTAAATTTTCAATGCCGCTCGTAGGTATTTATTTTACTAAGATCTGAAAATTCAATGTTAATTTTGATGTTTTAATACTACCATTCTTTTCCCTAAGATAATTGAATATACGGGACACGAAAAATATAAGAAATATAAAAATAAAACAAAAAAAAAAAAATGTTATAGATACACCAATACTATTTTTTGCAATCGTTTGATGTGTGATGTAATCGCAGTTATATATTATGTTCGTAATGAATAATTTAAGAACTTTTTATATTTTTGCCAGACTGCTGCAAAATTAAAAAGAAGTCAGGATGTTTTGGCAGTATACTACTTATATGTGTTTATCTGTTCCTTCACAGACTACAAATTATTAAAACAATTTCAATAGCTGTACAAAGATACGAGTATCATTCGATTACTGTTTAAATTCGCGTGTCTAGACATTTTTTACAAAAATCAAATATTTGTTTGCTTTTATTGTGGATATACAGATACATTATAGTACAAAACAAAAAAAAAATTGATTGCTTAATGAGGTGTAACTTGGCAGACCTTTTAGGAACACTATGAAAATTTTCACTACATTTATTTTTAAGGACCGTTCAAATAACGTATAATAATGTCACGACGTTAATTTTAGAATCAATAGCTGGACGAGCGATCTTAACTCGATATGACGGACGTGCATCGAGCAAGCTGATTCTTCCTTTTCGTCATAGATTCGTCATAGAGGTCTACCAAAAAGAGAACTCAAAAAAAAAACTAGAACTAACTTTAAAAACTGAAAAAAAAAATAAGAAATATGTTACTGTTTCACTGATAGTTAACCTGTGAAATTATCACCAGTTTCCTCATTTTTTATTTTTTTCCGTCGCCGGGTTTTCTGTTCATATAAGTATTTCTAATCACTTTTGCAAGTTACCAAACTTCTTCGAGTATGCTAATCCTGCTTGCCCGCACCGCGCATCATTCGACATTCTAAGGTGTGACTAATCGGAACGCTCGGATTACGACAGATATTCTAAGGCGTGACTAATGATAATGTTGAAATATAAAAAAAAGAAAAAGGTAAACGGCATTCGTTGATTTGTTTTCGCGGTAGCGTTTATTTGGAGCCGTAGAAGAGGTAGCAGTGATTACAAAAAAAACTGGCGACTATTCAGCGTCGGTCTGAATTGAGTGATTTAATTGACCCTTTTCTTTTTGACCCTTTTTGATTGACCTTTTGAACCCTTTTTTTTACGAAATTTGACAACACTGGTTGTGTAAGTTTTATAATAAATTTATTTGTATTATACATGAACGTTGTATCATAAGTTTATTTTTTTTTAATTTATACTAACAATATGCATCTGAAATAATTGTGTACTCGATATGCCTATTAGACACAAAATTGTTACATGTATCATATCAGATAAAATAAACCAAAAAAATATATAAAAGTAAAGTAAAAATTTCAAATAATGATTATATTCTCAATGAACACTTTAATATAATATTCATCAATTTGTAATACGTATAATACTAATAATCCGGTTATATAATGATGAAGCTTCCTACATACATTTTCACGTAGGTAATACAGAAAAATCAACTTACTGATATATATATTTTGTTGATTTTACAAAACCAAAGAAATATATACAATTTGAAATATTTAGACTCGAACAAGATATATCACATATCCTAATATGTATACTATATAGCTAAGTGTTATTATTAATATGATATGCACATGAGTGTGATAACGGCTTACACAATCCCGTTGATCGTAATCGGTTTTAAATTAGAATTTTACTGTACAATTAACATTAATACAATGGCACAAAGCTCAGTTAAAACACCACTCGGACGTCCGCAATCGTGTATCAAGCTAACATAGCGAGGTTACAAAAATGTTTTAAATCTAAACGCGGAGCGCCAAAGGCGAGCCCGTACGACACGAGTCATGCTGAAATTGACTTTCTTGAGAAGAGCTGTGTTTATGGTTTACTAAACCGATCTATCTTCTCAAAATATTCATCCACGTTACAAATACACTTGCATGTCCATGAAGCCACTTTATATACATTACGGTATTTTATTCTTTCGACATCACGTATATTAATGATTTTAAACGGTTTGTGTGGTCTCTCGCTTCAAACATCCGTCTCGTTAAGTTTTCTTCTACTCATCATAAAAAGCATAAGTCGGCAGGTCGGGAGGATACAGTTAATGCAGAGGGATTTTAAAAGTTTTTGCACTAGAAAATCTAGTTCAGTGCATTTGTAGCAGCGGTATGAGGCCGAGGGAGATTTCGAATATTTCTCCACTTTAACGAGTAAAGGTCCATATCGGCACGAGTTGATGTGGATTAACTGTTCGATGCTGTAAATTAACTATTCGACCTTCTAAAGGTCTGGTTGCCAAATCACTCAATTTAAAAAAAAATATATTTTTTCCTTTATTCGTTACTAAAGATCAGCGTTACTCGATTTTCCGCAAGAGAGGTAAATACGCGTTGTAAGTTAGACCCACCCATTAACATTTTTGCGAAATTATTATGAACATATAAAAAGTAAATAAATTTTTGACTCGAAACAAATCAAGACGGTCGCCACACGATACACCTTAATATGACCTACAACATAAATCACATACTTCAAACATCTAATGTGTATAAAACTAAGGGCCTCTTCTTGTCCATCCGAGACCTAGCTCAACAGAACGTTTCGAATATATCGAACCTTCGTCTTGAATCAAAAATCTTGCCTAGTCCACAGCGGTTGATTGAGCGTATGCGCAGTTTAGACTTGTATCGTATATAACATACATCGCTATGAACGTTATATATGGATTTTATATATCGTGATCGGAATTAGAATCTAAGCCGGAACCGAACCGCGATCGGGAGTCGCTGGTGCAATCAATGTCGACTCCGGAATCAACTTAGAACTGAAAATGGGGATTGTGGTAAATGTTAAAACCGGATGCAACAAATGGAAAATAAGTGACTATTTTATTAAGCGGGCCAAACCGTGTCTGATAACTAGTATTACATATTTTTCATCAACAACTTTCATTTGATACATCTCGATAAGATATGTAAGCGATATACGATAAAATTTCGAATTAATGAGTGTACATAGTCATAATTTTCGTGGTATACGAATCGTGCAGATAATTAAAAATTATTTTATTTTATTAATGAATATTAATATTATTTTAATACTTCCATTATCTAACAAAGTTATCTGCGTATAGGCAAATATATATGTTGATTCTAAACTTCTGTGCCCTCAGCATTTCACACGGCTAATTGCTCGATGTGAAATGTCCCGGTTTTCTGCACATATCAGTCAGTGCGCAAGGATTGAACATCATTGAACGCAGAAGTTTATTATTAAAAAAAAAATTGTGGATTATTACTTTTGATACAGAAATAAAAAAATATTTTCTTTAAAATGAAATTAAACATACACAATAATGTCGTATCTTTATGATTGTTACCATAATCTTAATTAATAAATAATTTTTTTATTGTTTAAAATATTTAAAAACTAAAGAAATCCAGCCTATACGCTTTATCTTGTGACAAAATTAAATTCACAAATATTGCTCTTCTAAGCTATTTATGGAGGATTCATTTTCCTATTTGCCGTTTCAATGGTTTTTTTTTTTTGTTCCAATGACTAACGAGATGGAAATATGTGGAAAGGCCATTTGGGACAAGGTCCAATTTATTACGCAAAGTGATAATCTAAGATCGCCCTACACGCCGGCGGCGCGCGCGGCGACCGGCTCGCTTATCATTGCGGTACAGCGCGTTACGACACGCCGATGGATTCGTATGCGGTCACTGTTGGTTGTCGGTCTGGTGAAAACGCTGGATGCCTACGGTGACATCAAAGCAAAAAACTATGGTTGCACCGAAAGCAAACTGTTAAATTGATCGTAAGAATTGACAGATACTGTAGAGACGATCTGTCAAATATTACACGGTTGTCATTAGCGAAGCATTTTAGGGTTCCGAACCAAAAGGGGAAAAACGGAACCCTTATAGTTTTCACAGCCATTTTACTCAAAAATTACAAGATGTGTATTGATCAAATTTATAGTGTCGGTGTCTTGTGTAAGCTGCTACTTAGTTTAGTAGTTGTATAAGAAAAATAAATATTTCTAGAGGGGGCAACTCCGTACATGTAACAAGATGAAAAAAATTTTTTAGCAAATATCAACGTGTGGCACATACTTCGACAGTTCTTTTAAAAACATTCCAAGGTTTCTAAGCAATTTTATTAATTAAGTGAATATTTTCAGAAGTAATCGCTTTAAAAATAACATAAATTGCCCACGTCCTTTATGTTTTAAACTGTCAATACAAAAAATATAAAAAAATTACGAAGATAACGCTTAATAAAGACTTTCAACGAAAATCATTTTAAAGTTGTTTTTGAGTGATATTTGAAAAACTACGTTTCTCAACAAAAAGACGTAAGTGCCATGAACATACGCTCTTTTGCTAATGATTTTTAGTTTACTCCTCTTATTTTAAAAGTAATAGTAGATGTATCTACTTGTTTCTCTAGTTATAGGTGACCAAATTGCACATACTTATTACATGCGGGAAACATGGAAAAAAGGGTAGCAACATAATTTTTTCATTTATAATGCATTTCTTTGTAATAACGGCCTCGGAACCCTACAGTGAGCGTGGTCCGACATGCTCTTGGCCGGTTTTTTTCTTTTGGTGCAACCCACCGCTCTATAGTTACTGTGAATTTAACAAATCCGATTGAATGATTCCAAGAATTATATATTTCTTCGAGTTTCGATGCCCAAAATTTCTGAACGATTGAAATTATTCTACATCGGTATGCTATTCATTTTAAGTTGATAGCTTCAAAGTATAAGCTACAAGGTAAAATTACTTCTAAAACAGAAAATTACAATTATACAATTTATTCCAAAACTTCCTAATGAGAGACAATATATATATATATATATATATATATATATATATATATATATATATATATATATATATATATATATATATATATATATATATATATATATATATATATATATATATATATATATATATATATATATATATATATATATATATGTGTATATATATGTGTGTGTTGTTTTAACTATATGTGATTTTCGTGCTGTTGTTTTTGTTTAAATAACAAATCCTCAAAACGCGACTGTTTAAATACAAAAAACGAATAAAAATCACGCTAACTCAAGTTTTGTTTTTTTTTTTAAATAATGTGGCAAACGATATTTATTAGACAAGTACGACCGCTAACGTCTCCATGATACGGGAGAATCCGTGCTTAAGTTAAAGCATTCTCGGCCGCATTATAAGATTAGCAGTTATCGCGACTTCGCCTGCTCGATAGCGACTTAACATAATTAGATTTTCTTGTATTTCTAATCTTTTCATTGCTAGTTATCATGGAGCGAGTACAGTACACACGCACGAAACTATGCCGCTCTGATTTGCCTGCGAATGAACCAATGCGCAGGTCCAACGCTCGCCGAGCCTTCTCCGCAGAGTCCTTATTCTACGCCAATGCGAAGCCTTCGTGACTAACTTCACAGCGGCAAATTTTGCGGGCGTTGTACTGGCACAACATACACGGTAACGGCGGACGCCAAAAATATCAGAATTATCGACAACCAACGGCTACGCACAAAATTCGAAATACTCATATAGGATTAGTGCTGCAAACGAAATACAGATTATTGCGAGACCGTACGCGTCGTTTTGGGTTTCTCTCCGATCTAGTTATGTAAATCTGTTAAACTCCGCCCGTCTGCGGGTTGGCCGGTTCGATTTTTCCATTCACAATCGAGTGACCTCTGATGAATCATACTAACTGCACAGCTATCTGAACAACAAAATGTCCGGATGGCCGATACCGGTTATCTTATATAAAATATACACGTATTTTCCGTTCTACAAATCACGTTTTGCATTTGCATGTCGTCATGATAATTTCGAACCGGCGAATTGGTCTTATTTTGAATCGACATCCTTTTGTATATATTAAAGACACTTGCAGCGTGCTGATTTAAGGAGTCTGTTAAAATTTCAGTAGTTCATTTCATTTAATTTTCGGGGTTTTAATACTAGAAGAGGCTCTATCGAATGATTACGTTTCTTACTAAATATGCGAATTTTTTTTTTGTTTAGCTTCTAGCGAATTCTACATTTATTTACAAACACGCTTGCGGGCAAAACAGACAGATATAACCACATATTTCTTAAGGAAATTGAACGACGTACAAAAAAAGTTTATTTGCATTTATTTTCATTAATTCAATGTCATTCTTATAACTGAGGTTAATATTAATTTAAAGTATTTTAATAAAAACATTTGATGTCTATAATACTTGTATATGTAGAAGAGTATTAATTCCGGATTTTTTTCCGAGTTAGATTAATAGATATGTTTAATTCAAGAGTCAAAAGATTCAAGGCAAATGACCTTTTAGTCAAAAAATTGATAATCACAAGTATTATTTCGTTACACTGGTTATATAGCTAATAGAACATAAGACAATTAATAAATTACTATAACTTCATACACAATTACATTAAAATAGACCTTACAAAAATAAATAAAAAAAAAAAGTTAATTTAATTTTTTTTTAATTTACCACTTAGAACTCATATATTTGAATGTTTGGACGTCTGAAAATATGTAGCACGTTTTAAGGTTCTGTCCCTGGGCGATTGCACAATAATTATAGTGATAAAACAAAAATAATAAAACCAATAATAGAAAAAACATTACCAGAATTTACCATGTATAAATTGCATAAAATATTTAATATTTTGAATGTCTAGACGTTCTCATTGTAAAGAATAACAGAGTTTTCCTTTAATTAAGCTCACTTTACGTCGTGACTTTTAAATTATATTACTTACTAGCTTTTACTCGCAGCTCCGCTAGCATGGACTACAAGATTTAGACCATTTGAGAAGCGCTCGTGGCGTTTATTCATATTTTTCTCACACAACAATTTTAAATGACCTCCCTAATCTATGAAAGACAGTATACGGAGAGGTCAAGCTGTAATTCTGGTCCTACCCAATCGAATTAGATGAAACATGGCTTAGATGTTAAGTTGTATTCCAAACTACCGAACTGTGAAAACCTCATCAAAATCCGTTCAGCGATTTTTGCATGATGCGGTAGTTACAGACAGACATACAAAAATTCTAAAAACTGCTATTTTCAGTTGTATTTTAATATCTATAAGATACAGACATCAACCTGTTACAATTTCATTATACGTATAGATTACATATGTCTGCAGGCTTGACCAATTTGAAAGAATTGGAGGTGAGCGAAAATGATTATTTGGAAGAGGTAAAACGAAGCACTTTCTCCCCGCTGACGAGTCTACGCGTTCTTCATCTTTGCCACAACCAGAAGTTACGGTACATCAGCCACAACGCCTTTAGGGGACTAAAACAAAATTGGAGTTTAAAGGAGGTAAGGCACCCGATGCTATTTCCGATTCCGTTTTCGGTCCTGACCAGTTGTATTTTCCGTTCCGATTCTGTTTTCGCTCTCGATCGCAGTCTGGTCCGACTCCCGATACTTTTATTTATATATAGCATAAATTCAGATAAAAAAAAAACCGTCATACTGTGCATCGAGCGAAAGAAAAACAGACAATAATACTTACTATTAATAATATATTTGTATAATAGTAAGGGGATTTATATAATTTATTGTCTTTCGGCGTGTGTGCCAAAAATTAATGACGTAAACGCTTTTACTTCATTTGCTTTCTTCATTTCTTTCAGTATTATGAGAATATTCATATTTTAGGGCAAGTACTTAAAACTTTTCAGGAACTCAAATAGAATGTGCGACAAATAGAAGATAGAGAAAATTAAAAATTAAATGTTCAAGAAATTAAGGTCACGTACTTATTTAACGTTTCGTGAGAATTGTTTGGATGATTCATATCAAAAAGTCTATTTTTAATTTAATGAATTTGAGTTTTCCTAATAACGAAGAAACGTTTTTCTCTTTATACAAAAATAAATGCGACGAGATTATATAGAACGACTGAAGACTGTCATTGAAACAAGCGAGGTGTGTAGAGATCGTACGTACCATGTGGAGATTTCTGCCTACACTTGTGGGAAATAGGCGTGGGCTTATAATTTAAAATGAAATAAATAAATAATATAGGATAAATCCAGATGAAACATAATGCAAAAAACATTAAAATAATGAATCGAGAATAATTTTCAATCGACTTCAAAAAAGGAGGTTCTGTATTCAACCCGTATATGTTTGTTTGTATGTCCGCGATTTTTTTTTTAAACTTAATCCGATTTACAATATAACTTGAACCAACCAGATCAACAGATAAAACTGTTTAGCTTCAGCAATTAAAGTTACCAACTGGAGAGTTAAATATGACTGACTTACGTCAACGATGATGTAAGACATTACAAGCAATGAATATTGCAAGGCAAAAGCTATAAAATAATAAAGGGCAAAGGAGGCAGCATTGCATAATGTACATCTAAAAACTAAACCCAACGAGTAATGGTCATTTATTGTAAATTCTACACTGCAATTTTAAAATATTAACTGATATAGTTTATATGACGATTTCGTTGCTTTTCATGTGATTTATTTTTTATTAAAGTCGAAACAGTTCAACAAGGCCATCGTCTCCAGAGGCTCTTGAAAGTAACATCTAAGAAGAAAACATTAGTAAGGTCTTTGCCCATGGTTTTGTCAATGCATATGAGTTTCCGAAAATTGTCCAAAACGCAAAAAAATACTAATGAATCGTGATACGGAATGCTCCGTTGAACGAAATGTGAGTCTCAAGGAGTGGCAGGCATACCAGTTTATTATTGGAAGTGCGAATCTTATAGAAGTGCGTGTACGCTCTTGCCGGGCGTGCCTCTCTGAAAGTCAATACTTTACTAAATGGAAGGATAATACTGATGCGTTCGTCAAGGTGATGAAGGACACGATCAGCGAAGAGTGAAGCAAGGAAACAATGCCACGAGCCCAACGAGAAGACGATGATCTCAAAGCCGCTATAAGATGGCGTTGAGCAATACTTCCCAAGCCCAATTGGAGTCGAGTCACAATCATAGGTCCGACCGTAAAAAGTTACTGAGCGGCAATGGGATAGTTTGATGTTGTGGATGGGGATGTCGTGTATTTTTTAATTTAAATCGAGTCAAATATGAATACCAAGTTAGAAACATTTCGCGCCTATCTTATAAGGCAGTCTCGAGGAATATCGATGTCATGTATCGGAACGAGTGTAGTCCGAAGAAGGCAAAGAGATCGTTCATTGGGATCGGTTAGCAGAACATTTCGGAATGAACGTACGCGGGACGCGGTCCTAGTAAGAAGAAGGAGAAAATGTTGTGAACTACCAGCAGAGTGGCTTCTTGTGAGTGGCAGAATTGGACTCCACCGTTTGCACCGGAAGTGTTTGGTATAGTTAGGCGTAGCGTGTTTATGACTTTCTCTGTAACGGGAGAGTTTTGTTAGCCGGCGCTCGTGTGTGTGTGTACACGGGAATGCTGGCGTTGACAGTTGAATTCGTTTCTTGGCGATCGCTGGATTGAGAAGCGACCATTTCGACCAATGAGAAGTGTTCTAGTGGTTCCGTAGTACGTATCCGCGTCACAGTATAGTCGAATGAATGAGCCTCGTATTCGAATGAGGGTTTGCTTGTTTTATATCAAACCTTACATTCCGATTTTGGTAGAACGTAGCAATACTATACACACGCACAAAAAAAAAAAACCTTTTATGTGATAAAAATTATCGGTGCTGATTTTTATCGATCCTATTTCCATTTACCCTGATAGATAATACATAAAAATATTTTGTTCCATTTGTTAAAAGCAAATGATTTTTGCATTTGCGGCGGTGGCTCAGTGGTCAAGAACGTCGCCTTAAAACCGGAATGTGCCGGCTTAGTTCCCGACCATGGGTGAATTGAGCGACGAGTTTTTAACTTAATTTAGACTACAAGTTCCCCGCCTCGGACAGCAGGTTAAGCCAGCGGTTTCGGAAATGTTAATCGCATTGGCAACATTGAGCGATAGCAGTCCCCAACATGGCTGACTGGACCATGGAGAGCTTTTAGTCTCAGGCTCCTTAATCACAAATAAAAAGATTGTGGGAGGGTATATCACAGCAGTAGATTGCTATTAAGATCAGATCATAATCTGACATAAAGAAAAAATTTTGCAACAATTTTAAAATTCAAATTGATAGCCGAGATATACTATCAGAAGCGACAAACAGATTGACAACGAAAATCTTACCAATGAAGTTATTTTAAATAGTGTACCTTAATGACAAATAAGGTGACTTTTTGGTTGCAATAGCAAATCAGTAATGATATAACCAATTATCTGGATACAGTTAGATTATTATTTATTTAAATGTGTCCACAGTTTATATTCCGTAAAATATTTGTCAGTTCCATGAAATCTTAAACCAACGAATTGGAAATTTTGGTGGTAAGATTCACGATTTTTTTCGTACAAAATATGTGAAAACGGTTGTTAACACAATAAAATTTATTAACCACGATTATAAAATAAAAAAAGATATCATAGATACCTGTTTTAAAACAGAGACTTACATTAAGCAAATCGGACTAATTAAGCATCTAATTTTTTTACGTACATTAATCTATATGAACGCTACAAAATGCCAGTTGGATTTTTCGAAAGTAATCCTAGTTTTTATTTTAAAAGAAAAAACTGGTTTGTCGCATACAATCTTTAAAAATAAACAAATATGCCCAAATGTATGCAGTCCGCGGCGTGCGCGGATTGCGAGGCGCTACGCAACGTCAAATTAATAGTTTATCGCTTCGTCACCTTAAAGAACAAATTACATCTTCTATTAACCAATTGAATACATCCACAAATTCTAACATTAAAAATATTTCATGTGTGGTTGAAGGAATTGCACTGAAAAACAAATGATTTTATTAAATTTAAATTGATTGTAAAAAACAACTTAGAGAATTAACTAAGTAATTTTTTGTGAACTTTCATTTTTACAAAAAATACGGTATAAAAGTTTAATAATTGGCCTATAAATTTTTGGCTTCTTGGAGCGCTTCTTATATATATACTTAACAAGAACATGTTATAAGTATCTTAAACTTGTGTATTTTATTATATTTTTTTTTAAGTTAACAAAAAATTAAAATCCTCAACAATGTTGTTATTTTTTTTTTAATCAAATATTGATTTATGGTTATTTTTGCATTTCATAGAGGCATTAACCAAAGTTGAAAAAAAATGATGGCATTTGGTAATAAATTGTTTATAAACAAATGTTTATGAATTATAAAAAAAAAACGTTTCACAATATTAAACTAGTTCATTTGGACAATCTAATATTTTGTAATTTTTTTTTACTATTTCGTTATCATGGAATAATAAAATTTCTTAAAAAAAATTTATTGTATAAAACTGTTTTTTTAAATTTTTAAGTTTAAATAATTAGTTAAGAAATGATTTTTTTCTTTAAAAATCAGAAATGCTATTTCTCAGTAGAGTAACCAAAAAAAATTTTTATAAATAATTTAATTGTTTATTAAGTTGAAAATTTATTATTAACAAATTCTGATGACCATTACATGTTTTTTTCGAAAACTAAAAACAATTATAAAAACAACCATACATAACAAAAAGATAACATTTTTTTTTTGTGTTATTAAAGTAAAATAGTCTTTACATTCTTAGTTAAAGTTCAACTATCAAATTATCTTCTACAAATTATATAAATTACACCTATTCTTTACAATATAAAAGTTCTACAATTAATAGAGATTAAATTTTCATTCATTTCCACATTCACACTGTTTCTACTGTTATCGGTAAGAATAAGTGCTGTAGCTTCTATCATCAGCTCAGCAGCATATGATAACTACCATATGCAAAAACTTGAAAAACCAAAAAAATGAGCTCCCACACACTACATTTACTTATAATATTTGAGGGTTTTCCTTAATTTTCTTGGGATTCCATCATCAGATGTTGACTTGGTGACTATGGGTCACCTCGTGAGTTTACCTTTTCAAACACAATCAAATTTCGAAACCGATCCAAAATTGGCAAAATTATTGCTGAACATACTTTAAAAAATACATACAAGCGAACATAAAACCTCCTTTTTTTGAAGTTGGTTAAGAAGAAATTGAAAGTGTCCACAAGAACCCTGTAATTTCTGAAGTTAAACTTTGAATTGGTATTTAGCTTTGGTATTGGACTTCTGGCCAGAAATTAAGCGGTTGAGGAAATCATAACACCATATGTATTGGATATTTACATCTCACTGTGGTGATCAATATGCCACAGACAAATAAAATGTCAACTAACTACAAACTAGTAATACAAAAAAACTATCAAAGATAAAAACGCATTCTAAAATGACAAAATATACTTGACAAGTTGTACATATGAAATTGAGTAGATATTGACAAGGCAATACCTAATAGAAAACAATAAAATTGGATCACTTTTTATAAAGTTTTCAAATGTTATGTGTAAGAGGTTGTTTAGAATTCATAGCATATTTAAAATATTTTTTTTCAAAAGCAGGCATCTTTAATGAATAGATTTTCTTCCAAGAAAACCCATGCTCAACAGTGGAATATGTAAATATGGATTGTAAAAGTATAACATACAAGAAAGAAGAAGATATAACACAAGAAAAAAAAGAGGAGAAAGGTTTCTTCATAGAAGTAGAATTTATCAGATAAATTAATTGTAGACAGTAATCCTATAATTGACTAAGATAAATTATGGATAGAAAATTTAAATTATAAAGCAACAATAAGGAAGTCGGAAGCTCAAGTGGACTGCATTTTAAAATAATTATGTTGATTTCAAACTTGGTAAAGGCATTATAAAAAACAAACTATTGAATATGTGATATTTTATTTGAAAATCATACTTTTATAGGGTGGAAAGTGAATAAAGATCGGTTTTCTTAATTATTAGAGTCATATTACTAATAAAAAATTGTATTTCATATACTTTCCTTATAAATTATTTGAAAGGCTAAGCATTTTATTCCTAAAGGAGATAAGACCATCATATCCTACATCAAACAGACAAGAGATGAAGGAAGAATATTACTACTGTACCACTATATACATATTGATTGTTAATAAATTTTAATGCTTTTTTAATTCAATAAATAGTAATTATACAGGATTAGTACCGAGATTCGAATTCAAACTAAGATTGAAACTAGGTTTGAGATTGGAACTCCATTTATTATTGGCATCGTAGGTTGGGTTCTGAATAGTTCCCAGTCCTGCTCCAAAGATTGAAGCAGAAATGGAATTGGTATCAAATCTAAGATGAGAGAGGCTCTAAAGCCACTATAAGAACCAAGACAAAATTTGGATTCTAGCTGGAATTGATATAGAAGACGTAGGAAATTCATTGTATACTTAAGGGTCATCCATAAATTATGTCACACCTTAGGCCAGCTGGAAGAGGTCAACAAAGTGTGAAATTGTGTGGCAAGCAGGAGGACAATTGATAAGCTTTGTGATGTCACATGTACAAAACTAAAATATTAAAAATCGACTGTAACAAAAAACTATTACTATATCTATGGTGTCATGTTTTGTAAATTTTCCACATGTTTGGTTTATTGTTGACTTTGTGAATTGTATTTTAAATAAATAATTTTGAAATATGCTGTTTTACATTGTTGATTCCTAAATAATTTATACCTGTAAAATGGGTGATGTCACAGCATTTGGATGCATGATTTATGCATGACCCCTTCATTACAAGAGTGAATTAGCAGTCATACTGTTTGTTCATAATTTTAAAATATATAACATACATGATCAAATAGTAAATAAACATATGGTTAATTTAATGAATAAACAGATCTGTTTATGTCATTTTAAACAGAACAATGTTTTGAAGTAATGTTTTTGTGAATCTCATATACAATAAATAATATAAACAATTATAAACTTTCAGGTGTACTTGAATAACAATGACTTAAGTGAGCTGCCAACAGATTTAATGCCTTGGAGTAAGCTGGATACCTTAGGATTTTCAGGAAATTCATGGCTCTGCAACTGCGACTTAGTTAATATTGTCACAGAGCAAGGGGCAGGAAAAAAATTCAAACCTGATGAAATACCTATGTAAGCAATGTGTAAAAATATCAATAGAAAATAATATTCCTTTATCACATTGGCATAAGTATTTTGCATATATATATCTTACTAAATACAAGGTCGATTCATATATTTCTACATGAGTATTATGTTGACACACTAAAGTTTAGTGTTATAAAACATTTCCCCATATTGCTTTTGTTTTATAATATAAATATATATGTTTTACTTATAATAATTATTTCTCGTTTAATTCATAATACTTGTGATAATTTATGAATTTTAATCAATTATTTGTTACTTGTTCACAATTATTGTTAATTAAAGAAAATCAATACACGATAAAGATGTCAAAAATATTATATTACCAATATAGCGAAAAGTGTCAATAAGAACAATAATGAAATGGACTTTTAAAAACAACATTTATGATTTAATCAAAAATCAACTTACATTTTTAACATTTGAAAGTAAAATGAATGCATCCTTACTCTATAATCAATGACATCCCCTATTAAACTTAATACAAATTAAAAACTCGACTACTTTGAGTAACCTATACAATTACAGAATAAACATTTAAATCAATGTTTGCAAAAGACAATAATTTATATCCTTTTTAATAAGGAAACTGTAAGAGTAACTTATAATAGTGTTTTCCCACTTTTATAAGTGATCTTTTAAAAAGACGGCAACAAAAAATATACATAACAGGCTGAAATGACGTTAGATTTTTTGTCAACAATGTTTGCAATAAATCCTGAGTGACCATATGGTCAGTCAAGGGTAAAAAATTTAAGACAAATTATGTGTCAATAAACTTTTAAATAATAGCTTAATAATTAAAGTGCACAAAAATATCGCATAAATATAACAGGGATCTTTGAATTTTGTAGCACAAAAAAAATACTCCTGAAATCAAAATTTTAGTGTCAATATAAATTAAACAAAAGGATGACTATAATGAAATATTGATTTTTTACTATTTCAGGTGCATAGCTCCAATGAAATGGGCAGGCGCAACTTTGACAAGTGTTACTTTAGATTATTGTCCTAACTTTGACACAACATTTGTCCCAAAGAAAAAAATTTCCTTCAAGGATTTAAAACCTAAGCATATTCTTTGGAGCATATTTGGAGTAGCCATGGTTGTATTATTTGGAATGATTATTGGACTTTTAGTAAATACTATTAAAGCATTCATTAGAAAGCAGAGAATTCAACCAATTCGTTATGTCAACATCAATAAGGATTCCAGTTTTGCATAATTTTAGTATTTCCATACTTAGTTGATGTATGTACAGTTGTTGCTTTACAATGCTCTTTGGTATGATGATCATCACTAATTGTAATTGTTTAAAATTTAAATGTTTATTAAAGAACTGTTAGAAATTACATATGTTTACAAACTATGCTTACCTCTTTTGACCCAGATAATGAATTTGCATATTGTACAAACTGTTCCAGTAGCCTTTCTGATTTATGTGTTAATTCTCTGAAGGTGTGGAACTCATCAAGTTTATGAGCACAACTACCACAGACTACTTGGGGCAAGAGATCCTCCGGTGACACCTATGGAACATCATAAAATACTATATTATAATGCTTATAGCTTGAAAGTCTCTAGAATATTTATAAACTTGCATTCAGTCTGCAATACAAATGCAATGTCTCAAAGTAATTTCTATATTTAGAAAATATTGAATTCTCAAAATAGATCAAAAAGCGGATAAGGGGCGTGTGTGTGTGTGCATGCATAGCGTAGAGGCAGAAAGACGCAAGATGCGGGCTAATCTCGGCTTCTTTGTTATCAGCGGCGGGAAGGGCAGCCGCGCGAGCTAGGTGCGTCCGAATCTCATTCTCGTCATTCGCCTATCACTTCCACGAACCACATTAGTCATACGCTCGAGCAGCTAGTGCGTGGGCCGTAATATGATATCACAATGCGAAAATATCCAACACCCGCGAGAAAGTTAATGGCGCTTATCAGCTTCCACAATCTTGTACGTTCATGCTAAACTTTCACACGAGAAAACAACATCTTACTGATACCAAATGTGAGATGCGATAAAACAATTATTACCATGATTGATAAGTAATTCATTATCATTTCGGAGAGACGAGATTTATCCTTATCACGGTCGAAAATCGGGAGTTTAACATCACTGCAATTATCGCCACAGAATGATAAACAAAGGCGACACACTGAATGGAACTTCGGTGGCAAATTACACATTTTTAGAAATTAAAACTTAAAAAGACGATCACTATGAAAGAAAACATTAGGAAATAAAACAATTAACTAATGCAAATTAAATGACATGAAAATATAACTCAGCATGCGATGATGTAGATTCATCACATCGCGATTGTCAACCAACGAGCAAGCTACGCACACTACTATAAAGATTTATTTACGTACGGCTATCATTTGTCGATCTGATAAACGTCTTTGAGTGTGTTCGTGTGATTAATTGGTACTTTTTTTTTTGTAATTTCTTGTTAACAAAGAACTAGTTAAACCCAAAACATTACGAATGACTTTAATTTCAGTATCTATGTAAATATTAAGAACATATTTATAATAAAATATAAAAAAATAAAATCATTATTTATTAGACGAGCATTATAATACATACTAACAACAATTCCGCTAATTCTAATCGTTTCACAAATATTTCTATATATACACTTTTCAACGTATTTCATTGATGAAATTTCTTTTGTTTATAAAAGATTAATGGAAATAATTTTCTATTGGTAAACTAGTATCCAAGTAACACTTTATGTAATAGTATTCATTTAATTATACCGCCATATTTCTATTTCAAAATAAAAGAGTGTTTTAACTCTTTAAAATTTCTACGCAAATCGATAAAAGATATACTTTTTGTTTTAAAATTCCAAGAAATTCTACTTAACATTCTAGTAAAAAAATATATGTATTGGATCGATGAAAAACCTTTTTGTTTTTATTAAGAAAAAAATTGCATTAAAATCTCTGAATGTACTGCTTGTATCTAGTAGTTTTGATACCATTAAATAAATGACGTTACAAAAAAAAACTAAAATAAAAAGAAAATGTGGTCCGACATTTTTCTATTACACAGGCCTGTAATGATTTTGATGCCGCCAAAACTAAAACTGAATTTAAGTATATTAGATACTCTGATTCTAATTGTATATTTACTTTTTCAATGCTATGTGTAGTTTTCAAAATATTGCAAGGGTAAAGAAAAACAAATATATAGTGATTTTAAAACATTTAACTTGATAATTTTACAGGTTAGGAATTTGTTTAGATTTTTCTGTAACGGAGATCCTTAGGACACTCCAGCAGTAATCTGCCGTTATGTATTCATCCCAGCGACCTTGTTATCTATCTTTCATCACTTTTAAATCTTGATGGAAACATTTCTCGTTGTTCTTTGCTGTACGACCGAAGATTTTCAGGAATTTTATCTAAAGAACTGTGTCAATAGTGTATAAAATATCTACAGTTTATTTTTGATGCTAATCCAAAGTTCTAAAACGAATTTCTCGTAGTTTTCGGCCTTCTGATTTTTTTACAACGGCAGCTGAAGATTTCCAAGCCACTACTTCTAAGTCATTGATTCATAGGAGATGGTATGTCGTCTGGTACAGTAGAGGCTTTTATCAGGTGGTAAATCTCAATATATCTTTTTCCTTTTATTTGTAATATGTAATTGAACAACATAAAAACAGTCTTCAATGCGATTTTTCGATACAGTCCAAATCATAGGTATACCAAACTTAAAATAACTACGTTTATCGCTTGCCCATGGTTTTAAATGTTCACTGCATAAGTTGCATCCAATATTTGAAACCTGTCGTGGGTTTCAAATATTGAATTGTTCAGAGCCTTAATCTCCATTTTAAAGTAATCAACATGTCTTTTTAGAAAGTCTGCTCTAGATTTTCTAAATTCTTTCAGCACATATTCACAACAAATTTAACAGAATGTATTTAGATCATTTACACAACGCCTCCTGGATGACAACATACGGGAATTATTATTTGATGAAAGAAATCACTTGAATGTGATAACATTAAGTACGACAAAATATTTTTTTTGGTAATTATCTATAAATACAAACCTGAACGTAGTTTCAATGTTTTGTAACCTCCTTACGACTTCTTGAGGATTAGTTGACTAAATTATAATATAGAATTGTCGGGACAAAAAAAATAATTGTAAATCTGTATTATTTTTCTGTCCACTAAAATGAATGATTATAACGTAAAAATTCGATAGATTTTGAACTTTTATTACAAAATGAGGAAAATTCGACATGAGCCGCCGAAAAAACATTGTAACGTTTATGGACACAATGTACTGTCGGTAAGAGTGACACAAAACTGGTTCAAGCACTTTTATTCCAGTGATTTTGATGTCAAAGTTGAACTTGCTTTGATCGACCAGTTACGGACAAAGTCGATGCCATTTTGGAAAAAGTAGAGCGAAATCGGTATATTAGTTCTTACGACATAGCTGAGAAGCTTGGAATTGACCACAAAACAATTTTAACCCATTTAAGCTGGATATACAAAAAAGCTTGATAATTGGGGTTCCCCATGAGCTCACTGAAAGAAATTTAATTAATGTTGAAAAATAAAGAATTTTATGCTTTCGTAGACATTTTTTTATTTTTCTGGTAAAACTGAATTTATCCATTTATACAACGTGATTATAAAAATGACGACATAATAGTTCTTTCTCTGCTTATTGGATCATTTAAAAATACATATTTGTTAATTTTTTTTACAGTATGTTGAAAAATAGATCATCTTTTTTAGTTATGATAGCACCATTATAAACATGAAAATGCAATTAAGGGATTTATAATATTGAGGTATTATTTAAATTTAAAAAAGAGAACATAAAAGAAAAAAATATCATGGGACGTCTGGCAAATGTAAAACATCTAAAGGAGACATTTCACAAATATACAGGATGGAAACGATCGTGTATATTTCCGCAAATATCCATAAACTTCTCCTTTGACGTGACAACGTCTTAAATTAGGTTGCGGCTGGGAGTCACTTTGAAAAGTGTAACGCTCGGTAACGTAACGATGAGTCACCGAACGAGAGAGGCCCGCCGAATGCCTTGCGTCTCTCTCCCACTCAACTATGATCGGTCTGCCGCGCGCAGCACTAGAGAATTAGTGCATAGCTTGCAAATGTATTGCAAGTTATTGTATGTATATTTGTATATAAATACGTATGTATGTGTAAAGGTAAAAATAAAATTTTGTTAATATGAAATTCAGTGCGAGATTCTTTGTATAAATTAATGTTTTAAATATAATTCTTTGTATAAATAAATGTTTTAAATTGTTACTATTATTTCATCCTTCTTCCTACTATACGAATGAATATTCACATTAAAATGATTTTACCATTCAAAGTCGTTGTCACGTAAAACTTTCGCCCGTATACCGACTTTACAGGCAACCAAATTTTTGAGCAACGTTACTAAAGTTACTGTAACAAAAATATATAATTGAAAAAATGTTTATAAAAAAAATAACTAAAACAAAGTCTTACTAAATATCCGGTCAATCCAAAACGCAGCGCCGCCTCTATGACAGGTAGTGGCGTCTAGTCATTTATTTACACATGACAGTTGATGGTGTTAGTGATGTAAAGGTAGCCGAAAGTATTGTTAAATTAGTTTCGGATTTTTCACTTGTTTTCCACTCACCTCTAAACAAACTTAGCAAATTAAGGCAAATTATCGCGTAAACGATACACAGTATGTAAAATTACTTAGGGTCTCACTGGTTGTTCACTGTCAGGATAAGTTTCACTATGAAGTCTTATAACCATCAATGTCAACAATGTCATATGTACAAACTCCCCAACAATAAACATGTTTGCACATTCGATTTCAGTGAAAGGCATTGTTATTAAATACTTAAATATTAATTAGACACAATCTTAGTTTCAAAAACGTCAATGTCGTAAACGTAACACATAAACTAACAAAATGCCTACTTGTCGTTGAACTTCGTGTAGTTCAAAGACAAGCACGCGGACAGGCACGTCCACCCACCGCGCACTTCTGAGTTAAGCGATCGACTGCGTCACTGTGCTACCGCTTTAAGCCGCAATGTAAAACTGAGAGCGAGGGGTAGGCGGAGCAGCTTCACGCATGTTTTTTTTTATCAGGGTTTTCGATACGAATTTTTGATGTTTACATATTCTTACCTATTTTCCTTAGAAACAGCTACTTTAGTGACTATGGTTTCTTTGGAAAAGTTGTCATAAAACAGAAAATTATGAATATTTGCAGAAAAATGCATATCGGGGGCTGGAGACAAGAGGCGCAGTTTCACGCAAGTATTTTTTTAACAGAGTTTTCGATGCGAATTTGAATTTTAATCGGATTTGAAATCTCTACATCTATCATTATGAATCATATTTGAAATTATTTATTACTTTAAAGACTAATTCTATTTATTGATAAAGTTATCATGTTAATAGACATGTAAAGTTGCGGTTGTTTAGAGGGGAAGCATACTATATAAATTTTGATATGGGAGCGTTAACTTGGAAAAAATCGACAAATCTCAAAGCTTTGGCTTTGAATGAATGACACATCACGAAGATGTGCAGAATATTTTTGTTCTCGTCTGTTTGTACCATTACATCTTTTATACAAAAAGACCCTAATTTCGATGAATGGGAAAGAACATGATGAAATATTTTTAGGAACTAAGAAGTGCATTTTTAGAATTCATAGATGAACCAATCCAAATTAAATTTAATGCAAATACGAAACTCGTAAATTCAAGTACTGTACTAACCGAATAGTGTATTCAAATATCATGTAAGCTGATTGAGTAACTTGATATTGACCGTAAACGGGTTTTCAATAATTTTAGAACGCCTGCATCATAAGCAATCTTAAGAAAGTCGTGCGCATGTGTCTCCGGACAAAATGTTTTAATTTTTCAGAACTTTTATCAAATATCAAAACTACCATTGTGGTTCTTACAATTAAACATCAATTTATATAAAAAGACTACTACCGTTAGCAGGGTAGACTTCGTAAATTTTTAAAATACTCATTCATTCTTAATACCAAACATGAAAATAATTTCAGAATAACTAAAACAATAATACCACTTTATTTTCAATAACATGTATTGTTTCGAAAATATTTTCATCGCTTTGTACTTTATTAATTTTACGTACGTAAATGTAAAATTCCCCCGTTTTTTTGTTAGTGAAAGCTAAAAAAAAGAAATCAAAGTTCGATTGTGTTGTTGAAACGGCCTTGTATTTTACGTAAACACATGTACGTAATGGATAATATTTTTTTGAACGAATTATATGTTTAATTATTTTTGAATACAAAGAAATCTTTCGAATTTTATGTGTATGCGTAGTTGTAAACAAAACAGTGAAACATGCACTAGCTGCTGTTAAATATGTTTTTAATAATCGATATTGGCACATAATCGATGTTTAAACAGTCCAGCGTAGATAAAGAAGTGATTACATCAATCACTTTTATTGCCTCTGCCGCCCTAGTTGTAAGTGTATTATGTAGCTGGGTCATTGATCTGCTCGGATGTCTTCATCCTTTTACGTCCTCTGCAGTTATATAGTGTTTTATGGATATCCCTGGATTTTTCTTAAGAAGCCCTTTCTAATCATACACGATCTTTATATTTTGATTTGGCTTATTGACGATTTTAAGCCGATGTTGCATTATTTATTTAATTTTTTGACTTTGATTCTATATACATCCTCTATTATATTTTCTTGGTGATGGAGGGGGTGTAAGAGATAACATGTGTATTTTTCTGTTGACTTGCCGTTGCCAGACAACGATTTCCTTTCTCCACAACTGTTCAAACTTCCAGAATTACTGTATTTAATTATATTTTGGAAATTTCTAAGATGTATATTTTGTACTAAAAAATAAACGTGATTTTAGATTGGAGAGTTAGTTTAAAATCTCACCCCATATGACCAGGGGAGGGCGTTAAAAAATTGTTATAAAATCGCATGAGTAATGGATATTCCATTGTTTATTTATTTTTTAATATTACTATCTTCCAAAAATTCCTTAGCACTGTGTGACATTCTTTATTTTAATGGGCATAGAGTCATAGATTTTATGTCAATGTCAAATGTCACATTGACAAAAACTATTTAAATTTCCTTAGTCTATGAGATGTTAGTCATTTCAGTCAGTGTCAGTATGTCGTTTTTGTAGTATATTAGCGAGTAGTACCATTATTTGTATAAAACTAATGCTTGTTTATGTCATATGTATATTGAAACAAAAATGAGTTAGCATTTGATGACGCCTTGTTTTTCCTTTACATAATAAAACGAGGATATATGTACGTGAAGGCGCTAGGGAATGAGTTGTTGCCTTTGTTATTGTCAAGGGAATTAATATGATCAGTGAATTAGGACATTTTAAAGTTTAAATTCATTAAAAATGAATACCGAAGAGCCATCCAGTGCAGCAGAAGAGAATGCTAACGATGCAGTATTTAATTCCGATACAGAACAATTAGTCAATACTCAAGAGGCTAGTACAAGCTATAGTCGTGTAAATAAATCTGTTCATTTTGAGGTAAATGTGTATATTCCGTAATCCTATAAATTACCCAATTTTTAAGGATTTTTTTTTATCATGCAGAAACCTTAAAAATAGCACAATAAAAGTGGCCCAGTAAACTCCTCTACCTTTTAATGAAAGTCACATAATGATTGATTTAGCTATTCCAAAGATACCCAGGACAAACAGACAGAGAGATAGATACAAAGGGTTACTTTCTGTTATACAAACCTTGTCCTGCCAATTAGGAAAGCAACAAAAACAAAAAAAGTAATCGACCAAATCGGTCAAGCCGTTCTCTAGTATTGCTCTTCCATACATGTGGCAATTGATTTTTATTTATATAGATTAATTCATTAAAAAAATTATGTGATCCAGTTTTCTTAAACATTTTAATATACATATAAATGAATTATAGTGTAGTTGCTTATTAACATAATGACTTGGTAAATTTTAATACTATAGATCCATTGTCATTTTGGCACCACAATTAATCGATCAAAACCATTTTAGAGCCATCATATAATATGTTATTTACTTAAGGAAATGTAATTTTTAACCCACTAAAATTGATAAAAGAAATTAATTCTGCTTGCAGCAAAAATACACATATAATCTAAACATATTAACAATAGTTAATTGAATTGTACTATTTTTTATATACATATAATATGTCATACAGCAATTTAGTACATTAATGTGTCATAAGTTGATTCTCATGGGCATAATATAAAATTATATTAAGCAGTCTACAGTTATAAACTATGATACATATGACAACAGGTATCATAATTAAGTGCCATAGAACAGTAATATGTTCACAGATCTCATTCATAATAGACAAATAACCCTAAAATACAATGGTGACAACTGTCTTTAAAACAGTAAATTATATTATGAAGATGGGGCTGATATCTATTGATTCTAGAATATTTATTATTCTTTCCTTAGAGTATTTACTAAGTCACAGAAATATTATGTTATGCATGCTTATTATTCATTAGGTGGTGAATATATTATTCATTAGGTTTTTTTGTGGGTAATTTGATATTTACTTAAAGAGGAGTTATGGAGATGGTTAATGTCATGGAGATTACTTTTGTCTTATTTATTGTAATGTCTCACTTATTCCTTTCCTTTGGTGATTTACATAAATTTTCCTTCAAAAACTGTTAACAAATCATTGTTATGAACATTCACGAAACGAGGGTTTCGTGAATGTTCATAACAATGATTTGAGTGAATAGATAAAAAAAATTAGGTTTGAAAAAAGAATGAAATCGATTTAGTATTAGTGTGGAGCTGAAAGCTTCATGTTTATGCTGGATGCCCTAAGTAGGCAATGTATTTGATCAAGCCTTGTCTACTTTTGAAATGAAGATACAAACTGAGTCTTGACAAAAACAGGTGTTTAGAGTATAATGTCATGGAGCGATTGTCATAACATTCATAGTTACTTTTTTATAACTACATAAAATGCTATTGGAGCACAAACCACTTGTTTTGAAAACAAAATGTATTTTTTGTTGATCAGTGAATGTGAATGTATGTAAGAGTTGTGTGTTGAAGAATGAAAAATTAAGTTGATCATTTTGTATACATAATTTTTTTTAAATATAGTGAAATTCTAGTAAATGATCAATAGTATTTCTTAATTATATAAACAATGGCTTTGTTGTATGTAAATTGGTAACATGTTTATTACTTGAGCTATCAACAGACCACTTATATGGGGTAGATAATTATAGATAATCTTCCCAAAAAAAAAAAGAATGTGTTTGCAATTTCATGGTATCATGCCTGTTTCATGTAATTGATAGGTTTTTATAAAGAATTTTTTAGTAAATGTAAATATATTAAAATGACTTGTATACTAGGATAGGTTTCTAATTTGTTAAAATAAGATTTTTTTAGTAAATTTAAATATATTGAAATCACTTATACTAGGATAGGTTTCTGATTTATTTAAATAAGTGGAATTTTTATTTTTTCATTCTGGTTTTTGTACATTGATGACATATAGGCTTACAATTTTACACATTACCTTTAGTTCACTCTTTGTTTTATGTAATGATTTCAAAGTATAACTCTAGCAAAATTAGCTCAATGGGTGCTTTTATAATTTTTACCATGGATGTCCACGTCACAATGGTAATACAGACAAGTTAAATGATGTATGAAAATATGTAAAGACACCTTTGTATTTCCATGGATGGTGATGTTATGCTGTGGATGTCCATGGTACTTACTCTTGTACTGTGACAATATTGCAGGAGTCTGGTTGCCCAGTAAAACCGTCGTGTTATTTTTGCATTGTAGTGCATAGCTACAAGGGTTCATATTGATGTGTGTGTGTCATGCATGTCTCCTCTGTCTATTCATTATATCATTTTAAAAATAATGTTTTATACTATTAATAAATTAAGTAGAGATGAGACCTTGTTTGTGGAATAATATTTGAAAAACTTGACTGGATCATCTTTCAGTTTTTCAAATATTATATATAATTTTCCTTGTTTTAGTAATCCATAAAATATTCCCCTTTTAGCAACAGATGCTGGAAAAACCTTCGTGTTATTTATCTTTTTTTACTTAATAAATACATTAAATATAGAAGATGCAGATCGAGTCAGGTACTGACCAGGACATCCACACTCTTACAATACACTACATTCAAAATGTTTTTAAATGTCCAGGGCATGAAAATTATAAAATCGACTTTACTTCGACATCTACGGCCATGATAACGTAATGTCCAGAATTATAAGTGACCAGTAGAACAAAAAGCATTATATACATGTGGAATGATGTGACAATCTAAAAAAATGTTTTGATGTAGCCAGCACATATAGGATGGAATATAGGAATATGATTATTAGATCTATGTGGAAACATTTCTGGAATAAATTTTGCAAAGATGACACAATTTTTTTGTATGCCAATGTTCAATTTCACCTTTTAAGCTATGCAATTTTGTTTGGTATTACCTTTTTAAAATACAAAAACCATGATTTTAATTTTAAACTTTTCTCCATTTTCAATGGAGAAAAGTAAAGATAAATATGACAAAGATACCCAAGGCATCCCCTTTCTCATGGTATTTAAATATTGCTATATACTATTAAGCTAATGAGACTATTATAATTATTCTACATTGTAGCAAGACATATTGTCAGTGATTTTGTATATGAAATGTTTTATTGAGTGCTTTATGAAACATTTCATTCAATTACAACGAAGGATAAACAAGACATTTATAATTAAATCTTTTAAAAGTCTAATAACCCACTTTGGTTAATAAATTGTCAATAATTTTACTGATTTTATAAGGAACTAGTTGCATTTTTTTTCAGAAAAATTATTTACATAGTAATCCTATATCTTTTTTTAAAATTTGTTTTTTTTTTTTTTATTGCTGCAAAACAACAGGATAATGATGAGGATAATGACTTTGAAGGAAGCCATGGTATACGTAGGAGACACCCCATTGGAAAAATAGAACCAGGCTCTATGAATGTATTATCTGCAAAATATGAAGCAAGTATAAATATTAAACTTAATACAGAATATGGTGTGTTCAAAATCATTTTCTAATGTGATTAATGTTTACAGAGTTTGGATTATGACACCTGTGAAAACCATTTATTATTAGATGAAGAGCGTAAGCGTGGTTACCCATTTATTGTTTGGAAGGACATTGCACGTTGGATAATTTTTTTGTTCATAGGTGTCATTACTGCTCTCATTGCTTTTATTATTGATATCAGCATAGAAGTATTTTCAGATATCAAGTATACACAATTAAAAAAGTGTATCCTTTTCAATATTATAATTGTTATTATTATATTCAATATTGTTTTATTCTTAGAAGTATAAAACCCCAATAACAACAATAAAAAACTTATTTCATACACCACAACACACAACCACAGTAGTAGTATGACAAACAATAAAATTCAATACCAGGGGCAGATCGGGGAGGCATGGAGATCATGACCTCCCAGTGTATGTTGTCTTATTATTATAACAGAATTGGGGCATGTCTTGACAGGCCACTACTACGTGACACCCTTGACTTGTAAGCTGGACCTGCCCTTGCTCTATACGATATAGTAGTTGTCTTTTTTTGTGGGCCAGTGTGGAATTTTTAGGACTCAATAAGATATGGGCATGTGTGACTGCAGTTGGGTGTGACAAAACAGAAATACGTATATTATGAAAAACTGTAATAATACGATGTCACATTTGTTTTTAATATTTTTCCTTTATAATATTGTTTCCTTAACCAAGTACACAGCCGTTGATAAATATGTCCTTTTAGATAAATTGTACATTCCTTACCTACTTTGGGTGTTATCCAATATTTGTATAGTATTTATTGGATCTATGCTGGTGGCTTATGTCGAAGTAAGGATTCTAATTACTTGCATTTTTCTTTCTAACTATTAAAGTGCTCATCTATAAAAATCAAAGTAACCCCTTCCATCCATTGACTTTTGATGTACCGATTCAATGTGGCCTACAATGGTCAATCAATTACTCATGTCTCAAATCACTTAGCTTTCTACTCTATTACGATATGCCCGCTATTGTTTTTTATAATAAATGTATTTTATACAAAATGTATCATTAATTTTAATAATAAAATGCTATATTATACCATATAATAATGTATATCACTAACTAATTTAAATAATAATAAAACATCTGCCATTTTCACAAAGTTTTTAGGGTTCAGATATGTGCTTATGTATGTAGGTATGAGATTTCTTTATTCCGTTATTACTTTTAACTGTTTGAACCAATTTAGAAGTGGTGGTGTTGCTAGAATACTTGCATTATCCTAGGTAACTTAGGTTAGATGCAATTTTAAAAAAACGGATTATCATATTCTGAGTTTTTTTATCATTGTATGTATCAAGTTTGAATCAAACAGTATCACATCATACCTTACAATATTTAAAGTTTTTAATAAAAATTATATCACTATATTATTTTTTGTTTGAATAGTAGGTAACTATAGTGCTAAAATACCCATGATTAATATTGTATGTTTAAATAATTTTGTGTTTAAATGCAAACTATTGGTACTTTATTTACATAAATCGACTGTTTTTAAAAATGACTGGCTAACAAATGTTTGGAATTGTATATTTCTAATATTAATTTATCATTAAAACTAAAATTGTTAGTACAATTGTGAAATAACAATGTTTTTTTTTCTTTTACTAGCCTGTAGCGGCAGGTAGTGGTATTCCTCAAGTGAAATGTTATTTAAATGGAGTAAAAGTGCCAAGAGTGGTGAGAATCAAGACACTTTTTGTAAAGACTATAGGTGTAATAACAGCAGTTGTAGGAGGTCTAGCTGGTGGCAAGGTTTGTTAATAAGATAATTGTTTTAATCGTTCACAAATAATTGTGTATTTTTATGTTCATAATGTAAATGGTGTATAAGGTGAAAATAGATACTTTATCAAAATTTATACAATATTGTGTCAAAAGACCTGGACTTTATCTTAAATAACAATTGTTTAAACACCTACAATAAATGTTGACTTGACCCATTTATGTACAATATGTAATGTATCTTTATACACCTTTATTTCTGATACTTCACATTCATTTATAAAAATAAACAGTGAGAATTTTCATATATGCATTTGAGTAAAGTGAGATTTATGGTCTGATATCGAAACTTTTTTAACTTCCTGGTAAGAAAATTAAGAACTTTTCTTCATAAATCGTCAACTAAACAATCACAAAAATAATTTTGTAATATCTTTTTTAATAATTACTAATATTACTCTACCAATCAATTTGAAAAACTAATTCACTCTACTACTAATGAAACTGTGTAGAATATTCTAAGTCAGATCAATATCGGTTCATTCATTCTAAATATATTGTTAATGAAGTTTTATACATATATATATATATATATATATATATATATATATATTAATATTGTTTAGAATTTGGATCAATCGATTTTTTTAAAATTTACATAGCAAATTTCATGTTTCTAACTTCAGATCTGTTGAAACTTACACCAAATTAATATTACATATCACATTTGTATATGCATCTACATATCACTTTTGCATACAGGAAGGGCCAATGATCCATAGCGGTGCCGTGGTTGCAGCTGGCATCTCTCAAGGCAAGAGTACGACTTTTAATAGAGATTTCAAAATATTTGATTATTTCCGTGAGGACCATGAAAAACGTGATTTCGTTTCTGGTGGCGCTGCAGCTGGAGTTTCTGCAGCTTTTGGAGCGCCTATAGGTAATGTTGATTATTTATTATCAAATCAAAACCATAGCCTGGACATGTAAACTCTGTCATTAGGGTAGAAAATGTTTTGACCAAAATGTCAGTTGCCAAATAATCAAATTCAGATGATTCAGATGTTTTGAGATGCAAAGTGCTTGCAAAAAGTCAAATACATTTTCTTGAATTTTGGCCTAATATTTTCAAAATTCCCTTTGTAGATCCACAGCATTAGTATAATGTAAAAAATATTATGAAAAAGTAAAAAAATCCGATCCCATGGACTGAGATTTGCAGACTGCAAATATTTGTATTTATATTTACGCCATTTTCACCCCTTAAAATTATAGTTGGTTCGCTAGATCATAGATAACAACGCAGGTCGGTGCGAGATTAACCCAATGTAATAAAACTATTAATTTGAGGGAGTGAGAAACACATAAAACTATATAGTGCCACTAGACGATCACGTGACGGGTGACTGGACACTTGGAATGAGCTTCAGCTAAAAGGTTGTCCCCTCGCACGACAGACATACCTCAACCTGTCTGGACGCATATATTTTATCATTATTTTTAAAAATGATTTTTTACATCATCTTGTTTCCATTTTCTTAGTTCATATTTATGGAGTCGGGTTTTTTAATTCTTTTTATTATCTTTTTATTGGCAATACTTTGGTTTTCCCATGATTAGTGGTGTTTACACTATATCTTGTAAGAATTGTGACAACTACTTTTATCAATTGAAAATTTTTCATTTACTAAGTAATAATCAAATAATAATACCACATTAGAATATATTTTATTTTGATTTATTTTTTATTTGCAAACTTCACTCATATATTCTACACTTATATCAAATGGTAATAATTTATATCTTCATATGCATATTTTCACCTATAAATTATTAGTATGATTTAAAATGTTATTTATATAAAATAGTACAATTTATATGGTTTTTAGTGTTTTGTATCCAAAGGGCGCTAATGGGACCCTATTACTAAGACTCCGCTGTCCATCTATCTGTCACAGCGCAATATCTTCTGAACCATAATAAGTAGACATTTAAAATTTTCACAGAGTTTATATTACTAAGGCCGCTCTAATGACAAATAAAAATAAAACAAAGTTTATAATAAAAAAGAGTCCCCATACAAGAAACTTGCTTCTTCTTCGTTTTTTAGTCAAACTTCATTATTGTTCTGGAATTTTTATTAACTTAATTAAAAAAAAATGTTTTCTTAAATATTGTATGGTGGTAACCCTTTGTGCCCAAGTCTAACATGCACTTGACTGGTGTTTTACTCTATTGTAGTTCAGCACAGTAAATGTTTTTTTTATACAAGATTTAATGTTTCTATAAGGGGGACTTAATCTTTAGTTAATAAAACCACTTATTGTTTTACTTCATAAAATGGATATTATGTATGGACTAAATTGACTTGTGAACGTCAATGTAGGCACATTCAAAATAGCAAAAGTAAACAGGCAACAATTTACTAAGGAAATGTCACATTCTTCTCTTCTCTTTGTATAAAATTCTCTTTGTTTGTTTTCTTGTATCAGTTGTCAGGATAAGGAAATCTCTTCAATATAAGGAAATCAATTCATATTACGAATTTGATTTGTATACATTTTTTTTCCATGAGTATATTTACTTTACTAGTTTAATGTGTAAAATCAAATATTACAGGAGGGGTTCTTTTTTCCCTTGAAGAAGGTACAAGTTTTTGGAATCAAGCATTAACATGGCGAACTTTTTTCGGTACCGTTGTATCAACATTCACATTGAATTTTGCACTTTCTACTTATCACGGACATCCTGGAGATCTCAGTTATCCTGGTAAATATTTTATCTGTATTGGTAGCTTAAAAATGAATGTCAACACGTAAACTTTATAATAAAAGATAGTGAATAAAAAAAGCACACAAAAAATATATTTTAAAATAAATTAATTCATAACAGACTTAGTAATCGTTAGTGTATGTTTGAGAAGCAGTTGTAAATATGAGAATGGACTGTGCTATCAATGTTGGCACAGATTACTTCTTAATCATCTGTTTATTCAGTGCTCATATTTTGTGTAAAACAAATGTTTTCGTTGTCATACTGATATTATTAAATATTTGTCTCTTAGTTCTTTTAATTGGTACATATTTAAAAAATAATTAATTTATCCTTAAGTAATAATTCTTTAAGTATGGTAATAAAATATATGTTTTTTATTAATAAACTTTTTTTTGTACTGGAAATAAGTTCAGTCCTGGTGGTCTAGAGAAGCTTCAAAATGCAAAATTTCCTTGTTCTGAGAAAATTGGCAAATGCTATGTTTTAAAGTGTGAATAATTAGGCTTATTTCTTTCTTTGATGAATATTTGTAGATAATTAAAATGAACTCAGCTACAGGTTGTAGTGTAAAATGCAATGTAATAAACTAATGTGTACTTAAAAAACTTACCAATCATTTATTATGAATGAAAATTAATCACCAGTTTTCAGACTTCATATGTTAACTACTTTCTTTAGTTTGTAGCGTATACTATTTTAATTACCAAAATGATTATTATGAGAATTATATATGTTATCATATTACAATTGTTTTGTAGAGAAGTTAATATTTTGATTAAGATATCCCATTTTGAGTAAAATTAAAAAGAAAATTATTGTATTGCTTTACATATACCATTTTGGTTTCATTTTAGGGTTCCGAGTCAACAAGGAACCCTTATAGTTTCTGCATGCCTGTCTATCCATTCATCTGTCCATCTATCTGTTTGCAAGTTAGAACTACAGAGAGACTCTCAGTACTGGGGAGTTGTAATTTAGTATGAGTATACATATTAATCACGCCGACACAGTGGTACAATAAAATTTTGAAAAAAAATATTTTTAATGTACTTTCTGTCTATGCATAGTTTGTATGATTTTTTTTTCATCTTTCCCATGATGGGTATATTTGGATAGTTTATTCAAAAATATAAAAACTGCGAAAACCTTTTTTTTAAATTTAGGGATCAATTTTTGGAAATATCAAAGAGGAAGATGAAACTGTACAGTACAGATACTATTTGTTATGCATCAGATTCCACTTTCGATAAATTTTACACAGAACATTTTACTTATGTTAGAGCTAATAACAATGTAGTGGCTTCTATTTTGCCTAATAGCTATATTATTGTTAATATTGCAGCTAATAGCAATATAACTTAATTTTTTAGCAATGTATTGCAATAAACAGAATAAAACATATTTTTGTAATTTAAGTAAAAATGCCATGTTATTCTATTCTATTACAGTGGAATCTCAATAACTCAAACCTTGTTAAGTCCAAATCCTCAGTAAGTCGAAAAAAATTGCCATTCCCTTCCGATGAACCCCTAAGTATGCAGTATCTCGAATTATTTAGACTTTGTAACTCGAACAAAATGTTATTTCCCTACAAAGTAGGGTTATAGAGTATAAATATGATAATACATATTTATACTCTATAATTTGAATTTTAAAAAGGAGACTCCATAAGTCATAGTTGGTAAAATATAATGATGTCTTACTTGCAATTTCCTGAAATAATAGCAATAAATTCCAAAATTAATGTTCGGGTTTGGGGCTTCTAATCTATTGTTTTTGTCTTATACATATGCAATGAATGAATACATTCATGAAACTTTCTAAGTAACACAGCTGTGAATGTTATGTTTGTTTCTTGTCGACACAGTCATATGTATCTCAAAGTTCTTGTTAAGTCGAAAACTCATTAACTCAAATTTTTTGGCATTTCCTTTGACATTCAAGTTATTGAGATTCCACTGTATTTCAAAATAAAAAGGTAACCAATATTAAAACATATTTTTCGTGATATTATCAATTAAAAAGTTGTTGTTTTGTTATTTGAATAACTTTGTTTTATGGTTACGAAATGTTTTTTACTTTTTATATAGATAAATAAAACCTTTCTATTTTTGTTAATTTATATTTTACATAATTTTATTTTCTATTAAGCAGTAAATAACATTTTAAATTTACTTAAAACCTGACTATTATTATCAGTAAAATTACATTCACATATGAATATAATAGTATTATATGATAATGTAATTATTGTTTTGAGTCCATTTAAAATGTTGTTATGATCTTTTAACTTCAAACTGCAAAAACCAATGTTTATATAACTTTTAGTGTAATGAACATATAGAAAGCTAATAATGAACATATAGAAATGTCTAATAAATATTATTGGACAATAGAAAAGCATTTAACATAGCTTGTATACAGCAGAAAAGCTGTTTTAAACTATGTCCAATTTGTTTGTATAGATGCTGTGTAGAAATTTATGACTACTATTATACAACAATCACCAAACCTACAGGCTATAAAAACGGAATTCTTTTAACGATTATACCACCACTTTGTATTATTTGCAATAACATCCTCAACATCCGTCCTACGGGGGGCCCGTTTTTCGACGTTATTAGTCATTAAAATTTGATCACAATTAATATTAAAAGATTCATAGTCTTAAACAGAATGTCCCCTATTAAGTTCGCATTATGTGATGGGCTACAACGTAATTCTACATTGCGCATGGCCCCAAGCGCACTTGGCCAGTTTTTCTTTTTTCATTTGGTTGATGTATTCTCTATAAAAAAATAGATTTTGATACATCTTTCAATACTATTATGAATAGAATCCCAGTAATATATTGTTTCTGAATGAAATTAGAGAGTCTGAATATTCATTAACCTTGTTGTAATCAATTATAATACACAAATATTTATCTGTCTTATTATAAAATTAGTTTTTATCAGAATGGAGTACTGAATATTAACAAATATATAAAGCCGCCACTTCATTTAATAAAACAAATAATAGGTCAGAAAAAGGATGAAAATAATTTTATTATATGCATTTTTCAATAATGAGCAATATTTTTTTAATAATACATTTAGATACATAGTGCAATATGTTTTATATTGAAATAATTTTTGTATTTCATTAATTTACAGGTCTACTAAATTTAGGCAAGATGGATCCATTTCCATTTCAATTCTATGAGTTACCTGTGTTCATGCTGTTTGGAGCTATAGGTGGATTGCTTGGGGCCCTGTGGAATCATATCAACTACAAATTGGCAGTATTCAGGATACGGTAATTTGAATTGAATAGCTCTGTTGTATAAGACATTGAAGTTTTAGATCATAAGGATTTTAAAAGTTAGAGAATTTTTTTTTTTTTGTATTTTTAAAATACAATTAAGAAATAAAGTACCATTGAAGAAGTATATTATTATCTAAAAGTTTAACTTTCATTAGTAATAGTTTTCACAACGCTTTTAGGTCATCGACTCATTTTTTGGGACGCTACTTCATATAACTATGACATCCAGTTTGTAATCTTCATTTGAAAATATTTCATTCCCGGCGTTTATCGTTTTTATGGGCAATGTGTGTAGTAACTTACTGATTGTTTGAATCATGTCGGTTGTCATAGTTCCTCTGCAGATGTCTTCATTTTGAATGTCGTCTCACTGAGAAATGTTGAATGAAAATGGCTTTCTCCATGTCCAGGGGCTCTGGCTTTGTTTACTAGGCCAATTATGAGCGAATATGTCTGATCTGAACTATTAGTGCATATTTATATTGTTTTTCTGTTGAATAACTTATTATTTTGCTCTTAAATTAAAAACAAATTGGCATTTATATTTTTTAAATCTATAATTTCTTGTTTTGCTGTACATTATTATTTGATTTTAAACTTTTAACAGGTATTATGGAATGAGGTTTATAAACTGTTAATATTTTAACAATTGTTAATGTATTTTTAGATACATTACAGCACCATGGCTTCGTGTGGTGGAAGCCTGTTTAGTGGCGGCGGCGAGTGCAACTATCGGCTTCCTTATGATGTTTATTCTCAACGATTGTCGGCCCCTTGGCGAAGATCCCACTAAAGTACCATTACAGGTTTGGAAGAAACACTTTAGACAAATACTATTACTACATGCAGATATTATATTACTGTGATTAGGTGACATATTTGATATGTTTAATGAATAATTTCTCTACTAATTTGAATCTAAAAATATTTGGAGAAATTTCAAGCGATTTAAAGTAATTATAGACAGTCATTGTTATATACATTCATTTTAAATATAATCTGAATTCTTAATTTTCAGTTGTATTGCGCCGATGGAGAGTATAACGTATTAGCGGCAATATGGTTCCAAACGCCGGAAGCATCAGTCAGATCTTTACTACATGATCCAATAGGTTCATACAAACCCTGGTCATTATTCGTGTTCGTTATATGTTATTTCCTTCTGTCTACATGGACATTTGGATTAGCTGTATCAAGTGGATTATTCATACCCAATTTGCTCACCGGCGCTGCTTGGGGAAGACTCCTAGCTATTGTTTTGCAATATATATTACCTTCTAATGTGAGTTATTATACAATCTATTTGTGATAACAAGTGTGTTTTATAACTAATATTTTCTTTGTTTATATTACTTATCTTATCTGTGTGGGGATAATGGCAAACCATGTCATTAAATTCTGCAATTTACAAAAAATAATGCCAGTGTATACATTATATACATAAAGTAATAAATAAAATTATTTTCTCTCAGTTGCTATTTTAGCATTAATACATTATGCACATAAAATATAGATAATGCCATACTATATGGTACTCTAGGGCGCACTATAAGTTTCTGGAATTGGCCACTTACATAAACAATATTTAAAAAATAATTACTACATTTCAAAATGAAACTTTTTCACTGTAAATTACAGTTTGTTTCATCTAACTGTCAATTATTTTTACATTGTGGCGTCATTTTAAAAATTGCCTGTCTTCGCCACTACGGCTTTAAGTCATGAAAATTTTCGTAGCATGATTTTCTATTATTTTAAGTGTAATTTAACGGTTCAACAGAACCTCGTTCGGCTTTGGATTGCTTTTAGCAATGAAGTACCATACAAGACGACTACTTACATTTCGTTTGTAGAATTCAAGCACGGTCGTGTCAATTTCAATGACGAATTTCGCGATGATCGCCCGTCCACCGCTGTGAACAACGAAAACATTGATGCTGTGCGCCATATGATCGATACAAACAGGCAAGCGACCTTCCATGCGATTCGGGCATCCTTAGGCATAGGCATGAGTTAAATACAATTAATCTTCATAAAAATTTAGGTATAAAAAAAGTTGTGCTCGCGGTGGGTCCCACGCAATTAAAAAAACGCATTTGGTGTAATACTATTCATAGTAACAGGTGATGAAACATGATTTATTGCTGCGACCTCAAAACAAAGCAGTAATTGACCATATGGGGCTATTGAGATGAGCCGAAACCAAACAAAGTGGCGCTCCAGCGAAGAACCTCTAAGCGGATGATTGTTTTTTTAATAAAACTGAGCATGTGGCCACTGTTACCTTGGAGAATTGTACAGTGAATAGTGATTGGCACATGACCATTGTTTGCCAGAAATAATAGAACTTAAAAATAACTGTAAACCTCGTATCATCTTGCACCATGACAATGCCAGTTCTAACACGGCCAAAGAGATAATAAATTTTTAAAGGAGAAAAACATGCAACTTGAGTAATCCTGTATACAGTCCCGACCTGGCATCTTTTGACTTTTATTGTTTGCAAAAATTGAGAACCAGTTACACGACCAACGATTTTCATCACCAAAAGAAGTATTGAAGATTATGAAAAATATGTTTCCAGGGTCACCAGGGTGGAGTGAGTGGTTTATTCATATGAAAAATGCATTTATATTAATGGAGAATATTTTGAGTAACAATAATTCATTTTGACCATTCATAGTAATTTTTTTTCATTCATTCCAGATTTTTTTAATGCACCCTATGTATAAAGGTAACTACATAATAGAAAACAAATAAATGCATTAGAGTCTCACCTTATATATCTAGTTTGGCATTATCTACTTTTGTTAAGATTATTTAGTCAAGCACATAATAATTAGGTGATCGACTAAATAATCTTGATTTAGTTAAATGATTAAGTTTAAATTTTTTAAAAATATTCATAAGGATAAGCTTGCCTGTAACTTGCACCATACAACCCATCGCTAATCTTCGATTCTGCTCTTCCACTATAAAGCTTTATCCAACTAATTAAATTTCAATTTAAAAGGAACTACAAATATCAAATATACAAATATAATACCTGCTTTATGTAGAAATTAACATAGAAATTTATTGCTTTATATTAATTACTATCAGTACATAGGATTAAGCAAATAAAACAATTGTAATATTAACACTTGTTGGTCGTTGAGTTTTGTCAGTCCTCTTGGATTAAAGGAAAATTTGTTCGATAGGGAGTTTTAATGGACGAACAGATTCAAGAGTCACCGGTGGGCCACGTGCAGCATATTTTCGCATGTAGGCAAGCATCTAATTATACATCTGAACAAAGTAAAACATTATTCAATAGAAAATCCATAAAGAATAGCCTAGTGAAAGCCTTTATCAATGTGTTGTTATAGATGTGAATATTTATTTATTTGTTCCTTGCTTTGATGAAATTGATTTACCATACTTTTACATAATAATACATCAACTGAAATTTTCCAGTAGGCATAGTTTCAATATAACAGGTAGATTTGCGTAGTTGAATATTTTTTTTTGTTGAAATTATCTGTTGACAAAATGTATCAATAAAAAAAGGGATTGAAGTTAAAAGCACAGTAGACATACTTCGAATCCCAGATTTAGGTTAATTTTATTTTCATTGTGGCAAACATGTATTTTTCATATGTTTTACATTTATATTCAGATTGTGTCGTCTCTGTAGAAGTCAGAATGCATCTTTATAAATTAATATCAAAAAAGAAATAAAAGCAGTATGTTTCAGATTTATATTAATTATAATATTATTTATATTTATCCTGTCTTAACTGAATGTGTCATCAATATTTGTGTTATATCTAAATCATTCATAAATATTTAAAATGAAAAGTTTTGTTTATAAGTATTTTATTTGATTGATACATATTATTCCCTGTACATAACATTATCATAAATTTTATAATGATTTGAGATTCACCTAATGTACTCTTTCCATAGACTATAAACCCAGCGAAGTATGCACTAATAGGCGCGGCAGCTCAACTGGGAGGTGTGGTGCGCATGACAATATCTCTTACGGTCATCATTATAGAGACCACGGGCCAGATTTCCAATGCACTACCTATCATTGTGACGCTGGTTGTTGCCAAATGGACTGGAGATTTCTTCAATGAGGTTAGATTGATGCTGTTAATAAATTAAGTCATCAATAAGTTTGATAAATAAAGTTGTATAGTATTTAGTAGAAATCATTAATATGATTTCTAAATCTAATATAATTAATATTGTATTTTTTTAGTTCAATAATGTGAGATATAAATTAACTTATTTCATCTCTGATAAATAAATTTTCAGGGTATATATGATATCCACATCCAACTCGCGGCTGTACCCCTACTGCCATGGGAGCCACCGCCACTTGCACATAACATATACGCCAGCGAAGTGATGTCACATCCAGTGACGTCCCTACGCATTGTCGAAAATGTTGGTCACATTGTCGAAGTTCTCAAACTGGTGACATACAACGGGTTTCCGGTCGTCGATCCACCGTTATCTGACGATGTTAGTTATTTACAATTTTTCAATACAAATATTTTTAGACCAGACAATTGACATTACCGCATACAATTATCAAAATTAAGTAGATAATTGAAAAAATACAAATAAAAATGTACTGAATAATTCTTAATTAAATGAACTATAAGAATTGTCATTATAAAGTTTCAGTGGAATTCACTAACAAAACTAAATATTTTGTACAGGCAGAAGTGACCACTTACAAGAGGTTGAGGGGTTTAATACTGAGATCACAACTCATAGTACTGCTGCAAAATAAGATATACAACGAAAATGCTAACACCACCTGGTCCAACTATAAAATTGATATGTGTCTGTTTAGAGATGAATATCCTCGCTATCCGAGTATAGAACAGGTATGTTAATCAACGTTTCTTAGTTCTTAAATAAATATAACAACAAAAGAAATATACAACCTATATAATGTATCACTGAAGGGCATAGGTGTGTTTTACAAATGGAATGACATACAATAAGTAGAAAATAATCTTTAAAATATATGAATACAAAACTAATAAATCTGTGATGAGTAATTTAGGTAGTTTTTTTTTATTGTAATGCTTGGTTAGACAATAGTTGATACCCAAATTTTTTTGCAAATTCTATATTTTAACAGATCAATACTTGCTTATAAATTAGACTCCAAATGCTAATTTTTAGAACATTTTACATTGGTAATGAGATAAATGTAATAAAATATTTATTTTATTTTAGCATGTAATGAATAATGACTAAGTACTAAATAATTTTGGTTTTAATAGCTTGAGATATCGGATTGGGAGAAGACATGCACAATAGATCTACGGCCTTTTATGAATCCTTCACCATACACGTTGCCTCATCGCGCCTCACTACCGCGGCTCTTCCGGCTATTTCGTGCGCTCGGCCTGAGACATCTGCCCATCGTTAATGATGTTAATGAGGTATGCCCTAAGATAATTACATTTTTATGCATTATATATAATCTACATTAAATAAAGAATAATAACTGTACAAAGTAAATAACAATAATTAATTATTTTTCTCTTATATTTATTATAATTACATGTGTATAAATGTGAAATATTCCATGTAAAATATAATCTGATACCAAATAGTATTATTAAAGAAATTATTATCTATATGCATAGAAATACATATAATTAAGACTTATCCTATCCTCTATTTTATTCATAACTATTACCAATTTCCCAGAAAGATGGCAGAGACCACAGATCTCCACATGATACAATCTTTGTATATCTGTTTTGTCATTGATATCCATCAATCCATTCTTGCAAGCACTTCAGTTTTGAGTGCTTAAAATTTGGCTATTCTTTAATATGCTATCAATTTATCTTCATAATGGTAAATATATGATACATTCATTAAACATCTTCCATATATGGAATGTAAGTGATATATGTTCAAGTCTGTTTCAGTTGATATTATAAGTTGTAAGCAAACATAAGCTGTTGACATTTTTATTAACTTGTAAGTAAATTAATAAAAATTATCATAATTTATATGATTATTTGTGTAAGTATAGAATACAATTGGATGTTGTGAAATATAAAATATAGATAAAAGAAAGTAATTTGCTCTTTTCAACAGTATTCTCCAAGTAATAAACAAATTAATTAAGATTGTCTTTTTAATCCATTAGTACTGATGTAAAAATTATCAAAGTTTTATTTGTATTTTTTCCATAAACTATACATTTACCTTCTGTGGCAAATGTCATTAGTGTAACAGAAGACTAACTTATATTTTTTTCTAATTTATTATGTTCAGGTGGTTGGCATGGTAACAAGAAAAGATATAGCACGTTATCGAGTGTGGCGTCATCGTGGGCACATGGGTATGGAAGAACTACAACTCTCCAATGAAATATAAAATTGTCAGCGTAAGGAAGTGTATCAGATTGTATTAATTGTTTGTTACATACAGCTTAAATGATCTAATTTAAAATGACGAACATATGTTATCAACTGAATTCAATGTAATGTCACTCTTTAAATTATAAACCTTTTATTGCTCAATTGGTATTAATTTTCGCAATGAAAGATTTAATAATATACTTTGCTAAGTAATGTTGAAGAATGGACGAATGCATTATTTTCATAGAAAACTTTAGGTATTTGCGAATTTTAATTTTGTTTCACATTTTTGTTATTCTGATGGCTACTATTTTAAGTATTAGTGATTTCGGATACTCTATTATGAAAAGATTGTTATTTAAATATTGGTTATAAAAATTACTGTTTATGAAAATGATTGTTTTTGTGTAGTTTAAAATGATATATGAAATTGTTTTCATGGAACTATTGTAGTGATTGGTCAGCTTTACTAAATATTTATTTAATTACATGCTATAATATGAAGGTTAAGCTTTTAATGATTATGGAATAAGTGTATATAATGTCTACCCATAGATTGGTTTGTTTTATTTAAAAAAATGTGATTAAATAAAATAGGTCAAGAAATAGAAATGTTTTTAATTGTGATTTTAAAATGCAGAGAATGTTCTATATATATATAGTGATACCAACAAAAGTTATTATTGTAAATTTGATTTTAATGATATCCACTCTGGTTATTTATCAGATATTTTGGTCCAACTCAAAGCTTTCTTGTTAGACCAGAATATCTGAATAATTAAAAAAAAATCAGGTTTAAATAAGCTTTATACTAAATTAATTAAAATTAAAATCTAGCACATCAATATCCTATTGTGTGAGACTCGGAAATCCATAATTAGACATTATTTGTTTGTAACATGCAACCCACCGCTGACCCTCAATTATAATTCTGTTAATTGTTTAACGTTCAAATCACAATATACTGTCAACCAAATTAGCCTTCTTTTTTTAGATTTCATTCAACTGTATACTACTACTCTATACTATACTACTACTAAGTACATATCATGCACTCAATATTTTTATCATTCTTGCATTCTATAATACTAATTATATATTTCTCTGTTTTTGTTATTATTGGTAAATTTCAATAGAAAATCTCAAATGAATACATGATTCATTTGATTTCTATCAGTGAGTTTGTGTAGGACCCAAGAATCACATTTTTTTTTTGTATTTCCAGATTTTTTCAAATGAGAGAAAACTGTTTTGTGTTCATTACTCAGCTGTTCGGCAATGTCATAAGAACTGATATGACAATCTTGCTCTACTTTTTCAAAATTGTATCGACTTTATCTGTAGCAGATCGACCAGAGCTAGTTCATTTTTAACATCAAAATTACTGGACTGAAAATGCTTGAACTACTTTTCTCTTACCCACACTACATTAAGTCCACAAGCGTTAAATTATTTTCGCGCCTTTTGTCGCATTTTCCCTTTTTTGTAAGTAAACTTCAAAATTAATTATAGAATTCACTTTAAAAATTTGTTATAATTAACTTGGGTTAGGAATAAAAAAAATACTAGAATATCATATGTTGTTCTATGATTTATAAGAATTCTGCCTATAAGTGAAATTTGGAAGAAAAAATGACTATAAATAGTTTGAAATAATTTAATAATTCCCATAGCATTCTACCAGATTACCTCTGATATGCATTTGACATCATCCAATTTTCATTTCATATTACCAAATTCTAAGTAAAAATGGCTATAGTGAGACAGTGATCTCGGTCCTTTCAGTGGAGTCCATGGGGATTCTACCTATAACCTACATTTGGGCTCCATTGAAAGGCTTGTAGGCCCGCCGGTTCACTTTTTGTATTCATGAGTGCAATTAATGTAGTACAATGAATAGAATATCCATATTGAATTTTGTGAAATATCACCTAATACCAATAGTCAGAAGTATGTCGGCATCGTTGGAAACTGACTGCTAACTTGTTTTTCAGATGGTGCTCTAGGGATTCACAATATGTATTTCATTCTTCATGCCTTATTGTTATGATCCCTTTTGTGGATTACAAATGCATTCTTAAGATTTTGTTCAGTTTTGCACGATATTAAAGTTGTTTTGACCATAACTTTAATTCTTAGTTTGGATAATGTGTACAATTTGAATTATCGTGTTCGTTAAAATCAGTTACAATTCTAAAGGAATTTCTTTTCTTCACCATAATTTTTCATTAAAATTATACACACAAATAGTAATTCATTATATGTTAACATTTCAAAGTTCCTAAATCAAAATATTTTAGAAAATATCTCACACAAGTATTGTTGTGAGAAATATGTGTTGACAAAAATATTCTTTATTTTGTAAAAAATTTGCCTACCAATGTTATGTTGCTCTGACATAGAGATTTAAAAAATATAATAACTGTAGTAGTGGCTATTGTGGTAAAACTGATCCTAATCAGTGATTATTATTTTTTTTAGGTTATGGGTTTTAGAGCGATCAGAATAATATATTTATCTGTTTATTGGAAACTAATTTTTAAATTATGAACATATTAAAGTTTCTTCTTTTTGACAGTTTCATTAATACAATCACCATTATTGTTAACATTCAATATTTAATACATTTTTGTTCTAAATGACTATTGTCACTCTCGTTAATCATGACATATGTATAAATTATGACTTTTAAATGTGATAAATAATTGTAAAAGATTGTGACTAACATTAAACTTACAATATTAATGACAGGCATTTATCGAGTCTGTCATTATATACAATAAAAAGGAAAATATCTAATTTCAATGATGATTCATCTTTATTGTTTTTGCATAAGTCTAAGTTTTTGAAAAGCGATTGTGATATAAAGATATGATATTAATTATTTGTGTTTTATGTGATTGTATGAAAAATAAAATTATATTACTTAATGCTTTTACTTTCAGTCGTAACTAAATTCATAGAACTACTATTTATCAGGCCAGCTATCATTATCAAGTTGCAACCACAACAATAATGCGTTACTATTACCAAAAAACAATATGTACACGGTTCACATTCCTGACACTTTTAGCTCTTGTTGAATTTATTGTGATCAAAAATCTCTTTATTTATTGCAAATTTAGAAGCAGTTGCAATGCATGTATGGATGTTAAACTGAAATATGATCTAGGTTGTAACTACTACAAAGTAGTAAAATTCAAAAATTAAAAGTCCTGTATCCCTTGTGTAGTGGGTCCTATAGTGGTATGAGTTGATTAGAATTAAATTTATCAATTCATTCTCACAAACAATATTTAGTCATTCTCACAAATTTATAATCATCACCCTTATTTCTTAATATACTAATTATTTATTTTAGTATAGTTCACCATCTTTTAGGAACCGTATTATTACACCAAACGAACAAAAAAGTGACATATTATTGACATTTTGAGATTCAAAAATAACACAATTTATTTTATATATACTATGTATTTTTATTCTAAATATAAACTATTTAATTAAAAGTATCAAGTAATAAGAGGACAAAATGGTGTAATTTTGTACCATTTTACAATTACATCCACACAGTCTTGGAAAAAACAAAATCTTTAATAAGACATTTATTTTTATTCTAATCAATCCTCACTTGTATTTACCACTTTTACATCTGGGAATAATTCCAAATACTTATTTATCTGGTCCAAAAAAGTATCCAAAACCAAAGTAAAAACTTAAGCCATATATCACTAGATTGTTACTTATCGCAACAAATGATATCAACATCAAAGTAAAAAAATCTTTAATATATTTTGCTTTTAAAGGAAATCACAATAAAACATCGAAATGGAAATTAGTGATAATGATCACAGAAGAAAACTGAGAAAATTAGTGCTAATGTGATATGCCAACGGTTTCAATGTATTCCATCTTAAAAATAGTGCAATATACACATATTTTAACACTTGTAAGATAGAAGAGTTTACAAATCCATTAGTCACGTTTGATTTGTGAAAATGGTGCATCATTGAAAATCCTTATGCTCAATAAATATAGCATAAACATTGTTTCTTCTAATCTTCATAGTAAATTTTAATTTTTCCGCGTTTCCACACTTCAAAAATTTCATACATAAGCTTTTAATTATTAATAAACAATTCCCAACCGATGCCTGCCCAAAGATTTATAAATAATACCACGGGCAATACTACTAATATAAATAAAATATAATTAACTATCTCGTCCATATTACTTTGTCACTTGTGCCGCAAGATGTAAATTAATAAGTGTGTATGTATTGAAGGATATAAGACTGAAAAATTAAGCTTTAGTACAATCACTAAACAAATAAATCAGTGAATACAACAACGACACATTTCAGTACCAATGTCACTGCACTGGATGATCACTAGTTCTAGCAAATTCATACAATCTGTGAACACTAGATCACAGAATAATAATATACAAACGTCACTGGATCAATTATAAATTACCAGTCATCAATTTATGATAAATAAAACTAGCCAAGATGGCAATTCATCTTCTGCTTCTATGGTTACATACCAATGTATATAATGTGCATATATTAATGTATCAAATTCCATATTATTGTAGATGTAGGCCAGTGAGTAGATTATTATTATTGATAACTAAATAATGTGAATATCTATCCTTGTAAATAAATTTTGTTCAACTTTTATATGATTTTTCTTTATAAAGCTTTATTGTTAAATTCTTTTTGTACATTTTAAAAAAATTGGTTCTAAAATTAGAGGAGGAGGATAAATAATGAAGTTAATAAGAGAAAAATATGCACCTTGGAGAAAAATTCATCCAGGGAGTTTTCACGTATTTTTAAATACTTATTCAACGACACTTAGTGCAATGTGAAAGGCAAAAAAAAATATTTTTCCTTTGAATTTTAGGTAAAATTTATTGTTAGAAAAGTCTATTTGTTTATAAGTAACCTATTATAGAAACCTATTTTAGCTCAGTGGAGTTCTTTTTGTATCACCAAGTAGTCGATTATAATGCAACGAAATGCCTTTCCCATTAATTACATTTTTTTTTATATTTCGAAGTAAATATTATTTTGCAAATATTTTATTTTTTTCTAAGTATAAAAGAAATGTTTAGGTAATACTATCAAACGGCATTGCCTGATAAGCCCGCTCAACAGATTATTGCGCCAAACTATAACTAGCTTGGGCCAATGATTCGTATAGCGTGTCAATTCTTTGAACTTATCACTTGTCAATCTTGAAGTATAGTTGTCTCTTTCTTTGTTGTTCAACTTTTCTATATTCAGCTGTGCTTAGGTTAGTTTCTTATAAATACTGCAGTTTTCTTTAAATATCTTAGAAATCTTAACCATTATTTGACCACAGTATGTATTTTTAAAAGAGTTTAGATACTTTGGTTTTAATTTAAGATATATTTCCATTCGCAGGACAGTACAATTAAGAAATGGCAAAGTCAAAAAATCATACAAATCATAACCAAAGTGAGTTTTAATGTTTATCGCTAATAACATATTTAATTTTTATTTAGCTTCGTTATAAAATAAAATTTTGTTAATTCATTAAAGTAGTCATCACTGGAAAGACTGTTTTCAAACGAAATATTTCATGTTATAGATCGCAAAGCTCACAGGAATGGCATTAAAAAGCCAAGGAAATTCCGACACGAGTCAACTTTGGGAGTAAGTATAATTCTTATGTAAATTACAATCATTTGAAACTACGTAAATGCATTTATGTTATCAATGTATGCATATTCATTTATATAAAATAAATTGATGTAATTTCTCATATATCCTTATGATCCAGCAAAAGAAAAACCTTTAGTCATCTGTATGAAATAATATTCTAAGGACGTTTTTAAATATAAAAATAATTAACAATGTAAGTTCCTTATTGCAAAAAAAAAAAAAAATGAAAATCACATAGTTATTAATTGCTTTATTTTTTTAATAATTCTTTCACCTGTATGTTTAATTGTTCCAGAGCTACATAATAGTATAGTGTATTGTGAACTTATTAATTGTCTGCAACCTTTGTGACTGTTGACTTCTGTATTAAATTATTTAAAACCTTTGTTTTGGTTTCATGTCTGTATTTTTTAAATATTCGTTTGGTAATCAAACGTGATCTGCTTTAGTGCTGAACTTTATATTACTATATTTAAATTTATTTTTGCAAAAATAAAAAATAGTGTACTGACAGAGACAATATTGGCAACAGGTTTTTATTTTTTAGCAACTTATTAAAATAAGTTGAACATTATTTTATTCTAATAACAGATGAGGAAAGGTTTTTCTAATGCCAGATTTTAGATTAATAATAAAATGTTTTTAAGAAGTTTGAATATTATCTTATTATTATTAAACAAAAGATTACAAATGTTCATTTGTGGACACTAATATTTAGGTCCACATATATTTATAATTTCATATTTGTGTCCATTGTTTACATATTGCTTTTTATATATTAATGCCACATTTTTCAATTAAAATGTCATCTCGTGTCCTAAAAGTACATAAATCATTCAAAAATAAAAGAGTAAATCTTAGTATACTTTGTATGCATAAGTAATTTCATGTTTTTTTATTGGAATTAATCTCAATCGCTAATAAAGAAATATTAGTCAAGTCAAATTAGACTGGACAAATTTGAAAGAGTAATGAAAAGCACGTGGTGGTGCTGTTCCTATTTTAATTCTTTTTACTTAATTACCCCATAATTAACCCCACGTGATAGCAAATTAATGATTTCAGAAAATTCCGAGCATAGACATATTGCATATATGTTTAAAAGAGAATGTGCAAAATTTTGCATAAAAAAAATGAAAAGTTGAATAAATAAATGATACAATTATTCAGACTCCTCCAACTCCCATGTCATTAAAATAAGCAAAGGAAAGATCCCTCTATCCTCCTTTGGATTGTATGTAATATTTAAATGGCTCTTTAACCTAACCTAACCTAACCTAAGTCAAAAAATAATACCAATTATTTTACTAATAGTCAGCCAACAATTTGTAAAATTACAAATTAAACTTTGTGAATGCAAAAGAGATATCACATATTTTTACATTTTACTTAATTTTGAGTTCTTAAAAATTATCTTATTAGATGTTTTATGATATATGTTTGTTTCACATATATCCTATACTTTACCAATATTAGATTTGCACTAAGGCCATGATGGAAAACATGTTGTTAAGGAACATCAGATTGCTTCAAATTAAATCTGAATATCTCATTTGCTCATGATAGGTTTTGGTTACAGATAAGATGCTGCATGGAAATATTCTAAACTGCTTCTTTAAGATTATGTTAATCAAAATTTTGAATGTATTGTTTGAGTGGGCACTTATTCTTACTTATCTATGATGTATTTTCTTCAAAATGAGTTTATAGTACAGTTTCTGATTCAATTTTTTTTTGTGATTGGTTTTTGGAAAGAAGAGTGCCCACTTTTTTCCTATTCAAACAGGGACGAACATTTGGTATATAAAAGAAGTGATTTTTTTTTAGTAATCAGGAACACATTAATAACCTACGTACATGAATCGTAGTGTTTATGTTAATTCTACATTTTCATTTATGGCATTTTTGAGGGGCATATAAGCTTGTGAGCTACCAGAGAGCCACCAGACAGCCACCAGACAGCCATCAGACAGCCATCGCCATCCTTGAATACTGTGTGCATTGCTGGCCTTAAGTAGGGATAGGATATCTGATGGAGAAGGGAGTGGGCAACCTAAACTCGTACTCAATAGATTAAAATTAACAGTGGAACATGCTACTTCATGTCTGTATTCTGTGAGAGTGATACCTCACTAGTTGTGTCAGCCCATTTTCATGTTGCGCCAAGTCGATTACTTGTGAAAATGTTGTGGATATTTTTTTTTGTTGTGATTATTTTTGAAGTACTTGACGATATAATTATTGCAGATGCTTACCTGCAACATGCATTAACATGCAGCATGCAACCCACCGCTGACCCTCGAATCTGCCTCTCCACTACGAATCTCTATTCAAATGATTGAATATTGATTCCAGAGGATTGACAGATATCGAACACCTAAGCAAGTGTTATTTATTTTTATAATTATCTTATTCCGCTAACTGTTAAACTGTCAATTCTAGATACGTTTCATGCCTACGTATGTTAATGCATGTTGCAGGCAAGCGTCTACTATGGATTTCCGCGAATTAACACCTCACAATACAATAATTATTGCAGTAACACAAAGCATTTGTTACAGACGTTATTCCTGTTCCAATTTTTATTGAAAACTGAAATTTTACAATGATTTTTTTATTTTAATGTGAAAATACTGATTAAAATTGTAATATTTTTTTCAGATGGACCCCAAATTTTTAAGAAATCAAAGGTTTTGCAAAAAGGGTAACCTTAAACCTGCCAAACAGTTAGCTCGGGCAGCAGAACGTAAAGCTAAGCGAGAGTCGAAAGCTCAAAAATGATTTCTTCAATAATTTAATAAAAATAAGAAAGTAATTAGTTATTTTTTTTATAATGTATAACCCTTATTAGGATTCTGAGCCAAAATGGCAAGTACAAAACTGTTATAAATTCGTCATGTCTGTCCGTCATGTCGCAGGCATTTTATTCAAAAACTACATGAGTATATTGATGAAATTTATAGTGCAGGTGTCTTATATGAGCCGCTACTTAGTTTGGTATTTAAATAACAATAATAAATATTTCGAGGGGGGGGGAGCACTCCATACATGTAACAAGCTGCATAAAATTATTTTTAGCGAACAAAAATGGGGCATATGTCATTTCTTTTAAAAACACTAATAATTCTAAGCAATTTCTCTGATTACGTGAATAATTTTGGGAGATAATCGTTCCGAAAGTAGAAATTCTGTGTCCCCTTTTATCTTCTAAATTGTATGTCCAAAAATATGAAAAATATAAGGAAGGTATGATCGGACATATTGTTTGAGTTATTGCCTAAAAACTGTGCTTCTCAACAAAAGGATGTAAGTGCCATGAAGATAATCTTGCTGATGCACTTTAGCTTACACTAGTTTTTTTTCTAATTATAGGCAACTGAAGTGCTTATAACTATTCTGTGTGGGAAACATGGAAAAAGTATAACAATGTACTTTGTCATCTGTAGTGTATTTTTTTTGTAATAATGCTTCGGAACCCTGTAATGAGTATAGTCCGACATGCTCTTGGCTGACCAACTGGTTTTTATTATAATCAGCTGCATATATGTATCTCATGAATATTACTTTAAAGGTTACAAAATAATTTGGGATCTAAATTTTATACTGTTCGATTAGTGTGTTGGAAGAGTCAAATTAATATTATTTTTCCTTTATAAACTGGTACACTTAGTGATTATTATCAATGTTGATGATGATGAATCGTTTTCTTAAAATTTTGATTATAATAAGGTTATTCCAAACAATTGATGGACGATCATATGTGAATATCTGTGGTCTTTGCCTGCTGCTCTGGGAAGTAGGCATAAGTTTATAATAATATTTCATAATATATGAGGTGATGCCAAAGAACATGTTGGTTTTAAAGTAATAAGGTTCAATCTCTGACCACAGGCAAATTGATCAATAAATTTTTGGAAGTTAAAAGCTCATTACTGTACAACGCACGAAACTGCTGCTGGGGTGTTAGTCACGAAAGCGTCGCAATGGCGTAAAATAGGTACACCGAGGAGAAAAAGGGTTGGGAAGTGTTGAAACAGCATTGCATCATTCATAGGCAACTCAGAATGGCAGAGTTTCGTGCTTTGTACTGTACATATATCGAAGACCATATTATTGGTCAGTGGATTGTTACGGTATTGGAATAAATGACCTGCACTGGACCAGCAACATCGGTTAAGACTGTTCGAGGCTTGAATATTGTGCTTGTGTTCCTAAGAAGTGATATTACGAAAATCTGATGAAATTTTTCTTTCTTTAGTGCATTATTTTGACTAAACTTTTTTAATTAAATCAACCGAACTGATTGATAATTACTTGTTATACTTTGAAACTACATACCCAAATCTCATTGCAATCAAGTGTGAATGTCTCAAGGCAAATTAAAATACTAAAATAGTGTGTAGTAATTGTAATTTTTTGATTATCAATTTCAATAATTATGTAAAACTTTTTGTTGATTTAAAACTGATTTTAAACTATTTTATTGGATGAGAGTTCTTTTATTATTATTTAGTATTGATTGTATTTAATATCTGTTATTGTATAAAAAAAAAATGAAACAAGTGTGTGCATAGACTGCCTACTGTTACAAATCAGTATACACACATGATTTTAAACTAACAAATGTTCACTCACATGGACAAAACATACCTTTAGTGTCTATTCTTCTCTATTCCTGCTTTATAGTTCATTTTCATATCTGGTTGTTTCAGTCCCAGTTCAATTCCCATTTCTGTATCATTTTATATTTTTATATCAGTCCTGCTTTTGGATTACTGTAAGTTCCAATTAAGGCTCTACTCCCGAGAGTAGATCCCGCAACAATTGCGGCTACGAAGCTGGTTCCGCTCTATTTTGTTGCGACATTCATTTTGCTTTAAGTTTAGATACGGTTCCGCTCTCGGTTACAAAGCCAGTTCTACTCAATCAGACGTCGTGAAGAAAAGTTTTTTATGTAAAACAAATCAATCTGTATTAATGTACCTTTTTTACAAAAAAAAATGTTTCCATACAAACTTTCATTCAATGTGATTGGATGCATGTTTGTATGCGTCTCGCATTACATCTATAATGTGAGGAGTATTAGAGATCTAAGTGAAAATCGAGATTTATTTTTGTCAATTTCAATGCATATTGACACATAAGTTTTAAATGATCAGAAGAAGTGTCGGACTAGTCATACAGTCGGAAGTGGTGTGCCTTTATAGAATGATCGAGGGCATTGTGAACAGTTGTTATTTTCTGCTCATATTTTTCATTAAAAAAAAATATATTTTGCAATTGAGATATAGAGCGAATCTATTAATTCGACATCTCTTATGCAAAAGTCTTAACTAGTTCTTGTGCTCATAGTACGTTTAAAAACCAGTATTAGAGAGAAGGTAGCAGGAAAATTGCATATTGCAATGCTTCTACATGATGCAACTAAATAAATATTTAGTTGCATAATGTAGATGCATTATGCAAATAAAAAATTATTATTGGAAATGAACTTATGCAGATTTTTCAACAGCAAGTTATCATATTCCTATAAAAAACTCGAAAGATGGTAAGAAAAGCTCGGTTGATCGGGTACTAAGTTATTAAATTCTATTGCATAAGTATTTTACATTTCTTAAATAATTTTTCATGGCAGACATGTCTATGGACTTCAAAAATTCTATGTATTATTTTTTACTTCTAATTTCAAAGCCATGGATTTTAGGAATCTAAAAAACATATAACTAAACTAGTATTTCATAAAAATTCTCTATTAAAATTATTTTCCACATCTCAACTAATCACTTCTAGTCTTATATATTTGACTAGTCTTTCGCGTCCACTTCGCCAGGCTTATTTTGTAATTAAGCAATGTTTTTAAGACGGAAATTTACCCGTCCTCATCTCTTGCTTTGACATAGAATAAGATTTATGAATTCCTATATTTTCTATAGCAAGATTTTGCTGTGCAATGTGATTCCAATTCTGCTTTCGACTAGCCTATATTTTATTTGAGAATATAATTATATCTGTCTTCAAAATATTACAATTACAATTTGTTCAGTCATATGACTAAATATGCCTATTTTTACATATATAAAATGAATAAGATTAAAAAAACCTAAATATGAGACAACTACCATCTATAGATTATAGTGCCGAGTGTTATACTAAAACGTTTCTTTAACTAAATTCCAGCGTAATAATTCAAATACATATCTGAAGGCATTTTTTGAAGATATTAATATATTGTGTGCAATCGGATCAATGTCAATTGCACATTTATTTTATAAAACTCAATACCTGTTATGGAATCACTAATTATTATATAAGCGTAAATAAAAAATGTGACAGATTTCTGTAGTAGAAGGTAATAAAACAAAAACAACATTACAAAAGTATATTATATGGAAATTACACTTATTTATCTTCGCCACATTATTGAAGAACATACTTATGCATATAGATTAATAAAGTGTATTATATTTATAATTTGCTTAATGTACACAAAACTGTTAGCTGTAGAGATTTAATATTCAGTCTTAGAGATTGTTTCATTAATAGTTTCTTGTACAAAAGATTACACTTAATACAAAAAAAAAAAAACAAGGATTTATCTTGAAGATCTCAGGTGGGATAATATTAAATTTATTTTTATATTTTCTTGAACTGCCATCAACCTTATAAAAAATATATAAAACGGATCTCAAATGGTATTTATTCTTATTTGTCATGTTATAAAACCAATAAAAGTTATAATTAGTTTTAAAGCTAAAATAGCATGAAATTTTCAGCTCCCAAAAAAACGGTTTGACAGCTCATTTACTATTATGTATTTCTTTTAATACAAAACAGATCTTTTTAACAGCTAATAAAAGATCTTGATCATTGACATCATAATGAAGACAAAGATGCAAAATTTTAGAATTTCGAGCACTCCCCTTCACTATAATACCTTCATTGTTATCAGTTTTACATCCACTGGTTATTTCTAGAGAGGTTACAACTGCCAGCCGTTCCACAACTTTTGAACTAGTAACCGTACATTTAGGATCAATATGTACATTGACTATATTAGTCTGCTGAGATTCCATATTGATTGTGAATGTAGACAATTTCAGATCATTTATGGCTGAAAAATAAATTAATATTAGCTGTGAGAGGATTGTTTTAGATTGCAAAATTAATTGTAAATATTACTTTTAAGGTAATTGTGGTAAGGGCGGAATACTGTTCAACTTGTACCTTTAGCGAGATATAAGGCACGTTTATGATCGGCATACAAAGAGGGTACAGTTTCTTCAAGGGCAACAAGTGCTGCAGCGGCTAATACTCCCGATTGTCGCATTCCACCACCTAACATCTTGCGCATTCGACGAGCTCTAATAAATATAATGATGATTATAAACAAAATATTAAATTTGGTCTTAATTTTTCTAGTTTTTATCTGCTTAAAATACTTCTGGAAGTGTTTCAAATTGAAATTAGAAATACTATGCCTCTTATAAGACTATTCCCGTAATTTTTTTCACAATAATGGACCAAATTTGGGAAAAAGGAGAACGTGTTTCTAGATATGAAGCCATTTAATCCATTTTGTTTCCAATGACGATTCAACAATTAAAAGTGCCAAATTCAGTCTAAGTTTCCATTATTTACTTATACTGCTACAAGTTGACCTAATATAAGCTTGTTAAAAAATCAAACATTTCATTAATGTTATTTTGAAAATGACAAAGACACTTCCTATGATTTCGCACTCCAAAGTATATATAGATATTCATAATATACAATTCGAAGTTTCAATAATTTATCTAGCAATTACAGTGTTATATTTTGTTCTAAATATTTAAATAAAATGGGTGTGCACAGACCGATATAGAGAGACAATAAAGATTCTTTATCAGACAATAGAACCCAAAGAAATGATATTGTGAATAATAAGTTTTTTTTTCTTAATAATATTTATCCAAAAATGTGCCTTCTACAATGCCCAAATATATGGATGGAATCAATATTGATTTAGAAAATTGCTTCTAGATGTTGATAGCAAGTCCTATGTGGGAGGAAAAGTATTATAATTCTTTACATGCATGAAATTTTAAATTAATAAACTGTTCTTTACTTTGTGTATGAACATATGAAAATTATAGTTTAAAATGACAATTGAGTAGAACTTAAATGTAAAGTTTTCTTTTACGGAATCAAGGAGAAGATGAAGCATTGATGTGTATAAATGCACCTTTACCATAGTAACAATATTAAAAAAAAAAAAGCTCGTATCATATGCATCTTCTGAGGGAACAGAGCAACCATTTATACATATTGCTCTTGTCTACAGAAAATAATAGTTGATGTTACTGTATTCCTAGGATTAGTTTATTTTAAATTGAAGTGTCCCCAATTTAGAAGAAAACTGAAGCAACACCAATTTAAATATTTGGGTTTATGTAAAGCAATATGTCATGAAAGTATTAGTCATACATTTTGATAAAATTGTAATCTAGTACTCACTGTTCAATAAATCTCCTTGTACCAGCGAGTGCTGAGCCAACGGGAGCTCCAAGACTTTTGCTAAAGCAAACAGAAACAGAATCACAGTCACGAACCAGTCTTGCTGGCTCCTCTCGTAAATATTCTGATGCATTGAATAAGCGAGAACCGTCCATGTGTAGTAATAGGCCATGCTTTTTACATATAGTGGCCACTTTATCCAACCAATCTAAAGGTATCACCTGTGACATAAGACAAAATTTGCAGGAATGAATATAGATATGTTATTATTAAATACACATTTAATAAAATTCATTAACGTGTGCTGTACAAATGAGATATGTTTTTGGTCACTAGATATACTGTCAAATTTTTATACAAAATGCAGAAAATGTAGATACAATAACAAGAGTCTACATGAATACTAATGTATGATATTATGTGATGTACAATTAAAATACATACAAAAATGTGGTATATCTATTAAATACATTCTAAAATAAGTATATAATAATTTAAAATATTTATTAAACATACTCTGCCTCCACAAGCATTGTGAGTGTTTTCTACAGCTAGCATCATTGTGATAGGTTCATGTATATCCGTGCCCCGAACATGATTTTCTAGTTCTTTAATATCAAACGTTCCATCTGGTAAATTTTTAAGTGCTGTTGTAAGGGTACCAGCCAAATGTGAGCCTCCTCCTAAAAAATTATAATAAAAACATAAATATGTGATGTGTAACAATATGAAAGTACATTTATTTGAAATCAACATTCAATGTTATCGAACTGCATTTTAAAGCTTTGACCTTTTTCGAATTGGATATTGTGCATATACATACAGTATATGTAAAACTGTACCACTGTGAAGTAAGTCATGAAAGCGTTGCAATGACATAAAATAGGAATATGGGGAGAAGGAAGAGTCGAGAAGCGCGAAACCTACGATTTGCATCATTTGCAGGCAATTCAGAGTGGCAGTTTACTTTGTACTTGATTGTACTGTAAATGGATCTTTTTTTTCATAAACACTATTTCATTGAGATTATATTTTAGTTTATAATAATTTTCAAAAATGTTCATCTTATAACAAATGAATAATGGACACATCCTTCAAAATCAATTTTATTATATTTGTTTTATTCCTTTTATATAATTCTTACCAGATTCTCTTTTGAAAATATGTGACTTGTCTCCACATAGCATTTCAGCACCTCTTTTATTGCAATGTACCATAACTGAAATGATTTTCAATACAGTGAAAATGATGACACATATGCAGTGTAGAGTAATAATATTAGTAATGCATTAGCAAATTATTATTTTAAGTCGATGTTAAATTTAACTTACTTGCTATGAGATTTGCCATTGTCCCAGAAGGCACAAATAGCGCTGCTTCTTTTCCCAAAAGTTCGGCTATTTTTTGTTGAAGAACATTGGTTGTAGGATCTTCCCCATAAACATCGTCGCCTATAGCAGCAGTAATCATTGCTTTTTTCATTGATTCTGTGGGTTTGGTGACTGTATCTGAACGAAGATCTACTACTTGAGAAGTAGTTGCCATTTTTTTTCTACTTTAGTACACGTATATTAAATAGAATGTATGTGCTTAATTTTATATATGTAGAAAATATAGATCAAAAACACCTCTGTAACAAATAGAAGATATATTAAGCTGTCTCTAATTTCCAGTTTTTTGATCAACAGAGTACAATCGGTATTTAATAAAGCATCAGCTCAGGTTCAACATATTCTTGTGATAAAATGTGCATAACAGATATATTTTTACTGTAGCTACAACCACAGAACAACACAAGGTTCACAAAATAATTAGAAAAACCCCCACTATACATATAGTCTTTTTTGATGAGAAACAGAATTTTTGCCTGGTATGTATAGATCAGTAACATCGAAAATAAAAGAGTGACATTAGGTACGAAAGGTATAGCGGTGAAAGTAATTTTCAGAGAAAGTAGATATATGATTTTATTTTACATTATAAGTGGAAAATGTTTGTATTAAATTATTTTATAGATTTCCGAATGTTTTATTTTGTATTTATCCCTCGACGCAAACGTGTTATACGTTTGATGTGTATATCAGTGTATCTGTGTGCCTGTTGTGCTGCCATACTCATATTTCTCTGTAGTGTCTGTTTGTGGCATCGTAGCGCCCAAAGGCCTGAACCGATTTCAATTTTGTGTTTTTTGTTTGAAAGACGACTTAATCGAGAATATTCTTAATTATGATTCAAGAAAATCTATTCAACAGTTTGAAAATTATCAGTCCTTTTCTAATGGATGAATAGATGTAAAGTTCTGCCACAGATCTGATCAATTTTTGCAGTTCTTAAATACTAATACATTTTTGAATAAGTACAAGATATAATATAAAATTAGAGTACCTATCGAAATCCTACTTCACAGTCTTAGCTATTCTGCTAAAGTCGATCTATTATGAGGATTAAACAAACTTCTCTAGTTAAGATCATAAATAGCATAACCCTACAAGCTTTTTATGTGATGTAAAGCAACATAAGCTTGACTTCAAGTTGGTTTTTCTATTATGGGCGGATCAAGCCTTTACTTGGGGGAGGTCACATAGTAGAGGTTCAATTAGGACAGGCCCTAATTCAGTTACAATAATAAGATAAAAACTCACCCCATCAGGGGATTACCCCTCTCTGGATACACCCTTATTTATGTCCAATTGACGATCATAGCGTCTTTACTAATAATTTATAAAGTTTGAAAATTAGAAAACAAATCTTAAAAATTTTAATATATCTAAAAAGTATAAAAAAGAAGAGAGGTATCGCGAGACATCCAGTAGGGACGAAGTTCCTTTCGTTTTATCTGTTATATCAAATATGTAACAGGCATAGTGAATTAAATGAACAACTTTTGAGAGTAGTTAAACGAGAATAAACGAAATATATCTTAAGAAAAATACCTAATCATTTACTTAAAATTTGATATAATATATATATATATATAATAGTGAATTATAAGTTATCTATATATATATCTATAAAAACACTAAATAAAGCACTAAACAGCCCCAATGTTTGTTATTTTATAAAAACTTTGATGATGTCCGTCAAGCTGCTGAGTTATGTAATTTTTTTACATAGATAATAGATGTCACTTTTATATGAATAAAATGAGTTTATGACTAAAACTCCATCTCAAACAAACAAAGTAGGTAACTAAGTCTATTTAAGGTGATTTGAAACGATTACAAAAAGCTACCATGATTTGCTTGAAACGATTACAAAAAGAGATTGAAAGATGATGATAAACCATCTCTTATAAATCCGAAATATTTTTTCTATGCGAATCAGAACTTAGTTATAAAAAAAGTTTAAGAATAGTAACACGAAACTGTGCAATTAAAGTAACATTGAAATATGTGACTTTAATTGCATAGTTATGTAAAATTTATTTGTCAACGCCGAAAACTTGAAAATACATTGACATATCAAAAAATTATTAACTGGTGTATCTACTTATTGGTTGTAAGAATTAATTACTTGGTTTTTAGTATGATAATGCATTCTGAACTGTAGATAGGAACTAGTTTTTGAATTCGAAAAAAACTACATACGATTTTCAATTTTGTAATAATGTAGGACGTGCTCAAATAATATATCTATGCATACATATATATATATATATATATATATATATATATATATATATATATATATATATATATATATATATATATATATATATATATATATATATATACAGTATGGAATCGATCATGTTTTTTTTCCGCCAATATTCATAATCTCCTTCTTTTTTAAAACAAATTTGTGAAAGTAACTATAATAAAAATATATTTTTGAAATTATAAATAACATAAAATAATATAGACACAACCCTACTAAATGCTCGGCCACATGTAAGAGTGGGCGCGGTCAGGTCAACCTATGCGCGGTACGTAGCAGCGCGATACCTACGCGTCAACTGTTCTAAGGTTGTATGTTCGTAAATTCTTAGTAAATGATCTAAGCTATTTTTCTCAAAAACAGTTACTTCAATGACTATGGTTTCTTTGGAAAAGTCGTTCTAAACAAAAAGAAATTATGAATATTCGCGAAAAGATGCAAGATCGATTTCATAAGGTATATATATACATTAAATACTTAAAATGCAGCAAAAGTAGGTATTAAATACTTTGTTACGCCTCATGAAGATTACAGCGAATAAATATTTCTTACTTTTTACAGATTGTCCTGAAAATATGTAATTGTAAGTTTTTAATGGGTTTTAAAATACCTATAAGATTTGAAACTAAAAACGTGGGGATGTAAGAAATCAGTGAATTGATTTAATATTTATATTAGTTAAATACAATTAAGGTAGATTAGACAATAAATTTCTACTAAATACTGCCAGTTTTTCTTGGATTTTAACATTTTTTTAAATGTTGATCATAGATTTATTTTTATAATTAAATCAAAACGCACAACAAAATAAGTTCTTATGAAATCGTCATGTTAATCTTATTTCAAGGGAAACATTGCTACACCACATGATAATGGTTGCTAGCACACCGCGTTTTACTTTTTTTGCAATATTTTTATTGTATTTTTTCATTAGCAGTCTTTTGTCGAAGTATACCTAGTGATATATAATTTTAGTCTATAGGTAACATTTCATGTTGCAGTCAGATGTCGCGATTATATTTGAGTTTCAGCATCACGCATTCGGCCGTATCTAAGTACTTACATTAAATTGTCAACTCCATTCTTAGTAATAATCAGTGGTTCTCTCAGTAGTCCATGTTGCTTGAAGCGCAGTCACTGTTGGAGCGACACAATTTCTGATCATTTAGCCTTGTTACGAATACACAGATTATCAGCATATTGAGAGAGTGTGACAACTGTGATGTATTTTTTCAAGGTATATTGCTCATGTACAAGTTGCAGAGAGCGCCCCCAAAATCGAACCCAGTGGGACTCCAAGGATAGTGACAGTCTTTTTTCGTTTACTGTGTGATATTTTCTTAATGACGCCCGGTATGAATATCTATGGTATTATTAAAAATACTTTTATTTAATTATGACCGATCGATCAAAAACACTTATAAAAAAAGGATTGATTTTAACTGAGAGTGAGAATAATTTTCAATTATATTATAAGACATATGACAACGTGGATCATCTTTCTTATCAAAAAATTTAGCCAAACAGCGTTTAATGCCTTAATAAAAATGCACACACAAGTTGGAATCGGTCTTTTAACCAAATTTCAAGCAAAGAAAACTGTGCTGATGGGATCAATCATGCAAAGAAGGCAGTTATTGAACTATTGACTTTCATTTTTTAAAATATACAGGGTTAAATTACACTCTACATAACAGTATGACGTTGCCACTTTCCACACAATTATAGAGGATTTAGTATCCTTTTAAGGCAGTTTGAATTAAAATAATAAAGAAAGAGAAATAAAGTTTATAACGTACCAATAGTTTATAGATTATGTGCAATATTGGCCGAGAAGTAGGACAGTCGTAATCAGCAACAAGATTAGCGAAAATTTAAAATTATCTTTTTACATGAAGTCGGAATACAACGTTAAATTTCATTGGAGAGGAAGACAATAGAATTTGTTTTGTCAGGGAGAATGCTCCGTGCAGTCTGATATAATTGGTCTTGGGCTCAAATAAAAAAAAAATCTTCACTCTAAATAATTGAGTCAGTGTATAAAAAAGTTTTGACAGTGCTGTTAAATGTCGTCAGCATTAATAATTAATTTTTTGTTGCGTGATATTTTATTGATAGATCATATTTTCTAGTTAATGGTGAATGATTAGATACTTGCTGATAAATCCTTTCCTTGTCAAGGAAAAGTCCACGAAAATTGTTTCAACTCATCTCACTAGTTGACACTAGTTTCAACTAGTTCGGATGCTTCAATAATAATTTCATTTTATTAATAATTAATGTAAAGGGTAAGGAAAAAAATTACAACATGAGATTATTTCTTGTCTATGAACAAATCGAAATTTAATTTTTATGCTAGATTAGTCGATATTTGCAAGACATCGGTGTCGTCTAGCGTTCGAAACTTTTCGGAATTTATGCTATATTTACATGTTCATGAAATAATAATAACATGGCTTATAGAGTTGCTTATTATTGTTATTAATTAAGTAATTCTTGTTTTATAATGAAAATATTTATATATTTTTGCAATTTTCGCTATAGCTATGGCAGTTTGATTATTCACACTTTAACCAACAATCATTTTCATTTCATAGAACAGTAATTTTGGATTATACAGTCAATCAGGTGTTATTATTTTTTCAACAGACACATCATCTTAAAAGAAACAAAGTCTTCTCGGATAATAACGACGACAATGTTTGTTGTGGACTTCCTTTGGGAATCAGAATAAAAAAATAACACAACGATCTCTATCACTGCTAAAACAATTATAATAAATAACAATCAGAGATATAATGTTTTGTTTTTAGCTGTACTAAAAAACTTTATCATTGTTGCTCTTTTTATATATGAGATAGTTTGTCCCAAAAATCTAAATTCGTTATGCCAGAGGCTAAATTTTGTAAAGTTCATTGAAATATATTTGAAGCTGTGGTTCTGTGAAGACCGAACCGTGCTCGTGTTACCAGTTATGCTCTGATATTTATATTACTTGGATAACGCAACTTTTATTTAGAAGTTTATTTGTACATTATTCTTTAAGTTCTTATAATAAATATTGTGGTTTATTCCAATAATATTAATAATTATTCTCATGTTGTACAGAAAATGTATATAAAATGCATTTTCCGATAATCTTCCCATTTAATCTACAGAGTGCGCTGCAGTCGAATATATTTCTCTAACCATACACTTTGCACGTAGAGAATATCACATTGGAACGTGTCTGCCGAATTAATCATATTTATCGCGCAAAATTTGAAGTTGTGACAACACAACGAATGTTTCAAATAAATTTAAATCAACTTGTGCATATAAAACTTAACACTTTTTCATTAAAATTTTCGTAGTTCGTTATATAATTCAACTGGCATCCATATTAAATTTCGTGTGGTTATTACAATGTAACGCTAAACCAAATATTAATGTATCAGCCTTGACGACCATAGCGAAGTTCGCTACTCTCAAGCAGTTAATCATTCCCATCCTGTTTTATGTGACACTGTGTGTTCTTCGCTCGTCAGAGGAGATAGTAATACGTGACATTAAACATTTCATATCTTTTAAAATGAGATAAAAGTGATTTTTTTTTAAAGAATACATAACTTGCTTCATTGTTTATATCTCACTTCACATCACATCTCTTAGGAAGTGTATATAAAAATGGTGCATGGAAAAAGAAAAATACAGTATTTGGCCGGAATATGTGGTGAGTTCTATAATATTGCGGGATATTTAAATTAGATACATCTTTAGTGATGGTAATTTTTTACTTTAAAATATGTAATTAAACCTCTATTTATGACTGTGCGTGTTGTAATCTTCTTTAACAATAATAATAAAACAATTCGGACGTTTAATTAAAATGTATAAATATGTCTATTTCAATATTTAATTTAAAAATCAGTGCACTTTGTTTAGAGGAAAATACACAAAGACCCATGAGTACATTGATCTCGCAATGTACATACAATGAATTTATTAGTCATAGCAAGTCCATTGCCAAAAACATACGTAAAGACAAATGTTTACCCTCAGTGCCAATAAAAGTATCAAAATATAAGCGAACACATCTAAAAGACTTAATTTTTTGTCTCACAGTAGTTAGTTGTTAAAATTTGATTGTCCCGAGTTGTTTTTTTGTACTCGAAAAAAATCTTAAAAAAAATATTCTTAAACGTACTTACTATAAATATGTACCTACCTTCAAATTGATATAGATATGGAATATATTAAATATGTCGTAGAATTGAAAAAAAAATCACAAGATTTGAATTTAGAAGAAAATTGTTTTTGTTTCTAAAAATACTATTATTATAAACTCATTATTGCACAATTTTACTAGACAGTCTCGTATCATATGTTCTATAGAATAATCTCCCACATAGAAAAATCCACATTACGAATCTTTGTTTGCAACAACCGAGTTCTAATTATAGTATAATTACGATTATGTTGTATGTACGGGTATTGTAATAGGCACCTACTCTTGAGGCACTCGTGAATAATTTTATAAACGTACCATTCTGTTTATAAGCTTGAGTAACTACAACATTAATAGGTTAATAATAGAATAAACTAATACCATGCGTCGACAACACAATAGCACAGATTCTAAATTGTCGTAGTCGAATCACTTAAGCATGACGTTAATTATTTATGTATGTATGTAAAAGGAGCAATTGATCGTGTTGTTGTTGTTGTTATGATGCTGTTTGTCGGATGTTACAGCTTCGCTGGGTTTCGTGTTCACGGGCGCGGCGCTGTCGTGGCCGTCGCCGGCGATGCCCAAATTCAAGAACAACGAAACCGACTTCCGGCTTTCGGACGTGAGTCGCCCGTTTAACGAACGCTTAAGTGATGCTATAGACATTGTTGCATATAAACGCACACATTTCAAATGATAAAGAACAAAGTATGACCGATAAGAGATTTCTTCCTTTGTGTAGACGTTGTTATTGCGATAGGACGGCTGGGGACGCGTCCCGAGGACACGCTTAGGTCGAACAAGGGCACGCGTTCCGTGATTTAAAATATTTTTAATATACAATCACAATGGGATCATTCATATGAATATAATGTTAAGTATAAATCAAATCATCAATACTCCAATGTTTCTAATATTTGATGTATTATCCAAATGTTCCTTCGTACAAATAATACGCTTTGTTCATGTATTGGATTTTAACGCTGTTTGCAAATTGGCTATTTTGTAAACCTATTGTTACATCCTTAAGAATTATTTCATAAAAGAGCATGAAAAAAATATTAATCATTGTTAAACTGAACTTGGTAATTGTGTGCATATGTTTGTCTCTGATATTTAGATATATCGTGTCAATCGCACACTATAAAGAAAGCGTTGATGTAACATTCATTATATTCTTTTAAATATAGTGATAACGGACATTAAGAATGCTGCCTTTTACTCGGTGTATTACTTTGCTTACGGAGTGTCAAGACATTAAGAGACCTATTAGATTAAGAGGCACTTGAACTCTTATCGCTATGTTTGGTTATAAAAAAAAATCTGGGCAAAGGTTGACCTTGCAGGCCAGCCTCAAAACTTCCTATATTGTTTCGAGCAGGAATATTTTTGGAAGCGAAAAGTACAACATTATTGCGCATATTTTTGAGCTCAAAACTATCAGTTTCTTTTCAAATTGCTAGATGTATTAAAAAATGACATAATTGTGTTATTTTTTTTAATGTTCTGTCAAAGATATATTTTGAACAAATCTATCGCTTTGAACGTGGCTTGCGGGCACTCGCAGTATTTTTTTGTGGTTTAAAAATATTTAAATTTTAATAATAGATCGGTCAATTAATGTAAATGTCATTTTGAGATAAACTTCTTTTTTGATAACCCTTTGACCAAGATGTCCTTTGATCAATTTAATTGATTTACACAAAATTTGTAAATTTTAAGGTAGCTTTTTAAGTAAGAGAAAAAAATAATTTTGTTATAAAAAACGATTTTTGTGAAATGTAAAAATTGTCAGGAAAAATCTTCTTTTCAAAACTTTGAACATAATATGTTTCGAAGAAATAAACCGATTTCAATCAAGAGTGTAGCATTCAATGCAATTTTGTTACACTTATAAGGATATACTTTTAAAAATGGTAAGAAAAGCTTTCTAAGACTTCAAAACGTCAATACCTGATGAAATTTCGTTTTACGAAAATCTGATTGAAAACGAAACTTTCCGAATTATACTAAAATTTTCAATTTTTTTTGGAGGGAAGTTGAATTATGGTGGCAAAGATTAAGAATTTATTAAGTTAGGGAGGGTCCCATGCGCACACAACTCTCTCGGGACTAAATATTCAGCTATGAAATTAACGCTGGTCATATTAACGTCGACAAAAACGCCCGAGTTGCGCGGTACGTCACACGACGATCCTATTCGGATAGTTTGCGACGCTGACACCACAATCGACTTTGGTCGGTCTTCGTCGAGTTCTCCGAGGAGCTCCATCGCCGCAAGTCGGAGTCCATGATAGACGCACTGCGGCCGAGAGAGTCCACGCTGGGAGTCGTGATAAATCATTGCGACAAAGCTTCCGCGGGTCAATTCCGTTTTTTGACAAAGACGAAATTTTCATCTGACCTAAAACCAAACAAAAAGGTCCGTACCGAAAAACATTCTAAGTACAATGTGAAATATCTCAAACTTTACGTTGGAAACATATCACATTGTCGCAACCAACGCAGAAAAACATCCGCGTATGATAACTTAGTTATATACCTATGTCGTCAACGACCATTGTTTTCTGATATATGTATATCACTGGGAGGCAGCACTATTATGATGTTTTTCCAAATGTCATATATCTTTCAATTTCAAACATTTTTTTTTGTCTTTAAGATTTTTTTTCGGTAAATCCAGACAAAAAAAAACGTGCACTACTGAAACACGGAATACATGAGCCCAACTTATTTCTAACAACTTCTAGTTTAAAAATATCACGGGAAAAGAAATTTGTTCGAAAGATTTTATTGTGACTATCAATTTCAGGTTGTGTTTTCAAATATAATAATTTTAGAGCAAAAGATTTTTAAACCACAAAGTCTAGGACCGGTCTATTCATCGCCAATACTTTTCCGTATGGTACACTATTTTTTTTTCCTTTAGAATCTGAACTAAAAAAAATGTAAATACAATCCAATCACATTACAAAGGGGGGTTTGTTAAAAAGCGATCCCAACAGTCAAAATTCTGGATTTCATATTTTATAGAAATTGTATATTTAAAAAAATTATGCCATAACAAAGAATCTATCAACCATTTGTATAAAAAACCAAATGTAGAATTTTCCAATTTTTAAATGTCGCTTCATATTCATCCCGGTTAATACTCTTTGCGTGTACTTTTATTATCTTTTATTTGATCTAAGATCTAGTCTAGTTTGTAATCATTAAATTATAATGTTATTAATTTTTATTTGCTGTAAACGGAATGATATTCAGGTGTCAAAATTACTAATTAGAAAACCGTACTTTTAGATGTATCGTTTAATTTGACGAGGCATAGTTGTTTAGAATTGTTCAAACACTAGTCTAAACAACGCATATTTTAGCCTAGATTTATTAATATTCTTATTCATTAATATGCGTTTTAGCTAACAAAATATTCAAATTTAATTACAAGAAAACGAAAATCAAGTTAGATAAGGTATTCATACAAATACTAACAGCTGCATCAAGACAACATGAAAAACCTTCTGCTCAAAAGTTTCCAAGAAACCATTCTATTGTCTATTTCTTTATTTTATTTGGTACGAAGCAGAGACAATCGAAAGCAATATGGTTTTTCGTGTATCGAGGTTATATTTTTGTATGGTAAATTACTAAAAGCCACAAGCATTAACATCAACATCATATCAATGTCGAAACCAAAAATCAAATCTAAAAGCTACACGGGTTATTTTTGTTAACGTGACAAACAGTTTCTGGCATTGTCACATCGCGTCTTAAAAATGGAGTCACGAAGGGTGACGAGTTTTCATGAAGTATAAGTCTAAGCTTTGTTATCGCTATGGGTTCTGAAGAGGCGGACAGTATCTGCGAGCTTATAGAATGTAAATTTAAAGAAAAAAAAAAGAATACCGACTGGTTTCACCTCGTTATCAGGCTTCGCGAGAAGCAAGGGCCTGTACTAAGGGACTGTAACTAGGCTGCCCTAATGTTGGTCCTGCCCACAGTAGTTGGTCCTGCGTGTTTTTCGTTCGTTTCACACAGCCAAATTAACATTCGCATAGACTCCATTTGCATTATTTTTTGTTAATATTTTTTTTTTTACTGCCACCATGATCATGACCATATTGAGTATAGATTTAACACCATAGTAAAGTAGATCGGCTATGACACAACTATGGCGAGACTTAAAAAAAAAAAACACGAGTATACGTGGAATGCACATGTGTGCGAGATAGATAGTGTGAATTTCTATAGAGTAGGCTTATAAGTAGATCATTTTAAATAGAATTTGCATGTACCTACTTAAGATATTACTTTGGGTAAAATACGAATAATTTTCGCAAACATTAATGTACAATTTTTTTTGTGGTAGTTTTAAAATACTGCATTTAGATAACAACATATTTCAACAGTCATTATTTGTTATCTAATTGTACGGTTCCTGTTTGATAATAGTTATCGCTAACCCTGTAACCGGTATACCGATTTGAATAAAATTTTGTTTATCGATTGGTTTAATATTGAAATCAAGGTACTTTTTGTTCCGTCGAAATGTATAATACCAACGGGTCTAATCTAATATAGTATTTAAAACGGGTGAAATTGTAGGCTGCATAATCGATATAATGAATGACAGAAAGGTCCAGAAGCGGGATCAGAATCAGAATCGAGAGCAGTACTTGGATTGCAATTGAGAAAGCGATCTAGATAGAACGTGGTATTGATGATGAGTGAAAAAAAAGATGATAGTATTATATTATGCTCCAGTATCTGAGCGAGGGGAGATCTAATGGGACGATTTCTTAAAGGTACAGTGTGACGGGGATGAGCTCGGAACTGGATCGAGAACAGGATCGTGATTGTTCCACTAGATATGGAAAGGATTGATTCTGTATCCGAGCATGCGCAGTCGCAAATGAAAGAATATTGTGTAGATGCAGATACAGCCTATACTGATTATATTGTGCAAAATTTGTTTCTATACTTACAGCTTGGATAGCAAATAACGTGCAATTTTTTCATATATTTGCAGGTAATGTAACGTTAGAACGAAATTACTGGGAAATGATACCCATACCTCGAGCGTTGCCAAATCTTTTTAAAATCAGTTGCAATACAATAAATAAGTTGTACTTTTGTTTTTTCGTCGTGACATCATTGCAAAAATTGTGTGTTGGCGTTACAATGAAAATTACGTTGAGCGAAAATTGCGCCATGAATATTTACGATTGTCAACGGCTTAAGTCAACGAGAAAGTTGCCAGAAACTCAGATTGGCATTTGGTGATGAAGCTCCACCTCGTAGCTTTGGGTATTCTTGGTACAATGTATACGGACGTGGACGTGATCACTTCTTTAACGATTTACGCGGTAGGCCGACGGCTGTAGGTACCGAAACTAATACCGCTACTGTACAGCAACTAATTGAAACTGATAAAAAATGAAATGGGAGCAAATTAGTACTGTATTACGTATTGGTGCGAGCTAATTGCAAAAGCAAATTGCAAAAGATTTTGCATTAAGCGCATCTGAAAGTTCGGAGGCTTTACATTCGCATGATTCCAAGAGTTCTTGAAGACGGAAGACTAGACCAACTGCTCTTTACAATGGTTTCAAGAATCCAAAATTGTGTAAATGGCGAGGAAATATAGATAAAAAAAATAATAAATATATCATAAATACAATATGTAATCTTGTTGAGATTGCTTAGATAACTTGGCAGACCTTCGGGTTGTTTTGATCATTTTTTTAACTAGACGTATTTAAATTAAATAATTAACTGCTTATTAAATAAATTCAAGTGGTGTACAGAAACAGTCAATGAAGCTAAGGAAGGAAGGAAAAATACTAAGGAACTCAATAAAAAAAATCTAACTATGAAAAGTTCGCGCGTGTGCATCACTCACCGTATCTTTTGAATTATAACAATTCGAGGAGTCGAAATAAAACTATTTTGTGCTTCTAAACCATAATAAATCAAACTGGATTTAATCTTCATTCTTTCATTCTACAAAATCTGAAATACGGGGGTTATCGTTTTTGTTCTCAGCAATAAAATGTATTAAGTGATAGTTTTTTTTTATTAAACACGACTGGTTGTTTTGTATTGTATTAACATTCACTTATCATTTTTTCGTCAACTATAAAAATATAAACTACAATGAACGAAATAAAAATAAGTGAATAATATATTTACGTCACGGTGGTCTGCTAAGTCAATTAAACCTGGTGAAACCACCTTTCTTTTTCTAATTACTTCAAATTATCTCGTTCGGAAAATTAGGAGGAAAGAAACATTTTCAAATCTAATAGAACTCAGTGCCTAAAGACGAAACGTCTTTGAAGATTGTGTGTTGTCAATGATGACATATGGATGCCAGATGCAGCCCCTTACTGTTGGTCTTATAAACAAACCACAAATCACTCAACATGCGACGAAAATAGCCATCCTCAGGGTTTGTCTGCTGGATAAAATCTGAAACGAGAAAATTCATAGAAGAACGAAATTGATGGATATAGCTGAAAGAATCAGCAGTTGAATCGGCAACTGACAGGCCACATCTCTCGTAGAACTGATAACCTTGAAGGTTTATATTTGGCTGTCGAGTTCCAATGGCTGAAACGACCTGTAAAACTATGACCATCTAACATATACCTGAAATTCACTCAGAATACATCTAGTTATGACAAATAGTTTTCTCAGTTTCGAATACGTGGAGCTGCTGATTCTAAAAAAAGTATGCTTGAAGAACCAAACGGACACGGTTACGGCGATGCATCATCTCGATTGTGATTCCTCCCGTGTTAGCCTGAGGGGGAGGTGGGAGGGGTGGGAGCGGCCTGTCGCGGGGTCTCAAACACCAAGGGATGACAATTATCCGCGTGTCTGATGAAAATCTTCGATGAATTTTTCACAGAGTAAATAATTTTGAAGACTTTATGACTGAAGCGGCTCTTACGACGAAGCCACCAGTTTCTCTTTCTAGAAGCAGTGCAATGGACTGCCTTGGAGCTTTTGAGATTCTGGCAAATTGGGGCTATTCTGAGTCAGTTCCGAGTTTCGCGCCGTGTCTAAGATTTTTTTAACCATTTGTGTTCCTGTGGCTTCATGCAAAGAAAAAGAAAGGTTTTCAAGATCTCGCTTAAGGTCTATCATGAACCAAGCACTACTGAACAATATTTCCATGCTGTCTATTAAAAGGGATAGGAAAGTAAATTTTGATAATGTGATAGAACATTTTAGAAAAGTAAAGTCCCATAAATACGTCTATTGTTATTTTATTCTGGGGAAGCATAATAGGAAATGGCCCCATAGGATTCCCCCTTACACAGATATTAGAGCTTAATATAATACTATCATCTTATTTTTTCATTCATCATCGAGACTACGTTTATATAAAGAGCGTGGCCTTAACTTGAGAAGGCCTCGACTAGTTTAGTGACTACGGACTACTAGCTAAGAATGAGACGTAATTTTTAAATCAGTCAAAACATCAAGTTTAATTTGACAATAGGATAATTTTTCTTTTATATTTTAATGGGGAGGATTGATTGCTATTCTTAGAAATATTTTTAATTATTTCTGCCTTTTTTGATAACAACAGTATCTCTACAACGACTAATATGCCGACCGTTATGTGCTATTTGCATGCGTCGTTTGGCGTGTTCCCAGGTTGGTCACCAACTTGACAATGATTAGAAGAAAATGTCTTTGCTGGTTACATATCGGATATTATATTGGTAGGTATTGGAAAAGGTCAGATAAAAACAACCTAATGTTATTTTTGTAATTAATTAGTGCCAGAAATAAGTAGACATCTTGTTGCTTGTTACTAAAAAGTTATATATAAAAAATAACTTTTACAAAAAATAAAAATAGCCTTCCATAACCTACCTAGAGCTACTATCAGCTAAATACCATTAGATTTTATACCATTGTGCACCACAAAATTACAGTATTTCTTTAGGAAATTACAGAAAATGAATTGTAAATTTAAGCAAATCCTATATAGTTGATAGATAAATAAATAGTAACTCTATATGCAATTATAACATGATAAATAACTTAGTTATTAATTTTGAAAAATATTTGTAAAGAGTAGTGAAAAGTGTAAGGTTAAATATATATTGAATACTTGTAATCTATGGATTAAAAAACATGTTTCTATTTTACCAGAAACATACCATTGTATTATGGCCATTACACAAAGGAATTTTTCGAAATGTTAATTTATAATAAAAATGCTTTCTTTCTTTTGACAATGAAATCAATCTCACTACAAAAAAAAAAATGAGTGTCTAGTAGGTTCCCCAAAATTAATTGCAAGCACTCGGGACTCAAACCTTCCATTTGAAATTCGTCGCAGTGTCTAACCACGATACCAACGAGATGATGATAAGCAATGAGCGCGTTGTAGCATCAGTGACGTCATGGCGCCAGTTTAATATAGCAACGGGACCGGAATGTTTATGACTCTTGGGGTTTTTGTGGTTTAATTTTGTATAATACTATAATAAGAGGATGAGAATAATATTGTGTAGTTTGTTTATATGACTCAAAGAACGTGTATAGACTGGATATGCTTTTGGTTTGTTATAAGAATTTAGTTGATATTCTTCAGTCATAATAAATAGGCTAAACATTAAGACACGTATATATATGCATATATATCGCCATATAGTAACATTTGTATTATAGCCGGACTATAATTACACAGAAAAACAAAATTGACATTTTTTTTTTGTATCATGAGATTTTTCTACTGTTGTTTACCAATTTGGATGCGCTGATTTCGAATCTATTCTCAGATTTTTTGTAGCAACTCTGTTTAGTGCGATACATGTGTCGTCTTGAATTTGCACGAGTAGTCGATAATTTTTATCAATAGCGGTGTAACCAAACTAGTTTTTGAATAAATTTCATTATGTTTTCCTCAAGGAAGTCGTGTTTAAACAGTCGTGATTGTTTTTGTGTTATTTGTGAAAAATATATGTTCAAAAAATTCCGTTTGAATGTGTCGGACTTCGTGAAAAAAGCATACTTGGACTAGGTACTTGCCGACGAATGCTAAGCCCTGGATACCTAGTTTCTTATGTAAAAATTGTGTCGAGTCTTTGCGATTATGTGCAAATAAAAAAAGACCCTCTTTTAAGTATACTCTAATGATCTGGCGTAAACCATCCAATCATCATGATAACTATTTTTTCTGTGTTACGAAAATCATAGGAATAAAGAATGAAAATTGCTCGAAGTGGACATAAATTTCATCAAGAATATGACAGCTATCGTGAAATGTGCATGGGAAGTGTTTGTTTGGTTAGTGTGATTTTTTTGAGAAATAGAAAGTCTGATGGCTACATTCAGCATGTTTAACAGTTGCTGATACACTTCCAGCAGCTTGTATGCAACGTGAATTTTAAAGCTGCGCTACCTTCACAGCCATTTAGACTATTTTCCTGAAAACTCGGTGACCTAAGCGAGGAACAAGGGGAGCGCTTTCATCAGGATATTCGCACCATAGAGGAAAAATATCAAGGATACTGGAACGTAAATATAATGGCTGATTACTGTTGGAGCATTAAAAATAGTATTCCTAACACACTTCACGCGAGAAAATCATATATAATAAAATTTCCTTCAGAAAAAATACGTATTATTAATTTTTATAACTTAAACTATGTTAATTTTTAATGGAAAATCCTATCACTTCATAGGGGCAAAACTAGAGCTGGTTACATAATAACGGCGTAATACTAAATAATGCAAAGTTATGTTGTATTCAGTTGTATTAAAAGTAGTCTCAGTCCAGACATGAACATGGACAAAGTGAAGGGTATTAAAGACAATTTCCCGATAAAACATAACATATGATACATTTATGAAAACAATATACCAATATACGATATGAAGGTTTACGAGATGAATCACGATGACATAGGACACTTTGTCGTTGAAAGACAGTTGGAACCAATAAAAGTTGCAGGTTTTCCAAAATGTCAATAGGAATATGTTGATGCGTGTACATAATGAGTTTACGCCAATAAAAAGAACACAGTTAAAGAATACCATTCACACACCATCGAAATAACATTTCATAGATGGCACGTATCGATCACTTCGTGTCCTTCTCTAGTCTGGAATCATCGTAGGTATCGGTCGTGTATACGGTAAGCGACGTTTTGTCTATGGCCGGCACCACGAACATCGCTATATATATGGACTAAAACCTTTTAAGATTGTGGGCCTCAATATCGATGATTGGAATCATTCAACTCGTAGGCTTGTCATAGAAACAGCATATTTCATTTATTGGGACGTGTACGAGAGTGTTAAACATTTTGGCGAGACACGCACGAACTCGGGCCAGGCTGGTTTGTGTCAGGTTTCCTAATTACGATAACTACGTTATTGAGCGAGTTTGAAAGATTTTGGCACAGATTTCGTACTGGTTTTCGCGACTTTTTTCTCAGTCTACCTGTGAATCACTCTTTTGTCGCTTGCTGCGCCATTTAGCACACATTTATCACAGCGTTGTGAAAATGTTATAGTAAATGCAACGTTGAATTCTTATTACTTTAATTCAGCAATTTTTATATACAAACAAATTTATACATCTCGGAAACGGTTCTAACGACTTCGAGTGAAATTTTTATTTTGATAAAGTTATGCTTTCCAATTTTATGACCATGGGTAATTTAAACCGCTCGTTTCGCGCATCGGAGAACACGTTAAGACGTCGGTGACGGACGTCGACAGCCCGCGACACGCACTAGACCAGCGTGGGGGGCTTGATGCCCGAGTACTTGAATCTGAATCGTAAAGAATGCGGAAGGGTATGCCTCAGCAGTGGGGCGAATAAAACCTGATACAAGAAATAAAAAAGCATACTTCTCATGTCTAAGTAGTGTATGTACATTATGTATTTATTGTTTGAAATAAACCTAGGCAACTTTTCCCATGGGAAGTTATTATATTCCGAAAGGCTCACTTGAAAGACGCCGAACTAAGCTCGGTCGCTCAGGTCCAAACTCATTTTATTTCGAATAAAACCAATAATTAATGTTATTACACTCATTCATCATTATTGAGTTTTTTTGTAGCAATACAAATGTTTCGTTTTTTAATTGCACAAATTAAAGCAAAGTCTATAAAAAAGTGAGTAAATCCGATGACGAACTATCTCAAAAAATAAATAATGAGTATTAATCATTTTTTTCAACATTATTGTATTTGGGTCACTCTTAAAATTTTGGAGATGTGTCTTGTGTAAGCGTATATTCGTCGGCGTAGAGTGAAGACCTCGTAAGTACAATTTCGTCATATTTTTTTTTATGACGTTTCTGGATAGTAAACCTCGTAACGCACGTGTTGAATTCATCCAAAAAATTATTCGACTATGGTAGCGCCATCTACGATGTATTATGAGAACCTCGTAAATACGCAAGAAATAAAAAAATAAACACGAATACCGTTTAAAATTTCGTATCCTTTGGACTATTATAGTAAAACTATCATTGTAGAATAAGGAAACGTGATTTATTTTATTTGATAAAAAAACAAAAAAAAAATGACGCTTGGTATAAAAATTTTACAGGGCGCGGTTTTTTTCCCCTCTTGAAAGTTGTATTTTTTGTACTTACGAGGTCTTCACTCTACGGCGACGAATTATATATACCGCTTATGCCTGAGTTGCAGCCATTTTGTTTGGACACGTTTCATGTAGCTGACTGCGCTCTATATATAATGATTTGTACCACGATGAGGACGTGATTCACGTCAAGATGGCGATCGTTTTATTTGCACTTTATGACGAAATGTATGCTCAATCAGGCCGGGACCTAGTGTATCTCTTGGTTACGGGAATTGGGATCTTAACTCTGGCAGCTCAATTTATTATATGAAAATTTTATACTTGTAAAAAAGAATAGAAATGTTCGACAAAAACAGTGATGAACATAATTCAATATAAGAAATAAAAATGAACTGGTATTCTACTACATAAAGATACCACTTCATTGAAGGGGCTACGTGTGCGCATGTTCATAAGGTCCCTGAAAACATACAAAATGTACCCTTAAACAAATTTAAAATTATAAATGAGCAAATGCTTGTTAAAAAATGGTATTATACAATTCTTGAATATTTAGAGAATAAGTATTTAAAGACATAAACAGCTCAACTTCTTATGGATTGGTTTTTCTATGTCATAAAATTATATATGTTTGGTGTACAATATAAATTATTTAAATTTAAAAAGAGCTACGTCCAAGTTTCTTGCTCGTTCTTCTTGAAGGAAAATGCCTTTCGAACGAGCAGTAAAGCGGTTAAGTAGTAAAATGTAAATTCTTAAAGTATTGTCACATATTTCAAGTGTTGGTCATGACCTACGATATAAAGATATATTAGAATTAGAATTTAACTATGTCGCAGACGGATTAAGTATGTATCTACATGTGGTTGTACTGGTCAACTTCGAACATTATGAATATTAAGTAAATTTTATTTCTTTCTGTTTTTGTCATCAAAACGGTAAGTATTTATTATAATAATCAAACATAAAAAAATACTTCGTTTTATTTAACTGTCATTAAAAAGAGTAGATTGATGCCAACAATATCATATTTATTTATAACATTTATTTAAACTATTCATTTTTTTAATAAAAATAACATAGTTACTAACATAGTTAATCTACGTGGTACATGAATGATTGCATCTTATTAGAAGATATTTTGTTCATGTGTGTATTTGGGATCATTGTTATTGCTTTTAGGTTTTTAAAACAATTGCTCTTATAGTAAGTGCTTTTGTACATTTACAATTATAAGAACACGATTTCTAATTTTATAACATTTCTAGATAGCTGAAACTGAAGAGTTACGTAAGTGTTGTTATGTAGAGTACCAGTGTATGCATAACGTCATACATTTACATTTGCATTATAAGTTTGTCGTGCTAAATAATGCACACATTTGCACTGCGTTCGCTCGGAGTTCACACATAAATTCACGTATTTGGGAACTTGTACTATTGAAAGGTGAAACCGTATAAAACTTGAATGCGGAACGTGTCATTAGTTCAAAATCCATCAATTGTTTGATCATGTTACACGTCTATCTTAATTTTGATGTCATTGAAACAGAAGACAGAACATCAGAAGGACACTAGAAGTCAGATATAAGAACACCTTTGGACAAGTCAAGTGGCGGTCCGAATGATGAAATCTCATTAGCCCCCAAATCTTCACGTCAAACTAAGAAATTTCCTATAAATGGACAATTTATGAAAATTTTAAATAAACTATTAACTATCTGTTTAAAATGCCCAAACAAATCAAAGATAAATAAAGTTTAATTTATTAATTTATTTTACTACTCATGGTAATCTTCTAGAATCTTGGACTGCGATCGCGACTACTTGGACTAGTTGTAATAGGCAACGATTCAATTTAATTTTAAACATTGATTCTTGCATGTCGGAAATGATAACCGGAAATCGCCCATTTTTTTTAGTTTTACACTTCATTTCCTATTGTTTGAAGTTTGACTGCATCACAACAGAAACACCTAAAAACATATTTCGACTATGATAACAATAAAAAAGCGATTATCAATATAGATAGGAGGTATATATCTTAATTTTTTTAGAGATATCAGAAACTAACGCATAACTAGTTCACGTCGGTTTACACGCTTATTGAACCCATTGATCTTTGTCCATCCTGATATGTAATCTTATACCTACATAGAGTCCATACGCAGCCAGCAAATCTGTCCGTAGATAGTATTATGAAGAAACTGTTATCAGAGGATTGCTCTTTGCTTCGCTTTAGTGAGAAAAGTGATCCCTTTATTTTTAACAAAGTCTTTAAAGGCAGTGAGAGTTAAAAGAAAAAACGTTACAATAGAGTGTAACAGTACTTCATTATATAAGACAAAAACACATGATTTAATTTCCCAACTGGTGCACTCCTGTATCAACTACTCACAGTACACGCCAGACTGCTCGAAAAGTCTTTGCTCCAGTTATCTTAGCCCAACTGGACTGTCCAGCGCTACAGATAAATGTTTCACCTTTTCCATATTGGAGTTAAGTTTCCAGGGATTATAATTTCTAATACCAGCCGCCGAGTCTTCGTCATACACCTTATTCTCACCCTTATGAAATCGAGTATTCCCCTGTTGAAAACATCCAATACAGTCCCATACAAAACAATAGAATCTGTAATGGCTTATATGTAATTTATCTGGAAGAAAAAATTTCCAGATAGAGTTAAATTTGGAATCTATACGTAAGTCCATCATAGCAAGGATTCTTAATGGGATTGTAATGTTATTTGTATCTGTATGGATCCTAACTGCACCTTACTTGTAGGTTTGTATTCGTTTTTATCGTAAGTCCATGTGGACATAAAAACCAATGTGGATTTCCGAATACGAAATAGAAAATGTTTTTAATGATTTTTAATGACAATTTCACAATCGGAAAAAATGATGTATTCTATATGTAAATCCAGATAAGAACTCTGCAGACATATAAGTTCCATTAAACTTTCCGTTTCGTCCCTTCGAAAGTTTTTATGGGTATGGATATGGATTTGCAGCGACAAAAGCACATTAGATTCCAATACAATCATTTCTTATTGGAATGTATTGGATGTTTTCAACAGGGTGGCAGTCTACTACGGTACTTGTTACAAATTTCAACCACATGCATCAAGTCCGTCAACTATATCTCGTTTCACGTTTATGTTCGGCACTTTTTGGTTTATGGTGGGCAACGGAATATGTTTTTCTTTATGAAAAAAGAAAAACACACTTTTCCGCCGACGCAACAAAAGATCTCTATGTTCTTGAAGAAAACGAGTCGTGTTTAGTAACAACATATCGTTGGACATCGGAAGTCGTGAAAATGGGAAGCAAAAGTGATTTTTTTTTAATCCGACCTTGCCACATATGCTCACTGAATGTCGTACGAGCGTCATATACATTTGTGTAGAATACATTTGTAATCTACGGTCATGACCGTAGATTACAAATGTATTCCATATGGAATAGTAACTCCCTCATCATGAGTGTGTGTTGAAAATAATAAAAGACCACTTGGATGTAAAAAAAATATCTAAATAGATAAATAATAATTTCGGTACGTATGACGACAGAGAACAACTGAAAGTTTTTAATATTGCAAGCGTTAGGATGTTAGAGTTTGAAATCGCTACGTTCATAGTTTAAATTTAAAAAAAACTAAAAAAACACGCTTTTAAATCACATTAAACTAAAAAGTAAAAAATTATCCTTAATATGAACTCAAAAAAAATAATGAACAATGACGAAAAATACTAGTATTATTGTGGAAAAAGCGTGGGACGCTTTGTGCCACATTTTTCGTATATAGAGCAACCCTATTACTGATTTGTAATAGAATTTAGTAACAGTAATAAGCCACTTGCTCTCACGCAGACGATACGTAACGAAATTATTCGATCCTGGCGATCCTGATCAGGATAAGAGGATAAACTTATTGAATTGTTGTAGTGTCACCGGTTCTTGATATGTGTACAAAGTTTAAATAAATCTGTCCGTGTAAAGTGGGACAAAATCAAGTGTAAAGGAGTCGGTTACGTACATACATACAGGTGAAGCTAATAAAAGCGTGTTAAGATGACCGATAAAGGGAGTCACTTTTATACGAGTTTTCGGAATAAAGATACGCATGGAAAATAAAAATGGTTTTGTATCAAGGGTCTCACACAATCTACAAAAGACAAAATTACACTTATACACCAGTCAATGTATACAGCGGACGAAATACAACCTCGCATGTCTCAGAGGTAGAAGCACAATTGATGCATAAATGTATACATATGTTATTTAGGTCTTTAAGATAACGAAACAACAGTGACGCCCGCGAATGTTTTCTATAACCATAATCAAGGTAGAGTGTGTATGGTTTCGCATAGGTAGTTACTAGAGTTGTTATTTTATATTTTCTGTAAAATTTTGAAATTCGTGCAGTGTTATGTTTTTCAGTTTATTGTAAATTCTTTTTTTCGGATAAATGTTATAAAGCACAATGCAATTCAATGCCTTACATTTCTAACAATATAAAAACGTCCAAGGGCGAATCGGACTTGCAAATAAAGTGTTCCGTATCTAAATGTAATACTACATACTTTTTAAAAATAGTTAACAAAAAACAAGAAAAAATATCGAGATTTAATACAAAAACAACGAAAACAACGCGTTTCTCGTATTCATTGGTATTCAGATCATAATGACGTAGTATGGCCGGAACTTCGCCCGAATACCTCGTAATGCTTAAATGGTTTTTTTCTCAGAGCGAGAGTTCTTGGGTGGTGGCTCTGGTGACGGCGGGCGCGTTACCCGGCTGTATGATGGGCCATTACCTCGCGGAGACCTTGGGCCGGAAGAAGACTATATTTGTTTCGGCTCTGCCCGCCTTCGTCGCAGGGGTATGATTCATAACTAAAACGCTGTTTGGATTATTATTACAATATATTCTAATTGGATTTTGTACGCTATATTAAGCTCTGCATGTTTTCAATTTGCAGCTATTAAATGATTGATAATTAATTGATCTGGACGCATTTGTTTCAAATAATTGTATTCGGAAGTTTTTTCTTGATTTTTTAATTTTATTCTTCTGTCATGTTAGAAAACCATTCGTATTGAATGTATAAATATATATAAGTATCTTTATGTATACATTTTCGTCACAATAGTTTAATACAACTACATACTCAGTCTAATGGAGTCACAAAATTATTTATTTGCTTGTTATTTTAAATATTTATCGCTTTATTGAAATTTTATTATTAAAATAATTAATATTTAAAAATATCACTATTTATTGTACTATTAATCGAAATGAACTATTTATAGGAGGGGGGTGTCTAAGCTTTCGTGATGTCAAATTATAGAGGGGTTGTAAAGAATGTGTCACAGTGTGACGAAGGGAGGGGTCAAAAATGGCGAAATTTAGTGTGATGTAGTTTATGATGTACATGTACATCGTAACCAAAATTAAATACGCATATAAAAGTACAATCGATTACCCAAGTGCTCTTCCCTCTTCGCATTTGCTTTATGATCGGACATATATAAAAACAACAGTAAAATGAATAAATAACTGTTTCTAATGGTGGTGTAAACTTCTACGCTAGCATCATTATAAAAAGTAAACGAAAGTTCAATGCCTATTTTCTGTCCACAGACGATCATTTTGCTCGCGAGTGTTTCTTGGTTGCTGTTCATTGCGAGATTCTTACAAGGATGTTCAACTGGAATCATCGCTGTTGTAAGTCTTTCGGTCCAAAACAGATCACTACGAATTCAATGGCATCCAAATAGTATTTAGAGCCTCTTTCGCCATCTCCTTTTAACCTGATATTTACCAGTCCCTTTTAAAATAAAATTTGCGTTCCATGTCTTCCTTTTAACGGGTTTTAACCCGAACAACCGTTAAAAGGAGGATATGAAAAGCAAATGTTATTTTAAAATCAACTTTTTTGTGAGACATCAGTTTAAAAGGTGTATATCTAAAAATTGAATCCAGTGAAGTGCAATTCGGCTTTGATTGATAGTTCAATATTCAATCAGTTAGATTTAAAAAAGACAAGCCTTGCATCATCAATCAAAGTCAACATTCGAAATAATTTACTTTATCAAAATTTAATTTTCAATTGGATAGTGTTTGGCCCTAACAACTATAATATTTTACACATAAAATGGCAGTCTTGTTGATATATTTATTTAGATAATACGCGAGAAGACGGTTTATATTAAATTTAATCCCTTTTCCACAGGTAACTATGATATACATAACCGAAATAGCTGACAAAGATATCCGTGGAGCTTTAGGCATGATAGTGCAGGTCATGAACAACCAAGGTAGCTTACTCATGTACTGCGTGGGGCCGTTTGTTTCGTACAGAGTGTTGAGCAGTTTGATAATGGCCATACCCGTGGTATACGTTGCGGCATGCCTTTGGATACCGGAGTCGCCATATTATCACTTAAAAGACGGTAGAGTGGAAAGCGCACGAAAAGAATTTATGGTACTGAAAGGAACCAATGATGAAAAGGTAAATAAATACAGTACAACGCACGAAACTCTGCCGCTGTGAAGTTAGAAGGAAAATAGCAACGCGAGGGAGAAGAAGGAAGGTTCGGGGTGCGTTGAACCTGCGTATTGCGTCATTCGCTGGCAATTCAGAGCGGCTTAGTTTCGTGCGTTGCACTGTACGTCTGATTGAAATTGATGTCATAAAATTCTGTATACGAGTGATAATAATATTTTGTTTAGTTGATATTTTTCACAACGAATTAGGATTTGGTGTTTGATTGACTTTATAAATTAATCTGATTTCTTCTCCCTGAAAATAGCAATACGCAGAGAATTAATGAATAATATTTTTAAAATTTTCATATTTTTTAATTTATCGAGATGAACGAATGCTTCGTTTATTGATGTAATCAGCCTACGTATTAAACACATTTGAAATAATAAATACATAGTTCAATAAAAATCATAAAAAATAAACACATACTTCTCAATACTATGCGAGTTTATTATTATGATACCAGCAGCGCTCTGGCTCGAGCATACTAAGCTCTCTAGGATCTACTATCTATTTGTATCCGGCACCGCTTATTAAAAGCAAATCGCAAAACACGATAAAACGTCCACTTTAAAAATGATACCTAAATATTTTAATCATAAAATTAAACATACATATACTCTATTCTAAAATTACAAATACATATTATATAACAATTACATATATTTTCGAATATTCAAGACAAAAAAAAAACGCGATTTGATTTGCTGGCTACGAACTCCGACTGAAATATAATCTATTACGTAACTTCAAAGTTGCTGAATTTGTTTTTCTTTTAATTTAAAATTTCATTACGTCTTGTCTTCCAAACTTAATGACAATTATTTTGAGACAACCACACTAAATTAGATCAGAACACTAAAAAGTTATGTAAATGGTAAATTAGTCCGATGGACCCACGTTACAATTTTTTTCCGATATAACCAAATATCTGCCTGCGGGAGGCTAGCTATGACCGGGAGAATGCACTTTGCCATGAACACCATTTGGACGACTGCATCACGTGCGTTAGAATAAAAACTTTGATTAATCACATAAGTCGATAATGAGTTCGACTTGGTAAAGTATGACACAAGGGGATTTCCCTTATGAAAGTATTAGATAAAATTTCAATATCTCCTTTCCGAAACAAAGACTAATTAATTAACGTTTGAATCTCGTAATTACAGTTATACCAGCCGGGGAATTCCCACCGGTTCTATACATTGCTACGGTATTAAGCAATCGATGTATATCAAAAATTCTAGACAGAAAAGGTAAATCCAGCTAAGGCGGTCAGAATCTCGTCCCGATACGCCTCTTCTGTACCCTCGTCATGACACCCTCTGAATTCGAGTTCCCTAGGCCTTCGCCTATCTTTCTGTGAGAATGGCAGGGGCGCACCCACAGTGGGCAAGATAGGGCTAATACCCCATCCCAGCCCCCTGATTCTCGTATAGGAAGAGAGTTTTGGAAACACAAAATAAACTTGAAATCGAAATTTTACCTAGTTTTAGTCAGAACCCTCGCAGGTTATTATTGAAATAAGGACAATGAATAAAAAGCACTTTTAAATTCCTACTACTTATTGAGATTATTTGCTTCTGCCCCCCCCCCCCATTAAAAAAAAGGCTGGGTAAGCTTCTGATGGACGGACCAGACCGCGGGCATTTCATTATCCTATAATAAGAAATAATTTCAGTGGGCGGACGAGCAACTAGAAGTAGTAAGAGCGCATGTTCAACAGAGTATGGAAAACAAAACAACAGTGAAGGAGTTGTTTACTAACATGCGTTACCGCAAAGCCGTTTACATAATAGCAGGTTAGATTTATCACAGCTTAAGTGTAAGGGGTTATTTTCTATTGATCCTCGTACCATTTATACACATAGACATACATTTTCCTAATCTGAAAGGTGACAAAATTAATGTCTCGCTGATGACGTTATTAAAAAAAATATTCCTGTAAGGATAATAGTCCGAAGTTAACTAAAACAACATTGCGAAATCGTCAGCCATATTCAATCTTTCAAACGTTGGTACTTGCAATCATATTTCTTTGAGGAAAATAGTATAGTAGGATATGTGGATCGTATGAGAGCACAACATCCACCGTCGTCATGAAATGTAGGTCGAACATCCGCTATTAATCTCTCGATAAACAGCAGCATTGTTTTACCGGCCTTTGTTATCAGTGTGAACTCTGATAACAATAGGTGAAACACCCCCGTTTATACACATTAGTGATTATAATTTAATTTATGTGTACAGGTTGCGTTCGATTTTATAACGAACAATACGCGAAATTCGTATGTTTGTACAAAATTTTGTATTATTTTAATGTCATTTCATTTCACAATTCTGGGTCGTTGACTCAGTCGATACATATAGTCGCATCGGCCGCCTCGTGCTATCACTGACGTTCCATTGGAAATGTGCCAAGAGCATGCATACTAGTACTAATACATATATATATACCTAATTTATATATGACGAGATTACACTTTATTTATGAAATGGAGTTAACATTATGCAATTTAAAACAATAATCTATGATTATAACAACAAACACTCAAATCCTTTGTACTAGAGAAATATGTGAATATAATTGAAAGATATTTACTGATGTATTACTAAATGTGCTATTTGATACTTGAACACAAATGGATTTTTTTTTATAACTAAAGGCATGTCTACAAGAAAATGGCAACGATACAGTTTTGTTTTAAAGTAAAACTTACATTAATATATAATACAATAGCCTTACCTTTATTATCAATAAACAAATGATAGCAAATTTTATGAAAAAAAAATAATAACTACTGACCCATTTATATACCTTGTAAGGAATTTTTAAATTGTCTTAATATATTGCTTCATGTCGACATTATATTACAGTACAACGAACGAAACTCTGCCGCTGTGAAGTTAGTCACGAAAGCGTCGCAATAGCGTAAAATTGGCACGCGGAGGAGAAGAAAAAAGAGTCGGGGAGCGTTGAACCTGCACATGGCATCGTTTGCACGCAATTCAGAGCGGCAGAGATTCGTGCGTTGTACTTTACATTAAAATTTCACGTAGATCGTTTTTTGCATAATATTTTTATTTAATGACTGACTAGCAAACCAACAAAATATTCAAAAAAACAATATTTGTCGTTTCAGGCTTAAAAGTATTACAATATATGACGGGAGCTTTAGCTATTCAGTCATATTTGGAGATGATATTTATGGAGAGCAGCTCCATATCCGGTCGCAGCGCCAGTATCATTTATGGAGTGGTACAGTTGGGAGCAGGTATTTCTTATCGATATTCACAAACACTTGCAGTTACGCTATGAATGACGCAGTAGTTCTCGTATTCATATTAAAATTTTCCATTTTCAGGGATGCTTATTAGTATTAATTCAATCATAGAAAATAAAATTAATGATTTTGCCCATTGTAGCTTTGGTTTCGTAGTAAAAGCGACTCGCCCGCTAATTTATTTAACATTTGTTACATGCACACACAGATAGGTTACAGGGATGATGGATATAATTTATTTTGTGAAATAGATTTCCATAATCTACTCAAAAATACTCTCTCCCACATGTACGCACACTCAAAAACTCAATGATTATCGATTTTGTAACTTCATCTAATAGTTAAGTCAACATGTTGAAAGAGGTATGTAATCGTGATTTTGGGATTTAGGTAGAATATGAAACAGGGCCCAAATGTTTTGGGATGGCTTCTAAAAAATTGTGCGAAAAAACTTGAACCCGCAAATAATTAATTTCAAAAATTATAAACAAACGAAGATTTTGTAAGAAGGGGTCTTGTTTTTTTGCAAATAACTGTAAAACTATAAAGTTTGAAGTGCTAAATATAAACAACATGGGGCAAATTAGAGGTATAAAACATTACTAAATTGTTATTTCTAAAATATTATATCAAAGATGTATCTTTAGAACAGAGCCGTAAATAGGGCGGTGCCACCGGTGCCCAGGCACAGGGCGTAAACTCTGGGGGGCGCAAGAATGGCCAGACCAGGCAGGACTATTATTTTTTCGGTTCGCTCCTGATGAGTTCCCGCTGCGCCCCTAGTGCCCTAGATTCCAACACATACGTGCCTACATGCCAGTATCATCAAAAACGTCTGTTGTTGTTGTGTAGTTGTGAATAATCTTTGTAAATATTTTCGAAAAACGCTTTTCCACCAATTCATACTTAAACGCAATTTATATTATGCTACCTTCCTTATTCAAGACTCTACCATACCAAGTACTTAAAATTAAATTAATTTACAGTTTACTGAAACTTTGCAGGGTGTTGTTTTATTATAGAAGTATGAAGACCAAAGTGGCCCAAAAATTAAATCTTAAGCATTAGGGTGGGCAACGCATTTGCACTAATGAACTGGTGTTTGAGTTTTAGTGAGTGAGACACAGTGTTCACTTAAATAGCTCGTTTGCTTGTTTGCCCGCATCAGTTCTAGTTCTTTTAAAAAATAGATTTTTCTTCCAAAATATTATATAATTAGTCCACTAACACCAAGGTCCTTGTGCTTTATTTTATGACCCTGAACGAAATAAAGTAGGCCTATACATAGCATTTTTCTAGTTAGGGTACCTATAATATCTAAAAAAAACAAGGGCGTAATTATAGAAGCTCGCACAGGGCGCAGAAGAGACTATTTACGGCACAGCTTTTGAATGAAGGAACTGATTTGACAGAGGATTGCGATATTTGATGTAGTTTTTACGTTTTAAAAATCCATTAGCCACGAATCTATGAAAGTAACTTATTCCAACAACGATATCTTTTGATCAATTTAGTCGGTTAGAAAAGATGCACTTCGTTCGACGTAACTTATCAAAGGTAAAAATAGGTGTATTTTAAAAATAGATATTTTAGATTCTACAACTAACGAAAAATAAATCCTTGTATGTTTTTACTTGAAAAAAAAAATCTGTTTTTATCATAAGCAATTTCTAGAAGTTTTTTAACTGTTCATGCGAGGTTACTTTTCTTTTAGAAATATCTAGAAAAAAAAATGTTCTTGAACTCAGTGACAATTGAACTACACCCGTCATGCGATAAGGAAACCGAAGTGTTCACTGTTATCTGTAAATATTTTGAGATTGCGCTTTGTACCCAGTTCATTTTGAAGCCTAATTGTGAGTTATTGAGTTTTACGAATGTCATTGGCTGAAACTACACGCGCCATGCAATAACGAAACCGTTATTATTTTTACACATTTATTAGTTAACTATATGCTAATAAATTTGATAAATATATCACCGAGCACCGAAAGCATTTTACGAGCAATAAGTTATCGACCTCATCGTTTCATTAAATACTAGCTGTGACCGCAACGTCGTCCGTGTGGCGTGTAGGTACGGAACTAACGACAAATTACAACTCATAATTTTTATTCGCCGCACTGTTTCATATAAAATTTTATTGTAAAGCTTTTACATGTCTAAAAAAGGTTTTTCAAAAAAAAAAAAAGCAAAATATACTATCATCTTTCTTGTCATTTTAAATGGCTAAAATTGTATACTTTCGCTTTATCTCTATTTTCACTTGAAAATAAGATATTTCCTTATAGTAAAAATAAAAATATTGAATAGTTTTTGCGTGATGCGTGTTCAGACATACAAAATTGATATTTCCTATTCTATATTTATTATTAAATATCCCACCACCAAAATTTTCAAAAAAGTGTTTCATATACAGATACGGTCTTATTATAGTTTTATTATCATAGATTCAAATAATGAAGTCCAAGAATTGTTTCAGGCGTGTTAGCGGCGTTGCTGGCAGATCGGCTCGGAAGGAGAATATTAATGCTGATATCGTCACTGGGGGTCGGTATGTCGTTGACTCTGGTCGGCGCATATTTCTTCACGAAGAATTTCGTCATGGCGAACGAAAGTACATTGAACGCAATCAAGTTTTTACCGTTGGCGGGCATAATAGGTTTTAACATTTTGTATGCTATCGGCATCGGTAACATCCCTTACGTGATGCAGGCCGAGCTGTTTCCTATAAACGTGAAAGCTGCAGCTTCGAGTGCCGCAACGATGTCGGCATGCGTCTTCTCCTTCACCGTGGCCAAATGCTATCAGGGCGTAAAAGACGCTTTCGGGCACTATACCGTGTTCTGGAGTTACGCCACGGTGGCGTACCTGGGCATATTTTTCGTGTACTTCTGCGTGCCGGAGACTAAAGGGAAAACTTTAGAAGAGGTTCAGGACAATTTACAAGCAGAACGTTATGAAGCCGAAACAGAAAGGTTGAACGCTACGACCGCGGAGGTCGAAAATGAATCGGAGAAGAAATGATTGTGATCGTCGAAGGGTCGTCTATAATAAGCGTAACGTTTTTCCTCGTGTTTTTTAATCTCTCCCCCACCGTATAGACATTCACATTGACCCCTCTTCCGTCCGTAAATTAACTTTTCACATTAAACATAGGTATAACATACTTGTATTCCATTCTTGAAAAAAAAAAATGTGTTTAGTACAGTACGACGCACTATACTCTGCCCCAGTGAAGTTAGTCACGAAAGCGTCGAAAAATGGCGAACGCGGAGGAGAAGCAAGAGTCGGGGAGCGTTGAACCTGAGTATTGCATCATTCGTAGGCAATTCAGAGCGGCAGAATTTTATGCGTTGTACCATAATATGTATCAATAATATTACCCCTACGTAACGTCGTATATATTCGTCGACTTCTCCACCCCCTTAATAGCGTTACAAGATTTACGTACGACCCCCCCAAGTAACGTTAAGATTAAAAATGTGATTTTATATCGAAATAAGCTATTTAATTATTTTCATATTGTTATCAATAATTTTACTTTTGTATGAAATACATTATAATTATATTACAATATCGTTTTATTGGTAAAATTATTACCTAGTTATTTTTATTCAGAGAAATTAAATGGTTAAATATCTAGACATAAGGTCGGGGAAAAAGTTTTTTGTATTTCATATAAAAATTCAAAATAATCATCACATTTATTTACATTTAATTATAGTGTATATACGTTGTTTTGTTCAACAACTTGTTGCCATTTTGTAGGTATTTACATAATCCCATTGCCGTATAAATTTAGGGACTTTTATTTAAATAACTACGACAAGTAATTTTGGCAGTCCTTTCTAGATGTTAACACTACCTAAAGAATTCTGTAGAGACCGAAACAGGTGAAAATCTGAGGGTGCAAGGTCAGGGCCTTATAGTGGATGCATTAAAATTTCCTATCGAAACCCTCTCAACATTTGCTGAGTAGCTAGATTTGTGTGGTCTGGCATTATCGGGGTGGAAAATCACATTCTTTCTGTTGATCGATTCTGGTCGTTTTTTCTCTACTTCTTGCTTGAGTCTAATCAGCTGTCGGCAGCAAAGATCCGGTTTTGCTCGGCGGTACAAGCTCATATGTAATAATGCTGTTTCAGTCTCACCATACACACAGTATCAACCTATTGGGAGTCAATCCGAGTTTTGCTATAGCTTGTGAAGCTTGCTTGTCTTTTGATCATGATCTTTTTCGCACGTTCTTGTCGTAGGTAATCCATGTTTCATCACCAGTGATCAATCTGTTCAAAAACGGTTCGGTTTCATTACGTTTCAATAGAGAATCGCAAATGAGTACATATTTTATTAAATTTCTTTCGGTGAGTTCATATGGGACCCCAAGTGTCGACCTTTCAGCTATATTCAGCTTTTTTCAAATGGGTCAAAATTGTTTGTGGTCAATCCCCAGCTTTTCAGCTGTGTGTGTAAAAACTAATATGCCGATATTGCTCTACTTTTTCCAAAATGGCATAGACTATCAGAATGAAAACGCTTGAACAGTTTTGGAGTACTCTTACCAACACTGCATTAGATCCATAAATGTCACAAATTGTTTCCACGGTTTGTGTCGAATTTTCCTCTTTTTTGTAGTAAAACTTCATAATGTATCAAATTCCTACTTTAGAATCTGATATTTTTGTCCACTCGTTTTGGTGTACAAAAAAATAATAGAAAAAAGGCAGGGCACCATTTTAACTCTTTATTTTTTAAAATGTCATTTATTTAATGATATCAAAACTAGCCAGATACAAACAGCACAAACAAAGAGATTTTACTGCAACTCTTTACTTATAAAATATGAAAAAACTTCTTCCCGATCTAATATAAAAGTGCCTCTTCTCAAAGTATTAAGGTTACAAGCTTGAAATTTGGCAGATAGATTCCTCATAGGGAGTAGGTATTCACTAAGGAATTTTCGAAATACACTTTTTCATTTTTATACTAGCATTTGCCTCGCCTTTGTATAAATCGGAACCGTGACCGGTAGTAGTATCACAATTTACAGTGGGACAGGGAGCAGAATCGAGAACCGGGTTTAGACTGAAATCGAGAACAGGACCAAGATCGAAATCAGGAACAGTACCAGAACCAGAATTGAAAGTGGGAACAATAGATTGACAGCAAAGTCATTTACTATAAAAGATCAAGGAACACATCTACACATATATAATGAAAATAGGTTGTCTTTGTTCGCCAATCACTTAAAAACTACTAAACGTATAGACATGGGACTGGGACCATTCAATGCGGAATGATCTGTAGATGGTTCTAGGCTACTCATTTTTCGAATTCCGTAAATCCTTCGCCATTTTATTTACAAATAAAAATTACCCAGCGAAGCGGGTGGGACAGCTAATAAGCTAATAATAATAGTGTAAAATTTAATGTACATCCCAACACAGGCAGTCTACTAGTACAGAAATCATAGGAATCAAGATATACATATGACAAAGAGGTCTATATTTTCACATTAAATTTTCTGAGTTTATTAATTTCTCAGTGCTACCTTTTCGCATACATTTATATTAAATTATTTTAATTTAATTTTAAAAATAAATAGTTCCATGAATAAGAAAAATTACGATAAATATTCTGAATGTGGCTTATGGAAATAATTCTAGCAATTTTGTGGCATTCATTTGTGATTCATGCGATATTTAAGTTCATTGGAATACGAATCCCAGATCAATTAATTGGCTGAAATAAAATGGGGGCATCTGTGTTTAAAGCACTGCTACAAAATCTAATAACTTGATGGCATGTTTTGTCAGGCATTTTTAACAGTTAAGTACCATAGTTTTAAATAAATCATATTGAAACATGTTTTAGAAATTAAATATCATACATATATATTTAAAAAGATTTGTCGAATAATATCAGAGACTTAGTAGCTGCAAAGCAAGTTTAGATTTTTTATAAGTATTTAATAGGCTAGTTTTCTGCATTTAAAGCTTTTTTGAGTAAAATTTTAATGAAAACGTTTATTATAAGTATAAAAATACTGAATGATTTTTTCAAATTGTTAGTAGACAGGGATGCCACTAATAGCCAATGACGTCTTCGTTTACTAGAGCCATATAGAGCAACGTTAAACTTTGTTCTGTGAGAAAGAGTTGGCATAGAATTTTTGATGGTTCATAGCTCGTTGTGTTAACCGATTTTGATTTCTCTTTCAGTAATCACATCAAGTCATAATACTCTAAATATTTATAAACTACCCTATTGCCTACAATTGCCAAATTCCAGTACTATAAGTAGACTATCCAAAAGTACAGTTTGAAAATATTATACAATATGCATTTCCCCATGTCTATGGGAAACGACATAAATGAAACAGTCAAGGTGACCATACAGATGTAATTCAATAAGAAAAACGGAATACATTAACTGTGTACACTATAAAATTTCAATGTAATCCTTATTAGCGATACAATTGAGGCTTAAATTCTTTTGGCGTTCCCGTACGAGTACAGCGGTGCAAAAGGCGTGTCTATCGGCTCATCGCCGCTCTCCTCCGACGCGTCCGACTCGAAAGTGTTGTCGGGGATGTCGTACAGCCGGATCAGCGGCTTGTTGGGATCTTTCATGATGAGGTATTTTCCTGAAGAAGTACAGTTGAATAATTTTAGTATCACAAAAAATCTAATATTAATATATGTTACAACAGTGAAATAATTATCTTAAATAAAGAATTGTGAAAAGCAGCTATATTACATAAATGAGCAAAATAGAATTGATAGTATTCAGTATAGATTCAACATTTTTACGATCATTGGGGAATATGCATATATTAATGTTATAGACAAATATTGGAAGACAAAATGGCGGGTTTTATTCTTCTATCGTTTAAGTGAACTTTGACATTACATGATCAGCCACAACATCAAGTGTAAAACTAAAGTTTTTTTTTAGCTGCCAAAAATATATTAGTTGTTAATACATTGTTATTGTATTTTCTGATATTATCCGTTATTGTTGTTCAAAAAAATATTTGAATTCTTTTCTAAATATCTGTATTTGTGAAAATTTTAAACTTTCGTAGCAGGATGTTGAAAAATATTTTCTCATACATCAATCTACATCACAATCCATAGTCCAACTGCAAATCGACACTCTCATGGAATAACAACTCATTTTTTGGCCATATTTAGTTGCATAGATGTTTTTAAGATGAAACCCAGCTCTATATATGTGTGTTATCATCATAATTGTAAGCTGAACCATTAGCCAGTTAGATAATGTAAAAAAACATAACTAATATAATACAATAAAATAAAATGAAAAAAACATTGTATTGCCTCTACTGAGTAGTTGTTAAAAATAACTTACGATGTTCTTTTATAGAGGTGTCAAAATGTCAAATTGTAATCACAAAAGATTTTCCTTTACTTGTGCTGTGAGAATTGTCTTTCTTGTCATATTTCATAATTTTAGGTCACAAAAACTAGCACATAGGTTTTGGTTTATTTGCAAGTGTCAAAATAAGTGATACAAATGGTCATACTTTTTATAGCATTGGGTTTCCAGCTTTAAGAGACTGTAAAACTAAGTATTTAATATTCATTTAAGAATGATACCTCCACATATTCCTGAGAAAATGGCTCTTGAGAAACAGACAACAAAGTGGTTCTATAAGGATTCATTTTGAAGGTACACAGTGTGTACCCTTCCACAAAAAAATAAATCACAGATTTGTGAGAAGGGTACGAGACTTTTTTTGCAAAAATTTAAGACTAGCAATGTCATTGCTAAATCAGAATGCAAGTGTATTTCCTAATAAATATTATTTCAAGGCTGTAACTCAAATAGATATCCACTCAAACCCCAATGATACATTCTAAACTTCTCCACAATGCTAATTAGGTTTTAAATCACATAGAGAATTAAAAATCCTTTACATTCTATAATTTAATATTATTTATAATTCTTCATATGCAAGTATGTTACTCAAACAAAGAATGCTCATATATTTTCTAGTTGGCATTACTTTATGGGTGAATATCATAGTGATGTATACAAACCATCTTTTTGCTTCATGCATATATCAATGATGCATCTCAAAATTCCCCAAGCGTTATCCATTGACAAGTTGATCTGGGCAGCAAACTCATGCGGCTTAAACTGCTGGGTGCCGAGGATCACGTGACGCGAGTTGTCGCGCACTTGCGCACGCGATACGTATCCGAACTTAATTTGATCAGAACCCGCCAAGAGAGCCTGCGAAAATATTTCTCATCTCAAATTTACTATATAATTACGATTATTATTGCTCCTTTCAAATGACCATAATAAAAAAATTACCATAAAAATAAATATGCTAAGCCTCTTCTTAAATTATTACTTTCTGAGATAACCTGTCACATAGATTGACAAATATATTAACAAGAAGTATTTCTGATAAATTTGTATTTTCTACTTTTTGATAGAGAAATCCTCATAGTCTGCTTATATTGTGTTTGCTTTACATTGTATATAGAAAATTATTTATAGCACTGTACTTTTCTATATAATATAATAAACAAATATTGAAAATGACATAAGTAAGTTACCTGTACAGTCCATTTAGCCAGCTTGCAAGAATTGTTTCTCAACTCATTGGCGAGAACCGCACCGCGTTGCGTGTCCAGTTTTTGTCGCCATTCGACGCCATTGGCTAATTTCGAGTCCCACTCGTTTAACGCTTTGATGGTTAAGAACTGGGTCTCGTTCTGAGGACCCTGCATCACCGCGTCGTGTTCGCAACGTGCTATGAGCACCTGAGAACACAAAAATTAATGTGTTTAATGGATATAGAAACAATTGTGAATTCTACAAAAATATTATTCTCACATGAAAGTACTAGCTAATTTATTAATTACGTTGTTTTATTGTTTGTTTGTCACAATAAATTTGTTATAGTGGTAACCAGAGATGAAAGTTAAACAAAGAGTAAGAAAGGTGTGCCACCATTTTTCTATTGCTTTTCTGTTCACCAAAATGAGTGCATTTAACATAAATATTCGATACACTTTCAAGTTTTATTAAAAAAAAGGGAAATAATGCGACACAAGCTGCGAAAAAATTTGTGAAGTTTATGGACCTAATGCAGTGTCAGTACGAGTAGCATAAAATTGGTTCAAGCGTTTTCAGACGCCAGATTAACCACAAAACAGTTTTGACCCATTTGAAAAAAATTGGACATACAAAAAAGCTCGATGCTCAGGTCCCACATCAGCTCAATGAAATAAATCTATTGAATCATATACTTATTTGCGATTTTCTATTGAAATACTATGAAAATGATCCATTTTTGAAAAGATTGATAGCTCGTGATAAAAAATGGATTACCTACCACAAGAACGAGAGAAAAGGATCATGATCAAAAGGCAAACAAGGTCCACAGACTAGCAAAACCCAAATTAACTCACAATAAGATGATGCTATGTATGGCGGGATTGGAAGAGCATTATCAATTATGAGCTTTTATCGTCAGGCAAAACCATCAATTCAGATCTCTATTGCCAACAGGTGATGAGACCCAAGCAAGAAGTAGAGAAAAAAGGCCGAAATAGATCAATAGAAAGGGTGTGGTTTTTCACCATAATGCCAAATTACACATATATTTACCCACTCAACTGATATTGAGTATGGTTGGGAAGTGTTAATGCATCCACAGTATAGCTCCGACTTTGTACCTTCAGATTTTCACCTGTTTAGGTCTCTTCAGAGTTCTTTAGGTAGTGTTAGGTTAACATCAAGAGAGAGGTCTGTCAAAACTACTAGTCACAGTTTTTTGATCAGAAGTCCCAACATTTCTACAGCAATAGGATTATGTCACTGCCTACAAAATGACAAGTTGCTGAGCAAAATAGCAAATATATATATATATACAATACAATTATATATATATATATATATATATGTGTCGGATCACCGATAAATTGAGGCAACGCTCCCTGAGGTATGTTTGCAATGTTTTCATAGGAATTGTCCATTTTAGATTTATCCGTGGTAGTGAATACAAAGCAATATCAACAAAATGTGGTTAGATCACTCATTTTGTTAATTCATAAAACAAATAACCAAAATACTATACACTTGCCATACATAAAAAAAGGATTTAACTGACAATGGGCTTGCACACATATACTACGACTCAGTCAACTGCCATAACACAAGTGACGTCAACCCACCGGCATCAACAACTTCTATAACCTCATTTAATGTTGCCCTCTCTAAAGTTAAAATATCAATCGTATACACACAAAGTAATCATTAAATAATAATCGACTTGTTAATCTATTAGTCAACTTAAATTAGATATCTTGTGCAAAAAATATTTAAAATAAATGAGCGCTGTTATACATACATATATATTACAAATAAATGTAAATAAAATACAATGAAAAATTATCTTGAATTTTTATATAAAATATGAAAGAACTTTCCCCCAATCCAATATAATTACCACTCCATTGTTGAGGTCCCACTTGCGATAGCGGTATCCTACAGATGCAACTTCACCCTCTTCTTCGGACACAAATGGATTTGTTTCAGGAAACTTGTACTTAGGTTCGCCAGAACCCAATTTCAATACCTGATGGATTAACCAATATTGAATGTTTTAATAAAAGGTGAAATTTAAAAAAATATATATTTATATATTATGTTTAAGAATAGAATGTTATAATTATTGAGATTAAGCTTTTTTAACCTGCTGACTGAAGTTGTGGTTAATAAATGTAGCTTCAAGTGCCAAATTGCGCGGTGAATTGATGGAGTTCCCATCATCTGTAGGAGGCTCCACGGATGTCTCATTGACAGTTAAAAGGTCAAACTCGGTGTTATCACGTTTATCCAGGAACAACTTATCACCTATAAGAATTTTGATAATGAATTTCTAAAAGTTGCAAAAAGGAAAAAGATCATAGTTACAGCATTCAGGTCAAAATTAAAAGTATGATTATTTCATTAAACCTAGAAAAAAAATGATATTTTAAAATTTCAATACAATTGATATAGCTGAATATATACTTCTTTATTATAAATTGAATAATAACATGTCTGCATGCTATTTGAATTTTCTACAGATTTCATACTTCAGAAAATAGTAGTAATTTTTAGTCTGTAACATCTCGTAGACGACCTATTTATATTATTAACAATATCAATAGATTATCATTAGCAAACTTTGCATGTATAACGTGGTATGTACCTAATGTCAGTATTTTCCAACATTATCATATTTGGTTTAAAAAAAAAATTGCTTTCTTTGTTTCTGTATTATACCGTTAAGAATGCAAAAGTTGTGAATGAATGAATTATAAATGCTAAACTTCACAAAAAATGGACTCCTCATTTTTCCCTTTTATTCCACATATCAAGTACTATAAGATGTCCACTGTTGAACATAAATCTCTAATTTATTTCCTTATGATGAAAACCAATTTAAATTTTTCAGTAACTGATAAAACTTCAGCCAAATATTGGTGTTTAAAAGCCATATTAAAAAAAAAAAAAAACATTGAACAGGACATCGACATGATGATGTATTTCAAACTAGTTTCTAGCTTTATTGTAGCACCCGAAAATTTGAGCCGTGAATGAGTACTATTAAAAAAATACCAAACAGATTTTCTAATTATTATGTCTTTAAGTTACGATTATCTTTAAGTTAAGTCAGTTTACTGGATTATATGAGAAGAAAAACATACATTTATTCATTGACTAAAATTATTATCAAATGTACACACAATATTAACCTATGCTGTCTATAATTCAAAAATGATATTAGTTTTAAAAGTAAACATAATAAGCTACTTCCATAATAAAAAACCCTGTAGCATTGATAATATTGAGTTTGGGTGGTTTTCATTAATACTCATATATTAAAACACTTTTTGTAACATTGTAGTCAATCCCTATATGAACAAAACAACACATCTTTGTTTAGACATCAATAAATATTTATTAGAGACTTACTGAAGGATCTAAGATATTTTCGATCAATAGTTTTTTATGAAAGCATCTGTATTCATTTGTATTGTTGTCAGGTTAAGTAGGCATGCATTTTGATAAAAAATACTCGGTTTGAATTTTGTTATGAGTTTGTACTGCATATGCATTTGCATGTGCTTAGGTTATGGGCAGTTGGCTAGAGTAAATGAAGCATGTGCATCTCTTGGCACATCTCTTTCTCGAGTTTGTCCCTCAATGCTCACTCATCACTGATTCATCATTGTTGCAGTATTATGAACATTAATAGCATCATAGACATTAAATACAAAAATGCATGACTCTCGCTTAAACTTAGCATTGATTTTTCATAAAGTATATACTCTGGATGGGAATTAAATGCAGAATATAATGTATCCAAAACAGACATATATCTCCTATCAGTTACCAATTGAAGCATTTTTCCATAAAATAAAAATTATGATGGTAATATGGAAACAGTATTATATCACTTTTATGAAAAAATATTATGAAACTGGTAAATTTTATCATCTTGCCTTTTCATCATTTAATATGCATCACATGACGAGCCTGGAACTAAAGTGGTTTATGTAGAATTATTAAAATTCTGAAAAAACAGAGACAATGCGTTTGTCTTTAAAGTGGGTTTATGGATTTATATGAAATTAATTATATGCATTTTTATGGTAGAAATTATCTGTGCAGAAATGTAACTAGACCACTTTTGCATTAATAGAATTTATATTTTTAAATAGGAATGGTATACAGTATTTTATCTGTTTATCTGTATGTTTGTCTGTACATTTGTCTGTTTGTTTGTTCAAGAATTATTTAAAAAGTATGGTTTGGTTGATGTGGATTGATTTGAACAAAACTAATTTGTGTAAGAAGTAATCTACTATTTAAAACATAATGTATAATAAATAATGTTTTCACACATTAACTAGGACCTAGGGAGTCTTTTATGTCTTTTTACAACATCATTGTGTTTTATAACTAGCATGCAAATGAAATCGCAGGCGACAGCTAGTTTCATTTCAATTCAACCAGTGTTTACAATACATCACATATCTGCATGCATGTCTTTGTGAATTAGATACCAAGTTTTGCATGCATAGGTGACTACCAATCTGATGATGGTGCTGTGTATGGAAAGATTAGAAATGGCACAGACATTTCAAATTTTAGAGCTCATCATAAGACAGAATGAGAGGCACATATTACAAGTGTAATTAAATCTGGTTCTCACTTTGCCTTTAAATTTTGTTCAACTGCTGTTTCAAAAAATTTAAATGTGCGGGAATCCAAAAAACATAATCAGATAAAAATGACACACTATCATTTCATTATTTGGTATATAAGATGTGCCAAAAGTAAATAACATGTCTATCTGCTAGTCTACTCAAGAAATATTTGTATCCTACAATAAACTTGTACTACCGTTTTAATATTTTTTTTTTAATTAAGTATTATGTAATTTCTCTGCATCATTCTCTTGAATAAACAACTACTAAGTGAACTACCTTTACCATAGTTGTCTACCTTTCTAGTAAATGGGAAGCTATTGGAATGTTATACGATATGTAGAATATAAACTTACCAATCTTTTCAATGACAATGTCCCATGAATAATTAGAACGTGTGCAACACATGATCGTGGCGAGTATCGTGTCGGTAGCATAGACGGTACCCACAGTTTTAGTGAGACGACGAATTACTGGATCATCAGTTGTAGTAACCTAGAAACATCAAAACTATATAAGACTCGTATCTATGAGTGAATTTAATTATTATAACAATCGGGTATATTAAATAATTTTGTTGACGAATTGATGTGTAATACATTAATACTTTCATCAGAAATGGATGGATAATTAGTTGAGCATTATATATCTAGTATTCAATTAAAATACATTAATTTCTAGAAACTAGTTATATACTTACTGTATGAAAAATACGGTCAATGCGTTGCAGAGGCTTTTCATGCTTGACATTCACCCTATCATAAGCTTTATCATAATACTCCAGAGTGCCACAACAAACAATGTCCTCTCCTAAAAATAAAGCAGAAAAATAGATGAAATTGTAACATTTTCCAGGTACTTAATTATGCAGATAAAATATGTGGATTACATTCATTTGGTATATAAGAATGTAATTAACTTTTGCAATATCAGATTTTATAAGATGATATGAGAATTTAGTGATGAGCCAGGTAGTATTTGGTAGTTTAATTTGAAGTTGTTTATAAAAAGCCTACAATTCACACAAGTATTTTAATGATGTGTGTTTTAAGATATAATTATTTTATCTTGAATAGTAACATATGTGAATCAAAAACATAATTACCTTCTTTGATTCCAGGTAAGGAGAGTTTAGCAAGCCGCGGGAAATCCATATCTTCTATTGTTACCCAAGTTGGTCTCACCGTTACTGATGCGTCACGAATTTTCATTGGAGCACCACGTTGTCCCCACCTCTTGCCTAGTTTGCGATCGCGTTGCTAATGAATAAAAACATATACACAACTTATACATTAAATTAATGGTAATATAAAAAGTAGTGAAAATAAGAACATACATAAATCATTTAAACTCTCGATTTAACTGTTGAAAATGAAACAAAGAAATAAATTTTATGCTAAGTTTTTTGACAATATAGTCAATAATTTTTATTATTCTATTTAATGTATGATTTCAATAGTGGTAACAAATAATTACATTTAAATCTAGAAAAAAGCTGATGTCAAATTTTCTCCTGTTGTCATTTTTTTCTCTTGTTATATAGGACATTAGCTGCTGTGTCATAATCAAATGGTTTATTTGATTTGAATTTAATGTTTGCATGTGGTGTTACAAAGTACCATAAAGATTGCAATCCCCCTTTTATATAAATCTCTTACACATTGCTTCAAAAAGCAGTCTGATATTGTCATTACATTTGTAACAAAGTTTTTAATAACAATATTAGCAAAACATATATTTTTTATTTTCTGTATGAAATACTGTTACTATAACACCCACAGTAAGTTATGGAGTGGAAAATGGTAATTTCCTTGCATTACTGCTTAAAGACAGGTGGAAATTACTAAATAGTCAATTAGTGTGGACCATATATGAGACAGAAATTAGCAAAATACATTTTCTTTGTAATCTTGCAATATTGCACTGCTAGCTTAATGTAAAGCTAACAGTGTTCCAATTTTTTGCTCATCTATTTAAGTATTGAACTTTGGGCAAGAGTTTTAGTTATTTTGGTTCTTCTGTAAACCTTTCTAGCTTTACAGAAGTTTATTAGATGCACAACCCCAGAAAAACACCAGTGTAGCTGGCCTCTCGGAAGGCAATAGGGTATCTAATGGAAAGGGATCAAATTCATGGAAAAGGCAGAGGGAGGAGTGGGCCTCCAGGACTCTCATTTACTGGACGAAATGTAACAGCAAAAGCTGCTATTTCACACCTGTATTATGTGAGTGTGGTATTTCAGCAATTAGAAAATGTTAAATGTTGAAATAAGATGGAATACCATTACGTATCATGATGAAGCTAGTTATGTAGTCCAATTTGTAACAGACTGATAAAATGAATGGAGAATCATGTTGCACTGTATTTCGGAAATAAAACTTTATTACTATTTACATATTAAAATAATCAACCTTCATACCTTTTCTTCTCTGATTGTATTATTTAAACCAGGGCTATTTGAGTAATAGAACAATTAACTATTATCATGAAAATTGGATTAATGTGTAAAGCGAGTATATTGCCTGTACTACCTAGTACTTATCATATAAATTGAGTTATTTATGTTTGACCTTTTAGCATTAGAGTTAAGGTTTTTCACCCTTTAATATAGAAACATTCAATGTGGAAAACTTGTAACTAAAGTTGAATCTCTTAATATTTCACACTCAATGGATGTAATAAAAATGACCTAGGGGTTATATGTCATGTGTAGTGTTTTTTAAAAAAGTATATGTTTGCATGTCTCACCTTATTTAATGTAGTCATACCACCTGGAGCACGTGCTCCCCTAGCTCCCCTACCACGCTGTCCACGAGCACGGCCACGTTGGTATGGTGGCTTCTGGACACGTGTGGTGTCCACCAAATGGAATGTGGATTCATCTTCATCATGGTAATATGCATACGATGACCCAGCACCAAATTGAGATGCATATTTATCTATAGCAGACACAAAGTATTAGTTTATTATATACGCGAATTAAGGAACCAACTGCCTTTCATGTTGGACATAGACACTCTTATTAAATACTTGTCATTTTATGTATTAATTTAAAGCTGCATTTCGGAGAGTTGAATTTTTAATATTCTGTAAGTTCATTGCTAATTTGTATTTACTGATTTTAGTAATTTCATATAGGTCAACATTCACTAATTATAGACATTTCTAGCAATATGTTATAAAGTGAGGAAGGCAATGCTGCGTGATGATACACTTAACCTCAACTCAATATAAAATCTACATTAATTAATAATTTCACATACTTGCATATTTTTTGTCTTGAACAACAGTCCAGTCGCTGATTTTACCCAAACGATCACCTTTGCTAAAAGGTTGATATGGCATATCTCGGAACTGATCCGGTAGTTCCGTAGGACCCCAACCAGTTGGGTTATCTTGTATGATGGGTGCTATGAACCGTACTGGTTCTGCTGGTAATATATGTTCTGACATTATGAAACTACAAATTATTTAAAAATAATATCCACAAATCTATTTTCCAAAAAAGCTACAGTGCCACACGACACTTTCAAACGAAAGGGATGAACAAGTCACGTGACATACCTAACACTGTCAATCCACATCAATCAGAGAATGCTAGTAACAAAATATTTCTATTGGCTTACGTCTCCCTAATTCATATAGAGAATGTTTTTGATGTACATATAATAACACATCTGACTGTTATCTTGTCTGTATAGAATCTAAACTTTTGCAAAGTAATATAAGGAACAACTTCATTCTATCTGAAATATGGCCTAAGCATTAAATTATTGATGCTGTTGCATTACAGCACCATTATATTTATTATTTACAACTGGCTTGTAACAGTATTTCATAGACCATATAACATATTAAAAAGAGACAATACCTAGCAATTACGTATAGCATATTTTATCACCTGCTTTATCAATTTTAATTTACAAAAACTACCAGAAAGTATTGTCTATAATTTACATCTGATTTTCAGATAATGCGATTAAATGAGATTTGCTCGTAGTAAATTCATTCATAAAAATTAAAGTAAAAAGTAATGAACCTAATAACATAGTTTTCTATAAACAATAGTCTTAAGTTTTTAATAAGTCACCCTAAAATAATAAAAAGATATATAAATATTCAGTTAGATTACGTGATTATTTTGATATTTAAGGACCTAAATGGTATAGATTTGAACTTAAAATGTAATACTTTTTTAGACACGGCGAAATAAACAGATAATGTTAGTCTAAGAAGTCGACAAGTATGAATTCATCAATTTTTTAAGATAAGTAAAAGGTGCTCTAGAATGTTAAGGAGCGTTTAAAACTGGAGTTAATATAATAATAAGCAACAAAATCTGCCATATTTTACGGAAGAAAAGAAGTATATTAAAATATTTTTTATACACTTCGTGATAAGCGTTCACAAAAGTATTTAGCCAATCACCACAATTTCGCACACATACTTAAGTGTGATCGTCAATGGCATATTGCGATTGTTTCTTCAATCGCAAGTGCACAAAAATATGGCTGGGATTATTTAATCCGATACAATATATCGATGAAAAGTTGCTTTGAGAACACTGGTTTTATATTATGCGTTTCTGATATTCACATTTAAATAAGTTAAACGTGAAAGTTCATAATAAGAGTAGATCAGAAAGAAGACCAATCGAATTTATGTCATTCAGTCATATCAATACATCAATAGGAAGTAGTAATGGCCATATTATTTATAAAACTTTGTTTTAAGAAATTAAATAAAAAAAAAATAAAAATCGTACTGAAAGCTTCCATATTTTAATATTTAGTTGTTGAAGCATGTACTTCTGGAAATAACGTGAACAGATGAAACTTTTGCGAATCCTAAATCAAACTTAGTTTCTGATACTGATTTTGGTTCAGGATCATTGAGATATCCGTTGCAATAAATAAAAAGGAATGAAATTAGTTAACGTCATATTTAAATAAAATCTTATACAATTTATAACAATGCTTATCACTATTTATTTATTCATTAATTGATCTATCGATCTAATTGATCTATCGTACCACTGCAAATGATATTACAACTAGCATAGCTCAGTATCAAATGATTCGATTCGTCGTGGAAAATTTAAAGTGATTGATTAACTTGGTACACAAATTATTTTTTCGCTTTGCAACAAAAATTTAAATTTTAAATTATTGGTCCTATATCATTGCTGTAGAAATTTTTGAATTTTTGATCAAAAAACTACGACACTTGTCGCTATCTGTCTGTCTGGGCTGTCGGAGAGGACTGTTAAAACTAAACTACTTAGTTTTGATAGTTCTCTCTTGATGTTAACCTAACATTACGTGAATATTCTGAAGAGACCGGAACAAGTAAAAATCTGAAGGTGCAAGGTTAGGGCTATATGGTGAATGCATTAACACATCCCAACTACTCTCAATATTTGCTGAATGGCTAAAAATGTTTGTGGTCTGCGTTATCATGGTGAAAAACCATACCCTTTCTGTTGATCAATCATTCTGACCGTTTTTCCTTTACTTCTTGCTTTAGTCTCTGGCGGTAGAAGCTCATAATGAATAATGTCCTTGCAATCCCACCATACAAATAACATCAACTTATTGCGAGTTAATCAGGGTTTCTCCACAGACTATGGTTATAGCCTGTGGAGTTTGCTTGTTTTTTGGCCATCTTTTTCGTAAGTTCTTTTCGTAGGTAATCTATTTTTTATCGTAGTAATCAATCTTTTCAAAACCGTTTCGGTTTCATTACGATTCAATAGAGAATCGTAAATGAGTACATAATTCATTAGATCTCTTTCAGTGAACTCGTGTGGGACCTAAGTATCGAGCTTTTTTGTTATTATATTCAAATTTTTTCAAATAAGTCACAATACAGATCAAAAAGACTATATGTAAGCCAGAGCACCGTTTATTTGAGGACTGCATCAAATTGTTGTTTTTGAATTTTTATTTGAAGATATGCAAATAGTGTAATATCAGTCATGCTTATGAAAATTTTTGACATGGCTTTGTTTTGTGGAAAAATATTCATAATATTAGTCTCTACGATTATTTTATTCGAAACATCACGATCAGGAGATTTTTTCGGTTTACTCCTTAAGAACCAATTTTTGATATACAAGCCCTGGGTACAAAAAATCATGGGGAGTAAAATCAAACTTGGCGTTACGTTACGTTACGTTCAGGTCAGTCTCGTGTGTATGGAGACTATATACGTGTATAGTCTTCATATTCATGCACAACTTATCTTGCGCATCCCCTAGAAGTATATACATCATATTTTAGTTACCACTAACCAATTGCCTAAGTATTCAACGATGTCGATATCATTCCTGGAATAAATACAACGTACGATGACGTAAATAGTGAATAAAATCATTCTTGCTTAAAACTTTATTAAATACAATTATCATTGTTTATGTTTTCATGGTTTTGTTATATATTTTAACGAATTCATTGTATAATTTATATAAATAAATGTATCCTGCATGCTTTAAGTAATATAAAAAATGCATACATTTACCCTCATTCGATAATCTATTTATTTTGTAATCGTTCGTAAATTCCAGTCGTACGTCGGACCTGACACACACTCACGCACGCATACGCATACACACACATTTTTTTTTCTTTTATTTCATTTTCGATATTATAAATATATTTATTACCGGTTTTTATATGTCTTTGAGGCTAAGAATTCATTGTTACTAATAGAAGTAGTTTGCTATTCTCCACTCGCAGATTCATTAAATACTTACGAGTTGTTATTGCACGATCACTGTCGTTATTTATTCTTTTTCAAATTCGTTTTTTTTAAGTCTGTTTCTTAAATGTTAATATAATACAAACAAAATAACATATGTTTATAATATTTTTATTTTACGGTGATATTTATCTTTTGACTATAGGTATATTTATCTTATAGTTACTTGTCGACTGGAGATTCATTTAGAATTATAGACTTCAGTTTCAGAATCGGTGTATTAGCTGTTGCCAATATTATTGAACAGATACCTAATAATTTATGGAAGTATATTAAACCAATTTCTGGAGGTCCGATATAAAAAAATGACACGTCACCGCAGGCATACGTCACGCAAAGATAACTTCCGGAAGTTGCGGGTGCCTGTTAACAAAGAAATCAAACATATGAAAGAGTAATAATGATGTAAATATGTACCAAAAGGAGAAGACAGTACCGCTTGTAATTTATGATATGGGAGTGATGGACAATAACAGAGTTAATACAAAAAATAAATACATAACAGCTAAATGTTGACAAAAAAATTATATGGAGATAAAACTTTCAGTGTACAAATAAATATTTTTTTTAGTCATACTGTGTAGGAATAATAGTTGTATGTTTCGTTTGGTATATAGAATAATTTGTGTATAATAACTGGACCCATTGGGTAGTGGCTTAATAGGTAGATTACTTTTTCTAGTAAATTGACCAATTCTTCCACGAGGCTCATCTTCGACGTTATTATAGACAGGAACTTTAATGTTTATGGAAGCAAGGTGAGAATTCAGAAACATTACTGAAGATCAGAGCGCACGCAATCACTACACGAATTAAATATAGATATAATTGATTTGTACAATTATTTACATATTTCTCAAGAAACTTAGAATTTTGCAGTACAGCTTTCAAATTGTCATCCTTGTCTCCATTTTTTATGTTTTTGTTAAAGTTATTCGAAAGTTATTTGAATGAAATAAACTTGAAAAGAAACATCTAAAAAATTTATAAGAAATTTTCATTCCTAGTGCATAAAAATTGGTGAGCAATATAGGAGCTAGATGAGATAAAAGTTAAACAATAAATATAATATACATAAATAAAATAGGCGGTTTTTTGTATACGTATACAACATTACTAAAACATGGAAAGACATCACTACAAGTTTAAAAAATATATAGAAATTTGATAATTTTGTATTGCCTTACGATTCAAGGGAAGCGTATTACGGTAAGCATCCCATCACATGTAGGATTTGACTTTTATAAATGTCGGATTTGACTTTTATAATAATATACATATGTATAAAAAATTAATGTTGTGCTGCTAGCAGTAGTCATCGTACGGTGAAAAGTATAGACATTTATCGGGTTGCAGAGTAATATTCGGAAAAGTTATAAGGTGTAGCAAGATGTATTAATATATGTTATTTATTATATTACTTGATAATTTTAGGTAGGAAAGGGCATAAACACATTGTAGCTGGCGTCTCATCGTGGATGGTACATACTATGTACCTTAATTCTGTCACAAACGGCAGCTATAACGTATATTATTATATGTTATATTCCGAGATGTATATCAGATATACAGCAACGGTAACGCAATATATGTAAAAGTAGGTAATGTATTGTAATTAATTATCTTTCATTTTGCAGGTGTCTATCTCGACTGCACACGTTTTTACTACTAAATTCAAATATAGAATTCTCTAATTTGAATCTCATATATTTTCTGGATCCCTCAAGTTACATATTATGTTATTTACTAGACAGTTCATGATAAAATGATTCGTAATGTAGATTTGATACTTTTATTGCCATTGTTATGCGAAACGATGAGGACCGAAGATCACATAAAATACAAGGAAAACTAAATAATTTAGAGAATAAAATCGACGTTTTATGAACTTCACAAACTAATAAAAAAAGACATAAACATAAAAAAAAGCGCAAAAATATATATTTTGAAAAACAACTTGCAATGTCCTTACAGTCAGAATAAAATTAAAATTAAAAGAAATAATGTACTTTTTATCTGTTATTTGTATTTATCATACTAATTATTATTAATTAAATACAGGTTTAAAGGTAAAAATAACATTATTTGAATCTCAAAATGCATTCTGGGGCGTCCTATATTGCGATATATTAAAATAATAGAGATAAAATAATGTATATTTGCGTAACAATCGCTATTTTAAGGTACAAAGAATATTAAATAAATATACATTACGTGTGTGTGTGGACTGGACGGGATTCCAAGCAAATCTTACGGCAAGATACATATATTGAAATATATGGTGCTATAAAATATATTTTTTAATGCAACTGCCGTCTGACAACTTTAATGTGTTGTTCTCAAAAACAGGCTACAAGTATTTAATAGTACGGCAAATTTACATCCCAGTGTGAAATATGTTTTCTGTGGTATTAAAGTTTGTGGCATATAGAGTGCTGAAGAATCATAGGATGTAATTGCACTTTTTTAAACAACTTCGTTACCTAATATATTTTATAAAAAACTTTGTTTTAGTTTATTTACTTAGTTTTAATTAAGTTTTTTTTTGTATAGTGTTTTTCATATACGATTTAATTTTAGTGATTGTACTTGTATTTGTCTGCATGTGTGAATATCTTTTTGGCATAGACTGGCCTTGTAAATGATAGTTGGCAACACTGTTCAATTCGAAGGTCACTTGGCAATCAATATTAGTCAATAAGTTAGCCAAGGGAATGTTTTTAGTTCTTTAAGACAAATGGTTTCTATTAAAAATAAACATCGAATGGAAATTCGATTCTTAAACGATTTTGTAAGTAAATATCTACTGGTTATCATATGAAGACATTTTAGTAATTGCATAGGTAACTTGGAGGTTGTATTTCATTGTCAAATTTCGTTTGTTATACTAAGAAGAAAAAACTAATAGTTACAACATATTTAATGAAGATTTCGTAGTTCAAATTAACACTTGATTAACTAAATTATGTAGATACTTAATAAACGGGAGATAAATGCAACTTTATTTCTTATATGAATTACGTTTACGAATACTTAATTTTAAACAATTTGCACATAATCCTTTGATGATATTTGATTTAAATATTGTAGTTTGTGCTAGCGCTGATATAATATCTCAAAGATAAATTAAGGGATACTATAAGTTAATTAATGCGAATGCAGCAAATGGCTTGACAATATTAATATTTAATAGTTATTTGTATAGGTACAACAACTAGGTATATCCATATACAGACAACGTTGTGGTATAGAATCTGTTACTCCATAGATAATGCACTATGTGGTAGTTATGCTACTCTGTGTTTCGGCTGCGCTGTCAGATATCATATCCATAAAATGGGTTTATTTGTTATGAGTAGGTAGGTAGTTTTTGTTACATTAAAAAAGTTTCAAGATATTTAACTTTTCTTAATCCTCTGAATAGTTATAAAGTCATCTTTGACACTTTCAAATTTGAAATAAGTAGGCGCTTAATTACTCTAATCGGAAATAGCGCTCTTCCGGTAGTATTTATTAAAATTGAAAGTAAAAGTGAGTTTTAACTCAGCGCCATCTGCATTTAAAACTATTTGTTACTTAATTTTAATAAATGAAGTTTGAAACAACTGTATGCTAAAAAGTAAACGAATTTTCAATTATGACTTTGTATTAATTGATGTGACACGTAAAAAACAAAATATTTGCATGTTTCAGTGTCGTAATAACTCAATTTAAAAAAATAATAAATTAAGTCTTTACAGAATATTATATAAGTAATGGTGATTTTTTTTCGTAAGGCATAGGTATAGTATTTTTCTTATGGTTTACAATAATCGCTTGAAGTTTATAGCACTATAACCAAGAAAAATAAATTCCTTATTTTTACTACTAAACGCAAATTAAAATGAAAAAAAAATGTATTTGCATTTTCACAGGCTATATTTCAACTGTTTTTTTAGTTTACATAAAAAGAAAAATTGTTTGATTTCAGGCACCCAATGGTACAAAATAAATTGGTTTTACTGGCAGCCCTGGCTTTAGGAGTGCCAAATGTAGTATCACAATGTGTAGTACTCAGTAGTACTATTGTACTTTCTGCAAGTGTGAGCTGTAGTATGATTGTCGTTAATTTAAGCGTTTGTGAAACTATCGATTTATTTCAGCAAAATAAAATATTTTAATTATCATTAAATCGAAGTAATGGCAATACGAAATCGGAAGATGCAGTATTTGTCCGTTTTGGCAGGTATGTTCATTAATAATTTCATAATTTTATTATTAAAAGTAACATTACAACTTTACTCGATTTGTGTAGTGTTATGTTACTAATCATTTATTTGTCGCATTGATAAACAAGTTATTGTTAAATATGTATAAAAAGAAGTTATTATTTATCAGTAGTGGTAGCTCTGTTAGGATACTCGATTTTCAACCAGAGAGGCGTAGGTTCGATTCCGAAAATGTACATGACTTGTTCTAAATTTAAATACATTTATTTATTCAACAATAACACTCGTCAACGGCGAAGAAAATCGTGAGGAAACCCACATTTTGAGGGAAGGTGAAAACTTCACTTGTCGAAACCTTTACACGACAATGGACTCCCGCAACCTACCATGTTGGGCGCAAGCTGCGAGATTTGCATGCGTACAAAGTGTATAATTTTTAGTAATCCCATATCGAGAGTAACGTGATGAGGTTATAAAAGCTATTAAGCATTAATATATAATGATATATAAATGCTAATTTGTCGGAAGTTGCGTTTCACAATCTTTATAAGTTTTACATAAGTTGAACGCGAGTTTTACGCGTTTTATTTTTACTTTCTTTCTTAACAGCACCTGTAGTACGATGCTTACAAACTTTTTTACCATTTTGTTGATGTCCATTTCCTTATGCACTATACAGTTTTAAACTTATATAAGTCCCTCCTCCGGGGCAAACCCATGTATATACATGGGTTTAAAAATAAAAATATTTGCCTCCCCTCACCCCAAGCCAAAAGCTGAGTACACCAATGCCTAATTACGACGGAGAGTTGATACATAACCTACCAACTATGGAACATAAAGACGAGCATGAACACTTTTAGGGTTCCATACGCGCGAATGAAAAAAAGAAAATTTAGAGGATCATTCATGTGTTTGGTTGCCCATCTGTCACAATTAATGGACCGACTAAATAGAAAAGTTGGTAACATATGGATTTCTGTCACCTAAACACGGACGTGTAACGTAAATAAACGAATTTTGAATATGGAGTTCTTTTAGGGTGAAAGTTATAAAATTAAAATGTTTTGCACGCTATATCTACCGTGCGACATATCAAATAAAAGGACTTGGACGGCGGCAATTGTGATTTTTTATAATCTTAAAATAAATTGTTTTAGTTATTTAAGAAAATAAATCAAAATTGACCGTCTTTTCTCTGAATGTATTAATTAAGTTTAACATTTTGAAAAAATACGGAAAATAGTTCTTTACTTATAGATTAATAATGTGTGTACAAACATACATTTGCAGTAATTTTGGTTACCAGAAATCAATTTTGGTCAGATTTAAAAAAAATGTGATAGATAATATATTGATTATACAGAACCACGCAAGTTTGACTCGCAGTTTTTTAATTTTTCAATGTAGTCTCCTGATAGGTAAATACACTTATTAAATTTCTGCTGGAGAGATTAAACCATTAAAAAAATATTCCTTCACTTTGTTGTCAAAATGTCCATCTAAATTCCTCTCATTATTAAATCGTTTTTAAAATTTTAAATAGGAAATAATCGCAGCATGCTAACTCTGGGCTGTAACTTTTGGGTGGTAAAAACCCTTTGTTCTTATGGTTCACTTTGTTGCTTGAGCAGTATGCATAGATGCATTATTGAATAAAATCAAAATGCCTATACTGAATTTGTCGCTTTTTTCTCGTTGTTAGCCCTAGGTTTATTAGCTCTATACGCATATTGTATTAGCTTCTGCCCGCGGCTTTTCTCGCATGGTCGTAAAACGAATTCTTTCATCATGTATCTACACCTACTAAGTTCTCAATAACGATCCCGATCGGTGTGCCTTTATTTACTCTGATACCGGTCTTACTCTCGATCCCGATTTCTCTCACTCTCGATTCCTATCGCGGGGCCCGCTTTTGATTCCGAATCCGGTCTCGATCTAAGTATATTCCGATTCTGGTTCCGCTCTCAATTCTGAAATCGGTACCTACCGCTCTTCGTTCCTAATCCGATCACGTGTTCGATTCTAATTTTAGCCCGACACTTGATTTTGACCTTACCCCATTCTCGATTTCGATCCTTCCCGGTCTCGACTCTCGATTCTGTTTCCCGTTCCGCTTGCGATTTCAATTTCGCTACCGTTCACGGTGCCGATTATGACGAAGTCGGTGCAAATACTAGTATCCAAATAAAATTTAGGGTACGTTATTCGGCGATAGTTTAGCTTTTTTAAGTGGAATAATTCTTAGAATCTGTAATAGCCCAAATATGCTGATTATGCCTAAGCGAAATGTTAACAGCCTACTTAACTCCTGGAGTTTCTTATCAATGAAGACATTTTTAGAATGAATTCCATAGTTTCAATCAGCAGTGCAAATACGGAGACGAAACCGGCACAAATGCTAGTTTTTTACAGGGACTTTTCCGTACACGCGTACAACATATCGCCAGTCTCATACTAAACGGATGAATGGCTTATGCACGCAAAGAAATGAACAAAATACACACTCATTGAACATTGTATATCCCTATGTAAAATTCGATTACTATCCATTTAGCCTTTTCGGAGATTAGCTAAGATAAAAAAACGAACAAATACACATTTTATCGATGGACAGACAGAGAGGAAATTGGAAAATGACAAGTATAGGTTAGTTAATATGGAATAAATATTCGTGAAAAAATTTTATAAAAATCTAAGTACAATTTTATATATTAGTATACATTGAACATTAAATCTTTTTATTCCAGGACCAGCAAATCGTTTTAAAATTATGAAAAAGACATGCAGACACAAACAGACAGACGCTACACATTATATATATATATATACATATATATGAACTAGCTGGCCCGGTAAACCTTGTTCTACCTTTTCGTTAGGTGGTATACTCAAAGCCGTTTTAAACTATCCACGGGTCCAAGGACACACAAAGGTTGAGCCTTTGGGTATACAAAATTGGAGCCCTTAGACACAGAGGCAAGGTCCTTAATCACACAGATACGGGGCCCTTGGACACACAGAATTTTGGCCTTTGAGTATACAGAGTCTGGGGCCCTTTTAAAAAGCCAAATAATACGTTGAATGGATATAATGTAAATCTACGTGCAAATTAAACGATGATTGATGATGACAGCTTTTCAGGACCGCCATCGGGCCGGGGGTCCCGGACCCGCGCCCCGCGTGCATTTATGGAAGAGACGGAACTGCTTATAGTACACGTCCGTATTTTTACCTACTGTTATATTTTTGCATGTTAGCCAAGAAGGCGTTTAAACTCATTTTCCATCCCAGAAACTAATGAGCGTAATGGATCTGGTGGTAGAACCAATTGTGGCAATTTATTTTTGCACCAGCACAACATATTACAATAGATTCACTGCTGTATTTAAACGTCTAACAATATTCACAATTGATTATCATTTCCCCCAATGTTTACTGATTTGTCAGCACAATAATTTATTCCTGGATTGTGGTGGAATACTTTTCATCCCAGGATCACTGGAGCACTGCGTCTGCTGAATCACTCAATTTCATTGTATCTTGCTCGTTGTTGTGTTTGATGTGCATGAACTTATTCCATTCTAAGCCTATCCACTTCATTTTTAGTCACTCTAGAACGCAATTCTGACGTATCGATATGATTATTTTCATTATCTGTACCTCGTTGGTCATCAGTGCGGTTAGCACGTGAGGTATTTCGTCGTATATTTGATTGACTTCGACGACCTGATTCGCGTCGTCATCTCCTTGGCGTTGTAAATAATAATAGGAAAGAATTTCCTGGCGCACTAAATCTTAGAAGATTTTAAATATAGTAAATGGTGTCATTACGACAGATGATCAACATATTTGTCGGTTGTCAAATATGTATGAGTCCATTTAGAAATTTATTTTGTGACTAAACTTAGAAAGCGATATCAAGCTATACATAAAAAATGACTGCCTTTATCATTGTTACTGTTAAATATATTGTTTTGTTTTATACGAACTTAGGTTAAGAATTCTTTTGTGATTTATCATATGTGTGTGTGTTTTATTAAAGTATTTTGTTTATCTTGTTTTATGACCCGGGCAGGAATTAGTCATAAGAAATGGTATGTTTTGTCTATTTTCATGTATTTACTGTGTTTTATTTTTGTTGTGTATAATATGTTGTACTTAATTATAAATGCGAATTAAATGTGATGTGCATATGAGTTGCATACAAAATTGTGTCTTGGAGAGGAGGTCCAATCAGAGGTCTAGAACCGGGGCGGTCGTTACGGTACAGCCGCGAATCGGAGTTCCAAGCACATGTAGCGCTAATGCGTCAGTTGACTCCCGGCAGAGGCCCGCGGCGCACGCCTCGGTGTGGCGCAGCGGGACCGGACGCCAGCTCACCAGGATCACCACGTCTCCCGCGAGTGCGAGTACAATCACCGCAAACACCTCCGGCACAAGCCGTCGAGGACGTGCCCGACGCCCACGGGGGCCAACGCAGGCCGTCCTGCGCGCGTGTGTGCTGCCGAACACGCGCGCTGTGCGCCGCGCTTCGCGCCGCGCCCTGGACCGGCCTGCATATTTTTGTGACTACCCTCAATTTATTGAGATCCCGGATAAACACCACCGCACCAAAGCTGATGTCGCCGCATTTTAATTTATTAAAATGCAGGCGGTTCGGCACCGCGGCCACTACGGACGCGCAGAGCGCGTTGGTACGGCCGCCCCCGGCGCTTACCGGACGCTGAAGTGTCCGACGCGCCGCGCGCCTACCATGCTGCGGACGGCGGGGCGCCTACCCGGACATCGTGGGAACAATTACTCTAATTGTGAACCGATGCTTCGGGGGACCCTCGCCGATCGGAAATACTACCCGGACGAGGGCCAGAACGAGAAGAAGAGGACAGCGGCTCACTGGCGCGTGCTGCTTCGGGTGCTGCTGCTGAGTCGCCGGTGTGCTGCCTCGACGTGGTCGGCATTCATCGGCGTTCGGCGGGCGGCGGTCGTCTGCGTGCGTCGATCGTCTGCGTGCGTCGATCGAGTTGTGCCCCCCCCCCCTCGTCAACCGTCGCGTCACAGCGGTGCCCCCACCAACGTTGAGCGTGCGCGGCTACGCGCCCGCGGGTGGCTCGGCGTAGGTACCGGATTGACATCGCGACCCAGGACAGAACGAAGAGGTTGAAGGACGCGGCTCGCTGACACGTACTGCCCTGGCTGCTGCCATCTGATGCGTGGATAGCCTGATCAGCGGTCGGCAGGCGCGCTCGGTTAGATCTACGCCTAACGGGTCACCGATGCGTGCCGCCTTGATCCGGTCGGCGCCCACCAGCGTCCGACCACCGGCGGTCGGCTGCGTGTGCAGCTTGAGCTGCGCCTCCCTCCCATCCCCGCCGAATACCAACTCACCAAGCCGGATGCCCCCCTCCACCTGGCGGCTGCGCATGCGCGATAACGCGCGCGCCCGCGGGCGGTGCGGCGACGGCACCGGCGTAATACCAGAAACAATGGTTCTAACCATTGCCACTTGATCCGCCGGGGTCGTATCCCCGACGAGAAGACGCCCGGGCATGAGGCAATAATAAGTCTTCCGTCCCGCACCTGCACCCTGAAGATCGAGGGTGTGGAAGATCCACGAACGAACGCTAATGCGTACATCATCCCGTCGTGTTGACCTGGCTGTGGTCAAGCTCCAAAGGGCCCTCGACCTATTGCGACTGGCTGGACAAATGGCGTGTTGCGTTACGAAGAATGTTAAATGTTACGAAGAAGGCCGCCCTATTGACAGGCCAACAGCGTATCATGCCACCGAAGCTGAGATTCCGGGGACAGGAGGTGGAATGGCAGACCAGGGTGTGATACCTGGGCGTACAGATCGACCGCTCTATGCGTATGGCCGCTCAGGTGGAACATGTCATCCATCAGAGCAGAGTCGCGCGGAGCATGCTGCGCCCAGTTCTCCAATCGCACCTACCGCTCCGAGCCAAAGTCGCCATGTATAAGGGCTACATCCGTTCCCGAATTACGTACGCGGCTCCAGCATGGTGCGCACTCTGCTTCGTATCGCAAAGGAAGAGGATGCAAGTTCAGCAAAACATCGCCCTACGGATTATTGTGGGAGCGGGACGGCATGGCATGTCTTAAATGACGTTATCGCTCGCGACTTCTGTATCGAAACCGTAGAAGAATACATCCAGCGCATAGCTCGCCAGTTGTACGACATCGCCGAGCAGAGCCCCCATGAATTCCTCCGGAACATCGCACCGATGTACGAAAGGTCGCCGAGCGGCCGACCTCTCCCCAGAGAACTCAACAAAACGCCTCCTCCTAAAAAGTAAAGAGCAAACACCTGTGAGAGCTGGACTACATAAATTGGATCCCCGAAAGAGGACCATTATCATCCGGATCCGTTAGGGTCGTATCCCCAACGAGAAAACGCCCGGGCATGATGAGGCAACAATAAGTCCTCCGTCCCGTACCTGCGACCAGGAAAGAAGGTTGCGGATGACCCACTAACGAACGCTAATGCGTAAAGAATGCAAAGTGCATGGCCACACTTCCTCAATTAAAATGTATACAACTCATATGTACAGGCGGATGCGTCATCTATAAAATGCAGCTACATTGGTGCATCCGTTGCAGTAATCCGACCGCCACAAAAGAAGCTCGGTTGAAATATAGAAGTTTTGATCGCCTGAAAACGCTGTCCATCATTTTGCCTACTACACCGCAAGAAATCCGTTCTTCGAAGCCTCTGAAGGATAGTTCGTAGTCCGGGCTTGCGCGGCGATATCAGAAATCGCCGTTATAATCATAAATCATAAACAGTTTCATAGATGTGTTGAAATTAGCCAACCATTATTAATTAGGGAAATTGATTTCGGAAATATCTACATTTTTTGATGTAGCTTGATATGTCTTTCTAAGTTTAGTCATAGAATAAATTTCTGAACGCACCCATAAATATTTGACAATCAACAAATATGTCGATCTTTTGAAGTTTTGAAAATCGTGGGACTTCGCGTCTGTTATCACCTTAAAAACTATTGGTACAGGAATCGATGTAGGAATTTAACCATTGGAAGTGAAATATTTTAATACATGACTTTTGGGTATTTATATTTTTTTCCATACATCATTTACCATATTTTTTGAATAAACTTTCATAACCCATAACGCTTCACGAAACTCGTTATGGTATATAGACGAAAACCGTTTGTTTTCGTCCGAGCATAAGTTAAAACTACTGAACTGAATGGGACTTTGATCTTTCAATGCAAAATTGCTTCTATACGTCATTTATAGGGTTCCGAAACTTGAAAGGAATTCTTTATAGGATCACTTCGTTGTCTATCTGTCTGTCAAGACTCCTTTTATCTAGAATGCGTGATATTATCAAATTAACATTAAAAAACTATGCTTTTAAATATGTACAATCAAAAAATATGGCGATTTCTACCGCATATTTTGATTTTAACAAATAAATCAAAATCTACAGAGTGCTTTCTATTGACCCAGGATCGTGAAATTTAAGAAAAGTCATGGTCTTATAACAAAAGTAAAGGCAAAAATGTGAAAATCGTTAATTTGTAGTTATGTAACGTAAAATATTTTTTTGTGATTACAATTTGACATTTGCAGTTAGGGCACAGATCGTAATGCATATAGGATGAAACATATGTATATGGGAGAACATTTTATAACTTTCCGCCGCTTTGAAAATTTAAGATTTCACAAAAGCATATTTAAATATAATTTCCGAAAATTTCTATGAAGAATTCTAGAAGAATTTCTATGAAGAAAAACTCCGGAATTCCCGAGACCGGTATCTAATATTCGAACACAGATATGCACTGTCCATTTTTTTGGAATCTAAAAAACTATTTCACTTTCAGGCTCAAGCTGTGCGACGGACCAAGTAGGTACGTCGCTCTGTAGGTCCTTTGTTACGTGAATGAATGACAAATCAACAAACACACATTTGCATTTACAATATTAGTCCTGCATCCTGCAATTAAAAATCATTTCCTCAATATTAATCAATTCAAAATAGCGTTGATTTCTCTTTCCAAACATTTTGAATTAAAAACACAATTCTCTTGTTACCAATAATTAATAGTAAGAGAATATAGATTTCCACACGATACGATCATTGCATATCTCTTTGTATCACTGACATCCATCTATCCTTTCATTTAAGCTCGTCGGTTTCGGGTGTTTGAAAGTTGGCCCTTTTTAATATGCCACCAATATGGTCTGAAAATAATTTTACAGGGCGACCATTGCTGACCTTTCCATCACACACACTCCCTATATAGATTTGTTTCTTCAGTCTACTTTCATTCATCCTTTCTAGATGCCCAAATCACTGCAGGATACCTATTTCTACTCTAGTCATTACACCTTCCTTCAAACCACACCGCTCTTTAACATAACTGCTTCTATACCTATCTTTAGGAGACACTCCACACGTACTCGCATAGATCGTATTTCCACCACAATTAAATTAGTTTCATTTTTCTTCTGCCATAGCCAGCTTTCAGTACTATACATAAGCGAAGGGATTAGAACCCTTTATGGATAGGGTCCTGATCTCTACGCCCTTGTTGTGAGACGGTTTAACTATTTGTAATAGCAATCAAGCCCCCTTTCACTTTATTCCCCGCATGCGCATTCCTTTCGATATCTCTATCATGTTTACCATTATTTGTAAATAGACTACCCAAGTATACAAACTCCTTCACTTGTTCTACTTTCTCACCTTCTATATATTACATATATCGCATTCAGTCGTGGTTTCGCCTCCTTCAAACAACACCACTTTAGTCTTACTGACATTTACTTTCGTACCTTTTTTCATAACAGGATCATTTATTTTTGTTACCACCTCCTGCAGCTCGCACGTCGACGGCGCAAGGATTACTTGGTCGCCGGCTTATAGAAAGCATTTTACAGACAGCTCATCCATCATTAGTCCAGACTTTATACTCTTTTTGAAATCATACAGGCAGCTATCCATGAATAGGTTGAATATCCACTGTAAAGCTACACATAGAGATGTGTAGCATGATTTGACATTCGAAGAGGTGTCAGACAGAGGTCTAACACCGCTTCTGATGTCAAACCAGTCAGTGTATGCCCCATTTATTCTGACGCATGCACTGGAGCCCATCTATAGGGATTGCAGTGCCTGTATCATTCCGCTACTCACACCATGCATGGATAGAGTTTTCCACAGATCGTTTCTTTTCACTCTATCATAATTTTTTTCCAGATCTATGAAAATATAGGAAAATCTTTTTGCTATTGGCCAAAAAGTTGTGTTTCTCAGAGAAAAAAACTCGGTCCGTACACTACATTCCTTTTCGAAATCCCGCTTGTTCATCCCAGTAATTGAATAGTATCCAAGAAATTGAACCTACCTACTCGCTACATAAAGTTGTTTTTTTTTTGTGTCAGATTTAAGTCGCCACACTGCTTAGACGTTACCCTCCCAAAATCTTTTTATTTCAGATTGAGGTTTAGTCATCAATCCAATAATAATGTCCAGGAGGGATGCCTTGACGTATTATATAGCGCACGATGCGAAGGTTCGAAAGCAACCTACTTTATTACTGAGCTACAAGTTTTTCTGCTCGAATTATCGATTAAATTTTATTCTGATGCTTAACAAGTTTTATAACTAAAGTTTTTAGGGCTTGGGTGTGGTAATGTGAAACTGGTAATGGTAATGTGAAATTTTTAATTTTCCGTAAATATCCAAGATAATTGAATGGGATTAGGACAGGGTATCAGATTTAGACATGGGTTTGTAGAACTCTTGTCTAATTCTGATCCCCTTAAAAGAATAATATCTATAAATATTATTTAAAACAATTTTTTTTAATAGTTATGTTAATTTTATTAAATAAATTAATTAGTAAAACTTATTATGTGCTGAATTAAATACATAGTTTACTTGAAATGTTAAGTCAAATATGTACTCAATTCAGCACATATGTGTAATGACACATACAGGTAAGCGCTTCACACTATTCGCTTTGTATCTCAAACACCTTTTATCGTATAAAATATTACTTCCTACAATATTGGAAGGAAATATTATGTTATACAATTCTCATAATAATTGTATATATTACTTTTAGGGAAGATAACGAGCTATTCACCAAGAAAATTATTATTCTGATCGTTGACCTTCGATATTTTGTTACGTCTGAACATGATTATATGAGACATTTGACCCAACTTACAAAACGACAACACAAATATATATACATTTATAGCTTATTATCTTTCATTGCTAGGTTTAACCCTGTTTTAAGATGTACCTTCAAATGAGAAAACGGAACCTATATAGGTGTCTGTCTGTCTGTCTGCCTGTCCGTTTAAGTTGACATTTGTTACTCATATCTGTGCCGTCACCCAAACACGGACGTGTAACGCAAATAAATGAGACGCTTGCCTGCAACATGCATTGACATGCAGCATGCATGTTGCTGGCAAGCAACTAATTGTAGATTTCCGCGAGTTAACACCTCATACAATAGAATGAGTAAATAAATGAATTTTATATATGAGGGTAACTTTTGGGGGAATAGATGAAAAATTAGATAATGTTTTTGCAAACTGTGTCCTGTCCCGAATATATAAGTTTTAATATATATTTTTTTAAATTGTATTGAATAATTTTAAAGTTATTTAAGTCAGAAAAACTGACTACTTCCCTTTATCTCCGAAACTACTGCATTTAAAATTTAGAGAAAAAAAAAAGAAAAGTAGTTCTATAGTTGTAGATTACAAGAAAATCTACAAGAAGCCTATAAACTGTCACGCACTAAGTATATGGCCCGTATTAATAAAACGTAACTCAAATGATGTGCCATCTCAAGAAGTAACATCTCAAAAAGTACCGGTAGAGAGACATATATTATTTTCTAAAGCGAAACACTACCTGTCTTGCTCTGTTCACTCTTAAGATGCAACGCCGCAATTAAGTGTGTTTTATTAATACGGGGCTATATATGTGAGAACTTACCTGGTGCTTATCAGCTTACTTCTTTTATTCTTGCTCTCCATAAAACGCGTAATATATACAAGCGTCAATCTTGGCATGATTAAAGGAAAACAATAAACAAAATTTGGCCAAAGGCGAGTGTGGCATGTTCTCGTATGGAACCCTCGGTGCGCGAATTCGACTCGCGATTGGATGTTTTGACTGGATTATTGCGCAAAATTTTACTTATGCGAAATAATTTAAATTGTAGTTTTATTTTTACATTCAACATGCATATAATTTAAGATTTTATTCTTGTACATATTAAAAGGTTATTGTTTATGTACTGAATTTTGTGCTTATCAAGATTTATATTGGTTTTTTGTTTTTTTTTTCATATATTTTACATATAGAATAACGGTATGTTTTATTTCGACGAATACCTCACAGTATTTGGTTGTTATATATGAACTTCGCATATGTTTAGGTACTAAATCAATACATGTGATAAAAATGTAGTCATGTCTTGTATGTATTGTACATTAAGGCCAAGTGCAATGCCAAACGCAACGCGTCACGCCCCACACTGTTTTGTGAGAAGGAGAATCGACTTAAAGCGGCAGAGTAAGGAAGATGGATTGTCATTTAGTTACGCAGAACTTTTTGTCGTAAGCGACATTTTAGTTTTTTATTTATAATGAGAAAACTATTTATTATAAACAAAAATGCTTAAGGCCAACCCTGTATAATTATATTTTACTAATAATGTTTAAATTTTGTTTTTTTATCGTTTGTCCTGTCAGAAATTTATTGGTATTAGTGTTTTAAGTGAACGTATTTTAGTATTTTTTATCATAAAGAACGTGCTGTGTATTTAAGCTTTCCCTACGGTAGAACTCAGAACATATTTTGTATACTTAGAATTTTTTTTTTGAGTTTGCTAGGTATAACAGTTTTCTAGAAATATTCGTTTAAAGGTACCCATAATCAAAGCATACTTGGCCTTAAAAATATTTACCGAAAATTGGTGTGCGTGAGGTAGAGTGAAATAGGATACGATAAGATTATTAAAAAAAAATTTAATTGAATTATTATCACTGAATTATCATTATTTTGTATCATCAAATATTGATAATTATTTTGAGAGATAAATGCGTCACAAGCCGAGCGTTTAGGGCCGATCGTGCCTCTCTAACGCTCGTTCCGCGCTCTCGCTTGCACGTTCGGCTCAGGCGGAACGTGACAATGAGTCATACTTTTTCGTACGTGCAGCCGGCGTTCATCGATTTAATGAACGCCGGCAAAAAATTGTTTGTTTGAATACGCTCATCTCCAAAATTTTTAGACACAATATTATAATAAATTATAATTTCAAATAAAAAGATAAAATTGATATTACAATTTCTATAAGAAAATAAATATTAACATATTTAATTTTTTAAAATTAAATTTTATCAACCGTATTGACTATCCCTCTCCGTATTGGCTATCTCTTGTTTTATTTTTATTGTATTTCATTATTTGCATGCAATTAAAAACATATTTTTAATTACGCCAAAGAAATATTATTTCTCACGCACAGCGGCGGCCTTACCCATTGCGAGGCTTCGGGCGGCAGGTCTTTGCGAGGCCCTTTGTCCTACGGAAAAGTACCTATGTGATGCGAAAGTAGGTCTGTCTGGTTGTTTGTTAGGTATTCGTTATGTTTGACGAGAAATGTTAAAGTTATACAAATAAATAAAATTTGCGTTTTAATATATTTTACTTACTTTGAAAGATTTACAAAATTAACAAATACAGAGATGATAAATTTTAAAATTGATGTTTGCGGCTTTTACTAAGACTAAAATCTTTATTTAAAGCACAATAATCTAACGAATGAGCTACGTCATTTACGATTGAAAAAATAGCAAGCTCTGAAAGCCGATCCTTTGTCATCGAATTCCTCAAATATATTTTAATAATTTTAAGCCTCGAAAAACTCCTTTCAGCAGACGCAACCGTAACAATTGTGGTGGCGATAATTCTCAGAACTATTTCGATAGTAGGGAAAACTTTAGATATTATTTTTTCTATTATGTATTTCAGCACCTAGATAATGTCATCGTTTTCTTCATACACACGGATGAACATATTCAGTTCTTCATACAATTCATGTCCATCAATATCACGTAATTCTCCTACTGTCACAGATATTTGCAAGTCGGCATTGCTTCAAAAGTTCACTGTCACTAATTTTCTTTAATCTTTTTATATTATACCACGTATAATATACGTGACCAAATATACTCTCACGATGTTTAAGTGCCTCAAACCTAGGATGGCAGCTTGCGCGCACATTGTCCGCAATAACATAAAAATAGTTTATTTTGAAAATCTCTTCCGTGCATTCAATTCATTAGCTTTATCTTCCCCTTCATAATCAAAATGCCTTTTTTTACGTCGTCTTCTGACTTCTTTAAACTGTCTGACAATATTATTTTCCTCGGCTATTTCTCTCGCCGTTACAAGGGATGACTGAAAACCATTTTTTCGATATGATGATCACTAACCAACTGAAAATCTGTTGTATTTTCTACTAAATCCTTTAAAGCATCACATATATTGCTTAGTTGGTGTTTAACGGCCTTCACCGATGCTACCCTGCACTCCCATCTAGTTTTAGAAAGTGGTTTTAGTGATAAGGATTTTACATGAGCATTTAAAATAGCCCACCTCTGACTTGAGCCGACAAACAGAGTGTACAACCTTTGAAGCAAACCAAAAAAAGATTTTGCTTGGACACAAGATGATGCTGCATCTCCTAGGACGAGATTCCAGCTATGACTCCCACAAGGTAAAAAATAAGCAAGTGGATTAATTTCAATAACACGTTTTTGGATACCACTTTTTTCACCACGCATATTGGCACCATTATCATATCCTTGGCCCCTGCAGTTTTGCAATGATATACCTAACTGTTCTAATTCTGTGATTATATAATTAGTCAAATTCTTAGCTGTGGTTTTTTCGACGGCTATGAAACCAATAAAATGTTCTTCAGTTTCAGCTGCTTTTGTATTAAAAAATCTTGTAATAATTGATAGTTGCTTAACATGAGAAACGTCGCGAATACAATCCAGAATAATAGAGTACTATTTATTATTAATTATTTCTTCAACAATTTCAGTTTTCACGTGACTTGCCATTAATTGTATGACCTCATTTTGAATATTTTTTTCGATATAGTCGTCATTAATTGTTTTATCTTTTACTTGTTTTAAGTGAAGTTTCAACACGGGATCAAATCGGGCTATTAATTTTAATAAATCTATAAAGTTGCCTGTCTCACTCGTCTCACTAGTCATCTCACTTGTCTCACTCGAACTTGAGTCAGATGTTAACTTCTCTCTATGATCCCTGAAGGCTAAATTGTGAGATGCTAAAAAATTTACAATTGCGAGCAATTGTTCTAAAATATCTCTCCAACGTTGCCTTTCTTGTTCAATTTGTGACTCAGCCAAGGAGTCAATAGTGGAACAGTTTTTTAAACCATTTTCTAAATTAATCCATTTCAGCATACAATCTTTGTGCTGTCGACTAGATTCGTGAGACTTTAGGTAATCACCCAAGTGTTTCCAATCACACACTCCTTCACTTGATCCAATCTTTGTATTTTCTAGCCCGAATATTCGACACGGAAAGCAGTAAACGGCATCCTTTGTTTGTGAATAAATCATCCAGCGCCTGTCAAGCTTTACCGCTGGACACCCTTACCGCTTCACCGTTAACTAATATCTTATTATAATGATATTCACTGAATCGCCGTTCATTATCATTTACGGGAAATAACTAAACTTTAATCCGGATTGGACCTCTTAATACAATCTCAGTTCGGTCCACATCAGTAATTGTTATGGGTCACAAACCGAGGATTCAGATTTTCCATTCCAGCCCTCATGGATGTGAACATAGACTCGAGATTCCTGTTCTTGACTGGTTAGCGTTGACGGCGGCGGCACCCATGATGATGTGGAAGGAATGTTTCAAACTGAATCAGGATTAAAGTCACTTTTATTCAATAAATCTCTCTCGTATAGGTTTCTTGAATAACTTTTTATATATTTATATAAAGATCCAGGTAGATTTTCTTGTACCTGCTTTCTTTTGACAGCTCGTTTCCTTTTTGAACTACCTGACTCAAATTTTCTACCGGCATCATGATCACGCGAACTCATTTCATAAATCTTGTTTTGTTTCACACAGTCAGAAATAATTTTTAAGTAGGTGTCACACAGTTTTTTTACACTATCAGCTTTCTCAATACTTAAAATACTATAATTTACACTTTTCCAGCTCTTTCAATACTTGAAACACTATAATAACGTAATATTAAATATAATGGAAAGCCATGTACGGTACAGCAACGATTTTGTAACTCATACTGCAAGCAAAATAATTCCAAGGTGACAAAAGTTGATGAACGAAATGAAACAAGGGAATTCCTTTAGTGACGATTCCCCCGAGCGATAGACGAGCAGATCATTATGTCCCGACTCCCGAGTCACAGACTATATAATACTATATTAGTCCCGAGTGCTATGCGTTTAAAAAGCCAATCTTCAAGTGTGTCGGGGCGCGATATTCAAGCACTACAAAATTAATTTATCAAGTATAATTTGAAGGAATGAATTAGTTAACTAACTTTATTTTAATTTACCGTTATGTTATAACCTTAATAAATAATTAAGAATCAAAATAAAAAGTTTTAAATAAAGAAATATAGTTAAAAAAATCTATATTTTTTTAAATTTACTTGACGCGAGGCCCCTGCAAGAGCGAGGCCCCGGGAGATTGCCCTGTTCGCCACCCTCTAAGGCCGCCTCTGCTCACGCATATATATAAGTACACGCCCTTTTTTTTAATAAATTCTACACGGACCAAGTCGAAAGCTCCATTAGAGGTACTAAGTATCTAGTCTAGTAACTCAGAATATAATTTAAAACATAATAATATAATGTATAGCCATATTTATATTAGAATGGCGGGATATTTTCAATCCTAGATATTTCTATATATTGATAGTAAACTAGTTTCTGAATGTAAAGCACTAATTAGATACCATCTACAGCTGCAAGCCAAGACAGGTGGCTTTTTCTTTTTGTTCTGTCTTTAGGGATCTAAATTTTAACTTCGTAAGAAGATGTCAGCAACGATAAAATGATAGATAGCGTTTGTAGAAACGGTTAAAATTAAAAGTCTTTGCCACTCCTATTTGGGCTTAATTAGCACTCTAACCCAGTGAGTATGCACTAAGTGTAGTGTTGTAGCGGCACTTGCCGGGCGGCAGTCAAGGTCATATTAGGCAATGAACTATCGTCTATACCGCGGTGTACATTTGACGTGGCGTATTGCAAATTTTGATGTTAGGGGTTTCGATTTTTTTTTTATCAAAAAATACAAAATATGTGAAAGTGATCTTCTATAACTCGATTCTTCATGTTATCGACACTCGTTTGTCAGTAGCCCTTACACGATTTATTAATTTTTCACGATTATAATTCTCTGTTATGAAAACACGATTTTTATAATAGAGAAAATAATATCAGATACCATTTTTCTAGAACAGGTATGCGAATGGGACAGATTTAAGCCTCCAATTTTTTACCTACATTAATTTATACGAACGCGTCAGAATGTCAGTTGGGTTTTTTTTGAAATGAATCCTAGTTTGTATTTTAAACGAAAAAAAATGTTTTGTCGCATGCGACCTTTGGAAATAGACAAACGCGTGCATGTTTTAGTGCGCGGCGCTATGCCGAAGCTCGACGTCAAATTTATAGTTTACCATTGCGTCACCTTAAAAACCAGCCATCTGCGTTTTATAGAAAAATTATCATTGTGTATATTTTATTATGGAAAACAAATACCATATTTAGTTAGTAGACCCCTGGTCGTTGGAACTGAAAAAATATAGATCCAAATACGATTTGTTATAGTCTAAAGTTTAGTCGTTTCTTTTACCTTAATTGATTGATTCATTGTGCTAATTGCTTACACTTAGTAAAGATCTAACGATTTGAAAATAAATACTGCAACATGTAGGTAGCATGCAGTCCACCGCTGAGCCCCTAATTTGTTTTTATTAGGGTTCTTAGTCAAAATGGCAAAAAAGTTTCGTCATGTCCGTCCGTCCGTATGTATGTCACAGGTATTTTATTCAAAAATTACAAGAAGTATGTTGATGAAATTTACAGTTAGGTATCTTTTATAAGCCGCTACTTAGTTTGAGAGTTGAATAAAAAAAAAAATATTTCTAGTGTTTGGGGGGCACTCCATATATGTAAAAGAAGCTGAAGTACATAGTCAGTTCAGTTCACTTAAAAACACTTTTAATGTTACTAAGCAATTTATTTCATTACGTGAATAATTTCGGAAATGATCGCTCCGAAAGTAGCAAAAATTGTGACCCCCTTTTTATTTTCATTTTATAAACCGTATCACCAAAAAATATGAAAAAATAGCAAAAGTAACGCTTAATAAATACTTTCAACAAAAAATATTTTTTGAACATGATACCGTTTTTCATTTAATTTCGAAAAATTACGCTTCTCAACCAAAGGATGTAAGTGGCTATGGATATACTCTCTTTTGCTGGTGCACCTTATTATACATTAGTTTAAGAGGAATAGTTGACATACCTACTTATTTTTTTAGTTATAGGCGACTGGAACATGGAAAAAGTGGAACAACGTACTTTTTTCATCTGTAATGCATTTCTTCGTAATAATATGGCTTCGGCACCCTATAATGAGTATAGTCTGACATGCTCTTGGCCAGTTTTTTTCTATTATTTCGTTTATAGAAGCGCTAAAGAAATTTATATTGACACGTCAAACCTTGACGGATTACACGCTAGATGAACAAAATATGAACACTCGCTTATGTGTTCGATATCTGTCAACCCACTCTAACGAATTCTCAATTTGTTGGATAGCGATTACAATGGGAAGAACAATGTACATATTTGTCGCGAAACATGTGCAGCGCATGCTCGCGGCGAACCTGCGCTGTCAACATTAACCCGCGTCGAAGAGCGCACACGCGATCTGCGCGTCGCGTGTGAACACTAATTGAAAATAATAGTTTGTTGTAGGATACAAAAGTTATGAATGAAAGTAAAAAGAAGGTCACCTTCTTCGAGTATGACATCGTTGGAAGGTCTTTTGCCATAATCACTGCGCGAATGCTCATTAAGCTGGGCAAAAGCTTCCTTGCGATGTTCGTACACGGCTTAAAGTATGACGAGACATACAATGTACTTTTCGATCTACTTCAAAATAAGGAGGAGGTACTCGATTCGTTTGTTTTTTTTTTTTTTTGTGTATGTTACGCGATGTCAATTGTGATCCGATTTCGAATATCATTTGTTTGTTCGAAAGAGTATGCTCACGAGGTGGTCTCATTCTCACCAAGTCGGGATCAGATGATTTGATCCCAGGTAAATCGAGGGGTATCCTCAAGTAATATAGGTACCTATAATGTGTTTGGGATATTTCTTTAAGCTAATCAGATAGATGTTCGTGTCTGAGAGGCATCATGTCATGCAACATTTTGTAACGATGGTCTGATGATGAAGCTAGGAGGTGGATGGTGGAATTCTTCAGGAGCTACTAGTAAATCCCTTAAGTTTGGGTTCATGTCTTTTAGATTGAATCTTATTACATTATATTTTATGACGATGGTCTAATGATGGAGCCAGAAAGTCGAAAATGGAACTATAATTAATTATACTAAGAAATAACCCTTTTTCCACTCAAAAAAGTTAGAAATAAACGAAATTTTGATAAGAAATTCGACTTTAAAAACCCCTTTGACTAAAAAGTAATAATAATAGGTTCTTAAACCTACAAAAGAAATTTAAACAAGTAAAATTATTACTAATTAAATATTTACAATACCTACTTAATAACTTTTTTGGAGTCGGTGCCAGCTAACGCGAGTTTGCTTTTTGCGATCTTCCTCATCACGCGCTGTCTCCTGCGTATAGTTTTAGAGTACAGTACAACGCACAAAACTCTGCCGCTGTGAAGTTATCGACTCATCACGAAAGCGTCGCAATGGTGTAAAATGGGCTGGAAGAGCTGGAATAGTTGGAACCGACTCCAAAAAACAACTGATTTGTCGTTTTTAAAGTCTATAATTAATTAAATAGGTTTTTGAAGGCGGTTTTTATTTTAATTTTTTGAAAAAAAATTTCTATTTGAAGTTTTTAATTATCAAGTAATTATAACTTTATGATTCTTTAAGCTACTTTACATATGTGGATTAGGTTTTCGTTAATAAAATTGGCTAGACATCTTCTTTAATTTTGTACGGAGCAAGTAGAAAATAGTTCCGGTCCCGAATTTATTGTTCACTAGTAGTAATTCCGGGGTCTTTACATTCTTAGTTGGATGAAATTACCAATTTAATCTTATAAAAACTATATAAATTATTCTTATCATACTAATATTATAAATGTGAATGTAAGTTTGTTTGTTACGCTTTCACGCCAAAACTACTCAACCGGTTATCATGAAACTTTGTACATATACTCTTGAAGGTATTAGAAGTAACATAGGATACTTTTTATTAAAAAAAATATCATATATTTCCCTACCTATCTATCCTTATAAACTATAGCATTTATAATACCTATAATACATATTAGTAAGATCATCATAAAAAATACTTAGTTCCAATTTACATACATTACACAATATAATTGTTCGAACATTTATAACTGGAGAATAGCTGGACGGATTTTCATTTTTAATTTGTTGGATTTGTCTCCGTCCCAAATAGCAAAATAATATAAAAACATTGAAAAATTGACAAAAAAGATAAAACGCTTTCTATCATCATTATCACAATTTTCCATCACCACGCGGGTGAAACCGCGAGGCGTAGCTAGTTCTTTATAATACAAAAGTACTACAATTCATTCAGATTACAATTTTATTCACTTCCACATTATATTAATTCAAATTGTTTTTATTGTTATCGCTAAGAGTTCTGATGTATTCCTGCTACGATTATCACGTGGAATTATATAAATGAATGAAAAATGCAGATAGATTATTAAGTAATTAATTTTAATTCGGTGCATACTAGGTTTTACTAGTAACCCTTGAATAGTAATTTCTGGCGACAAATTGCAGTATTATTACCTAAGTCTTAACCGTTAAGCAGTGCTGTGGGTGGTAAAAACATGTGATTTACCGGAATTCACATCCACGGAAATTCATTTACTGTACACTCTTTTGTAATAAAGAATATAATTTTATAAAAAAATATACGTACGTATTTCATTGTCTTATAAATAAATAATGTCAGTTTTTAATGTTCACTTTACTTATTACATAATAATACAAAAAGATAACCTTAATATTCAAAGTATTGTCTATTGTATTCTATGATATTAATCCAATTTTCAACAAGCTCTCTGCGACCTTGGTAAAACCATTCCTTGGGTTTAGATGCAAAGAATACTAAAAACTAGACTAAAAACATATTAAAAAATAGTCTAAAATCACAGTGAGAAAATCGAACAATATACGTAATATAACATTTAAATAGTAATCCCTAAAATGCTTAAAAGAATATTCATTCTAATTCGGTTCACGGGGACTCATGCGTGTGCTCTCAATAGTGACTACTGGAACCAGCCTGACCATAAGATTTTCAGTAAAGTGCTGTGCTTCATCCTTGCTGATTTAGCCCCTCTGAACGGATATGTCGCTTGCACACAGAAGCTCAGTAGCTCGAAAAATATATTTACTAAAATGTGGGTAAATCGTATGCAATAATTTAACCCAGTTTTTTCGTAATTTCGCTCTGTAAAAAATTACGTAACAACTACGTGACGTAAAAAATTCCGTCGTATTCGGTTCAAACCCTCTCCACCCCTCCGAGCACCACACATAGTTAATGGGCATCCTAAAGCAGCTGCATCCGTATAAATAAAGTATTACAGACGCGATTATACCATAGACAGTTTTAAACTGTCTGTGATGTAATCGGCTTCAAAATATATTGTTTTAACGAACCCACATACAATGCGCCTTATACTTTGTATGTAATGCAGCCTGATACGCATATTTATAATTAAAAAACAGGCCAAGAGCATGTCGGACCGTGCTCATTATAGGGTTCCGAAGCCATTATTACAAAGAAATGCACTACACATGAAAAAAGTACGTTGTTATAATTTTTCTGTATCTCGCACAGAATAGTTATAAGCAATTTAGTCGCCTATAACTAGCAAAATAAGTAGGTATTGTGACTATTACTATTAAACTAATGTAAACTAAAGTGCATTAACAAAAAAGTGTATCTTTATGGCACTTACGTCCTTTTGTTGAGAAGCTTAATGTTTCGGCAATAACTCAGAAATAGATATCCGATCATTTTAGAAATATTTTTTGTTGAAAATATTTATTAAGCGTTACCTTCGTTATTTTTTTTTCATATTTTTTGTACATACGGTTTAGAAAATAAAGGGAACACAAAATTTCTCCTATTTTCGAAGCGACTTTTTCTCAAATTATTCACATAATCAGAAAAAGCACCAAAAACCCATAAGATGTTTTCAAAAGGTCTGCTGAAATATGTGCCACACGTTGATGTTTGTCGAAAAGATTTTTTTTCATCTTCTGTTACATTTATGAAGTGCCCCCCTAGAAATATTTAGTTTTGTTATTTAACTATCAAACTAAGTAGCGGCTTATACAAGACATCTACACTATAAATTTCATCAATGTACGTCTTGTAGTTTCTGAATAAAATGTCTGTGACATACGGACGGACGGATGGACACGAAAAAGTTATAAGGGTTTCGTTTTTGCCTTTTCTGATTGGAACCCTAAAAACTACTACTCTTTATAGATCTTTACGTACCCACTGCCCGGGCGACGTTGCCATGTCGCGTTCGACACAGCAACGTCGCACGAATGCGGCTTTTTTTATGCAGCCTGGAAGCATGTCCTGGATATGGCTAGAAGAATGCAGTAAGTTCTTGCGAAAATATTAAAATTTCTCTTCAATGAGTTGTATAGTAATGAGTCGTCACTTGGAAATTGCTTAAACTTGTATAGTTTTCAACATTAAATAAGGATATACATAGTTCACAAAACTTGATGTACAGTAAATCTTCAAAGTTAAGAATAGAAATACCATTAAAAACGATGTTATTTTGAAAACTGAACAAAATATTGTCACTTATTTTAATTTCAATAGCAGCTATCGCATATGAATAACGCTAAATGAGTAAAGAAGGACGGGACCAGGATATTGACGAGAATATAGTATTAAACCTTCCTCGTGCTAAAAAACATCAATCTCAATTGTAATATTCTCAAAGCACATTTCTTTTTTAGATTAAGAGATTTGAAATAATTACCTACATAATAGCACCATCATATTTGATTATGCCGATATAGAGATAATCATATGTATAAGTTATTAATTGCCTTTTACAAATGTGATAAATATTTCCGTGTTAAAGCCGGGTTCCTACGAACTAAATATGCTTCAAGTGATTCGCAACATAATGCAAAGTCTGCGTTAAATCCGTCCTTACATTGTCTTTTTCTCATACAAACAAATATGGATATTCGATATAAAGAAATCAAATATCGAAAGAGGAAGTCCCATACACGATTTCGAGTCCAATCCAGGATAAGAATCGTGAGCGTCATCAGGACTAGAATTATGAAGATTATCATGATCAGAATCGATATCGAAACCAACTTTAGAATTTACAGCAAGGTCGATCGATATAAAAGAGGAAGGAACTTATAAAATATTATTTTATGTTATGAATTTATTCAAAACTTACTTATGTGAATGGAAAAAAATATCATAAGGGTATTTAGTTTTTACTTTCCTGAAAAACCCCTAGAAAATGTCACATCGAAATTCATTGAATGTCGACGTATTCGCATACCTACAAACAGGCTAGCGTTAAGGCGACCACGTACTTCAATTGGTAGCCGATCCGAAAAACCCGATTTGTTAAGTAATTTGTGAAAAATATATACATGTATTAGAAAGTAAAAACTACAAATGAGAATAAAAATATATTGACTATTTCATATTAAAAAAAATCATTTAAGTAATTAAATCAAAATATCTTTGAAACTTTAGTTGAGAGATGCAATAATTTTTAGACAAGGAGAAGGAATTTTTTTGTCAAGAGCAGCTATTTTTCACATTTTTAATTTATTCTACACAATTAGATAAATAAAATAACATAACGAAGCAAAATATGCGCTTTTCATTTCATGCCAAGGGAACATCATCCTAATGTACATAGCACAGGGATGGTAAAATGTTTCGAAGCCCTCAGTTCAATTAAAGCATAAATAAAAAAAATATTAAGGAAATATTTTTTGACTACTAAAATATCGCTCTGCAGAATCTATAAATGACATTATTCGATTTTTGAATAATGTTATTAGGTATAACTATATTATTCGAAATACAATGGGTCGTAGTCGACTGACGCGTGATGTATCGTGTTAAAGTAACACACACACACGTACGTACGCACGCTCGCAAGCGCGCCTGCGCACATGCGCACACGCGCACACACCATAGTAGGCTTGTGTCAGGTTCGCCGTCTCGGGGAAAAGATAATCGAGGATGGCGAATACATGAATGTCCTACATGTATTACCTAGGTCAAACAAAATATCTACATAGAGTAGGTTTCCTAGTTAACAGGATATACAAAAAAAATATCAAAACATTCATCCGAATATCCAAGAGAGTGAGCGTACTAGAAGTCGTTCAGGACCACATTCCGCAATAATTCAGGCATACGCACCCATTGAAAATTCATTACAGGAAGAAATAGACAACTTTTATGAAGACTTGACGAAAGCTCACGACTCGACTTCTACAAAGTACATAATCTCTATGGCGGATTTTAACGCACTAATCGGCATTCCTAAGACATACGAATGTTCAGTTGCTGGCGAATATGGCTATGGTGAAGGAGTATTCGAGGAGGGAGACTCGTTCAATACGCACAAGAATATAATTTAAAAATTATTAATACAATGTTCAAACTAAAGCCGATGGACATGGATCTTCCCAGACAAAAACAAGAAACGCAATAGATTACGTTATGACCACGGAAGCTCACACAATTTCTAGATATGAAGTACTATCGTCATTCCCGTTCGGATCCGACCACAGGCTATTAAGAACAACACTCCACCTGAAATCGACAAGGAAAAGCAGACGAAATTTTTCAAACACAACAAAAAGCTTAAAACATTAGCTGAGCAAGAAATATACATTAAAAACCTAAGCAATTACATACCAGAACTTATAACCACACATAACATCTATAAAGCGGAGGGTTATTACCAAAAAATCGCTTACTATATAAAAGAAAGGTTAAAATATATTAAAGGAACATAAAGAACCAAAATCGTATCAGAGAAATTGCTTGAGCTCATGAAAAAAAGAAACAAACTACAAAATAAGCCTAAAGTAAATACAACTGATAAAAAAAAAGCTTAAAAACACTTTATAAACTTACCAATAAAGAAATAAGAAGCTACGATACTTACAGAACAAATATCATACAAAGTCACATGGAGACGTCTAGATGGCCTAAAAAAGCTTATAAAAAATTAAATACCTTAAAAATATGCATTCCATCACTCCAACTGGCACCAATAAATGCAAATCCCGCACAGAGCTCATAAATATAGCTACTGACTTTTGTGCTAAACTTAACGGCCAGCTAGACACAAAGCAAAATACAGTTGTTTACCGCAGCACAGATACATCCCCAATACAACAGTTCTCAGAGCTAGAAATATGGAAAAAAAATGAATGAAAATTAAGTCTTATAAACTCCAGGATCAACCGGGATCCGGGAATGAATATGTATCATGTTTACAAGGACTATACTACTGACACCAATCACTCTTCTATGGAATAAAATATTAGAGGAAGAAGCCGTTCCTCATCAGTGGAGAGAATCTGAAATCATATTGCTTTACAAAAAACGTGACCCAGCTGACATAGGGAACTGCCGCTCCATAAGCCTCATGCCTAGTTCCTATAAACTGTTCATCTCCTGTTCACTTGATAGAATATCCACAGACATTGATGCACACCAGCCGATCGAATAAGCCGGATTCAGAGGCTGTTTCAGCACAATAGAGCACATCCAAGTTGTCGACCAGACGATAGAAAAGTATTTAGAATTTCACAGACCCCTGTAAATGATATAATATAAATAGTAATAAAAAAATGTAATGTACTTAATAATATTATCTCTTTCAGTATTACGACACTGAATAATTTCTGTATGGAAAACAAAAAAATATCCAATCGTTAAAACAACGATAAAAATTATGAAGAACTCTCAACGGGCATTGTCTATTTTAGACTATAATTTTACTGACGCTCGAATATTCCCCATTAAATCTAGTACACATTCGAAAAAAAAAAAGAAATAGATCAGATCGAGTGTAGAAATTAACAATGAAAGTTTGGCTACAAGTTATTTATTGACAACTAATGTAGGTACACATTCACGTGTTATAATTCATAACGTTGATAGCAATATAGTTGGGAGATTTCATAGTATTATTGCAAAATATATATTGCATTGTTCAATCACTTATAACCATATTATACTCATATTTTAATTACTCTCTTTTTTTAATTGAATATAATAATAAAAAAATAACTAATTTAGTATAATATTATGTAATTACAGCCTATTAGCCCAATGATTCGTCAGTTTTATTCACGATAACAAATTAAAAAAAGGAAATAGATTGTTTATTTCCTATGAATTCATAAAATTACGTTAAACCCACTGTGTGCCTGTAAAACAGCAGGCGCCGCTCGAGTCATTGACTAAACTTGGCGTTCGAAACTCCTGTTTTTAACGAAAACTTCCATTTACGATATTTTTCTCAGGTACTATGTCGCCTTGATATTATTATATAATAAATATTAGTATAGAATTCATGATCTACCTTGTATTCAATTACGTTACAGATCATAAAAAATCCAGATCTGCTAGTATATATTCTTACTTATGTACTATAAAAAACTATAACATTCGCAAATAGATATTGTAGTAACTGCGGATATATACGATACTATAAAGAACATTAGTAATAATAAATAAAGTAGTATATTATGTTGTATTATTGTTGTATGTTGTAGTAGTATGTTGAATGTCAATATAACGACTTAAATTGCAATATTTTCGCATTATAAATTACAAGATATTTTTGTAGTTGTCAAGTTGATCCAAGAATTCGATTTATATCCCGAAGCGCCTATCGAATTTAAAGAACTTCTTCAATGGAAACCTGTTTGTTATCAGAGATATCCCACTTTCGCTATCTCGTTTCTAACGAAATTGTACAACAACCTAGTATGTAGATAAATAAAGCAGCGATAATATTAACTTTCCGTTTTATATTTTTTTATCAACTTTAAGCTTCTATAAGATGAGATTAAATATTTGTTGTAACTAGTTATGTTTGTACAAAATTTAATATCCTCATATTTACTATGTATATATTTAAGACTGTATAGACTAAAGCATTAAAATTAATATTTTAATGATTTAAGAACGAAAAATTATTAAATTCCATGAACTTATATTTCAGAGAATTTCTCCACCCATCATTTCCACCTATATTTTTTGACTCATATAATATGTTGTCTAGAAATCCTAAGAGGGACATATTCATACTTTCATATATTCTATCTGTTTAAGAAATGAGTAGTTTCTAATACATTACTAACAGGTCGCTAGACATTATACTGCTCCTACGGTAGAGGGCATGCTCGGGTAGTATATTCCCATAGATCTTGCCCGCTTGGATATAGAATGAATTCTTTTAATTTTCATATCAATTAATGTTGCTGAAAATTCCAATTCCGGTTTTATTCAGTACCGCTCCTGATCCGATTACACTTTTGACTGTATGTATATATATACATGTATATCAAATCAAAAGTGTAATCGAATCAGGATATCGTAATATATATATATATTTCGATGTCCTGATTCGATTTTTAAAGTAATTTATCTCTTCCCTCCAACATCTGAACGATGACTTTAAAAGTCTAAACAAAAACAAAATGACAGCTTTATAAGTAAATTAAATGACAATTATTATAAAGAAAATTTGCTTAAAAGTTTTTTAGATATTGACGAATTTCAGTAATCAGTGGCAAGAGTCTAATCGCCGATACATAAGGCCGTGAATGTGCGATTCAATTGGTGCCTGCCATTTAAATATAAATTTGAGCCAATATTAATTTAGATTATTTTTTTGAAAAATATGAGGAGTGAAGCGATAGCCATTTGAATAAAACTTAGTGGAACTTGTTTTAAATTTAATATCGTACATAAAAAACATACAAAAAACCTTTTCCCTGACCCTAATTATTATTACTATTGAAATTTATATATAAACTCACGAAAATATATTTCGGTGTGTGATTAATGAAGAACCTCAAACAATATTTTTTTTACATGTTATTTAACCGTATTGATAAATATAAAATGATTGAGCGACTGGCTATGCATTATTTTGTGAATTATTTTTTTCTAAGAATTTGTCGTGACGTAAAAGGTCATTTATGAATCCACTTTTTTTTTCTGAAAAATCCACCAATTACGGATATATGTGTGTTCATGTTTAAGAGCATAAAACCAAATTGTCTGAAAGGCGAATAAAATTTCGCTGTAATATTCTAATTATACCATAATTTTAGAATAAATTGTGCTCTTATGTGTAAAAGTAAGAAATAGCTTTCCGTAAAACTGGGCTTGTCTAACCGCAAACTGGCATTTGGGATAAAATTTAATATTTTATCAGTACAAACAGCGAGCGCTATCCCTCTATATGTTAGCTTCGAATCGCCATTACAGCCGGTTGCACAAACGCTGATGATTGGCACAATTTGTATATCAATAATTAATTGCGACATATCAGTTGCTCAAAAAAAAAAAACTATTTCTACAATTAATCTGTAATCAATCATTCACATGTCAACTTGTTAATTCTGTGAATTATCGACCATAATTTGATACATTTGAAAGTAATCGGTTGTACAAACTACGATTAGACTCAATTTTTCGATCAAACTATTGTAAAGTTGAATGAAATTAATTGTTAAATGCCAAGGAATTAAACAGTAATCGAAGAAATAGCGCAACATTATATTAGTGTTCAATGTCTGTCAATGTTCTCGAATCTATAATCGATTCGTAGTGGAAGAACAAATTTAAGGATCAGCGGTGGGTTGCATGCTGCATTTTAGGTCGTAGGCAAGGGTCTAATCATCGATTTCCATGAAATAACACCACATGTAGTAGAATAATAGAATGTTGTGTCGTGAAAAGGAAGCGGTCGCGTTCGAACGCGATAAGCAGAACGGCGAACAATTTTAATTACTCTATCAAACAAATGTGCGCAGTTATGAAAAAACCTATTGAACAAATTCGGACAAAATACGAACTTGACAATTGTATTGTATTTATGAAACCCTATATATAGTCCAAATATTCCATTACAGGAAGTGGGTACTTCGCAGGTAAATGTAGGCGAGAATCCTACATTGTCCAAATGCGTGTCCAGAATTTTATATTAATATGTGGGTATTTGTAGTGGATGACCACGAATGAACCTTCTTCACCATACGGGTTTTTCATCACGATGATTTGCTTCTCAGAAACAAATAATGATTAATGTTTAAATTTATATACGTGATGAATAGTTATCTGTAATGTTGATATTTCGACTCGGTGTGCATTTGAAAAACACCCAGTAAAACTGGATTACGGTTTCGATTTCTTTCTATCATTTTCGAAACAAATTTGAGAGTCATGCGAGCCATCAGAGAGTAAGTACATGGTCACCGTCGATCATGGATACTCGCAATCGCAGAGGAGTTACAGTGCGTTGCCGGTCTCTTGAGTAAAAATTGGATATTTGATGGAAGGGGGAGTAAGGTGATGGAGGGGGAAGTGGTTCATCGGAACTCTTGCTCGAACAAGCGTGCCGAGCTACTATTCATCGGGCTACCACAATTTAAAAGCAAACTCGAAACAAAGGTGATTTCAATCCTTATATCAGATTTTGTTTCAACATCGACATTTTTACGTTACTGTGACGACCTTGAATCTTAACGATTTAATTTCAATATTAGTTAGGATTTGCTTAATTAACAATCTATATCTTAATGAAAAGAAGGTAGTTTGATTTGTTTGAGTTTCGTTGCGATTAAAATAGTGTTGCTATACGGATTCTTACACTCTTGTGCAACTGAGTATTTTTATACTGGTATCTTACAGGGTGTCACAGTGAATCCGTTCGTTATTTCACTAACTTTTTCGAAACTTTAGTGGTCATAAAAAATGACAAGTGCACGTCGAATTATACCAGAATTCGAAAATCCCCTTAAATTACCTGAAAATCAATTAGGTAAGAAATCTTGATTTCTTCCCTTAAAGCTTTATGTAGGGGCCTATTTTAACATTGCAACTATGAAATTAACTTTTGAAATAATCGTTGTGTTATCTGTATAGATATAATTATCTCCTGTCTCTGCGCGTATCATATAAAAACTAGGTGATTTTTGGTAATAAGGTCAAATTACGACTAGGATCGGCATTGAGACTAGAATCCGGACCCAGAGCGGGAACGGAAATAAAATTGAAAGCAGAAGCTTTATCGAAACCGATAGCGAAATTAAAATTAAAATCGAGAGTAGGACCAGGATGGCAACCAGCATTGACGCGGCATCGGGATGGATTGAAATAAAATCGATGCAAAAGAACAAAGAATTTCCAAATCCGCAAGCGAATACTTGTTATGTTATACAGGATAACAGGGAATATTGACCTATTTCGTAAAAAAGCGTAATACTAGAAGTCATTTGTAACAAATCCAACCCTATAGACCGGGGGTCGGAAATCAACGGTATTCGTACATATGATTTTTTTTAATTGTCTAATATCTGATTGCAAAAAAAAAAGAACTGTTCGAGTCTCAATAATACGTTTTGAATGTCGATGAACTAGTTACTATTTTGAATTTTTTTTTAAGCTTATTCGGTAATTCGAACGTAATATCTAAATACACTTTTTGAATTTTCTGTCGATGTCGATCTGTCTGTTTTTCAGGGCTAATCTCTAAAACCGGTGAAACGATTTTGAAGGACATTTCCTTGGCAGGTAGAGGAGTATTTGGAAAGTAAATTACGAGCAAAATAGAATTCATAATTTAATCCATGGCGGTATAAATATTTCTTTTGAAGGTATATTGCATATATATACAATCCATCCATATATATAATATAATTTTATTAAGAGAAAAATAAAAATATATATATATATCTTTTCTTATTTTTTTCTTAATCATATTTTATAACTAGATTTTACTTCCGTCTTCACTCGCGCAAGCATAAAATGAATTTCTTACTTTTTTTACACCAATTGATTCAATAACAAATCTGTGTAAAACGGGCTTGAAAAGTAGGTGTCATTTTTCTTCTTAATGTGAAAAATGAACCAGCACAGGTAATGACATTTACAAAAAAAAAGGTGAATTACAATAGTGATGTAACTAATGATTCTGAAGCATTAAATGAATTTACGAGTGGACAGGGAGAGCAGAAAATAGCTTCTATTAGTAAAAATAAAAATTTGGAGTCTCAAAAAGACATCAGTAATAAAATATATAAAAATTAAATAAAAACATCTGCCGAACACGATGACACTTTAAATGTGGTAGGTACTTAAGTCCCAATTCAGTAAATCTCGCAACATGTTCGCCTGTGTATTTGTTCACTACAAAGTCCGTAGCCGGGATTTAGACTGCAATGAACACTAATGAAACTGAATTGATTTCTCAGAATGACTTTAGATCTCTAGAATAAAGTGCAGTTACTTCTATCGATATATATTATTCAGTAAATCATGTTCATTAATTTCAAAATTATTCGCTGGGATCCGTTTCTCTAAGAGCGTCAAGGAATGTACGTTCTGGTCTTGTGAATTTCGATTTAACGATTAATAATTAGTTTAAAGAGTACATATTTGTACTCGTTAAACTCTTATCGGAGATAAAAAAATAAATGATCAGTCGTGACTTTAATTCTGTTTCTACCTTTAGCATGCCACAAATCGTTCTTCAAGATGCAATTTTGTGCATGTTTGTATTAATTTTAGTTACATCGGTTTCAATCAGTGCGTGAAGTTCGCAAAACTTTGTTCTTTATTCTTTGAATTGATTACGAACTTTTCAATTTAATAAATCATGATATAGAATAAATTCCCTTATATTACATATGATCTTCAATCTACATCGTTATTTTTTGGGACGTAGCATAGATACGTATATCAAATTTACAGTTTGAAAAATCTTCTGATAAGCTATCTAGTAAACCTAGTACTTTAGGATCAGACCGCGCTGTGTGTGAGTTTGTGACCGGTGATGTTATTGATTATTGATTGATTGTTATTGATATATTATGAAATATATGCGTCAAAAAAAATTGAACAGAATAGAACACGAAATTTGCAGCTGGAATTTGTGCAGCCGATACATAAACTTTTATTTAATTTAGCGCAAGCAATTTTGAAAATGTTCTTCTAATATTACTTTATAGAGCAGAATTAAAATGTTTGTACGCTTATCCGTGCCGATTCACAGTCGTATTATTTTTTATTTCTTTTGAGAAACAAGATTCATTACTTACTGTACAGAATTTTATGTAATGTTTTTTTTTATATTTTGTTAATATCATTTAAGTTTTAAATATAGTAATGATTAAAATTTTCTTATATTTTATTATAAAAAATGATCATACAAGATGCTGCAGTGGAAAAACCGCCATACGTTATTGGATAGCAAAAACATAAAATGGCGTTAAGAAATGTGTGGTTTCAAAAAAAAAATTATGGAGTAAAAGCTCTATGATGTTGTTTATCTGATTGGTGCTGAAATTCTAAGGCATGTGGCAAGGTAGGGTCGAAAGGCAAAGCATCTCACCTAAGCAAAGGTCGCGTGATTATTGTTATCTATCTATACACACATAAGCGAAATACCACTCACAGACTCATCGCGAGATACCCGAAACCATAGCTCCAATTTGAACTTTGGTATAGTTACTGTTTTCGGGACTTAGACGCTCACTAAGAACGGACCTCAGGCCAATCCTATCCAAAAATTTTTTTATTATTTCATGTCTACGCGGGCAGAGCCGCGGGCAAATCCCGCGGCTCTGCCCGCTAGTAGATTATATTATACGTCACGGCTAGATTTACAGCGGATTTCACCAAAGTTGAAAATTTAATATAAATCAAATCAAAAATATCTTTATTTCGTAGTTAATAGAAATAACACTTGAAATACGTCATAAACAACTATTTTCGACATTAAAATTACCACCCATTCCAAATGCTGATTCACCATGAGAAGAATGGGCAATAAACTCGAGCCTTGCTCTTTTTTACTCATCGATACAAAATAATGAATAGCCTAATATGCGTATATCTACGTGTAACAACAATTGTTGGAGGTATATTTTAATACAGAAACTCAGAACGGTAATCTAAAATGCCATTGCCTCCAGTCACCGACCGCCTTCGTTTTCAGTGTCGCTGTCGTCGCTGTGCCTGGCCGCCACCGCCGCTTGGCCCTCGCCGGTGATTTATAAGTTTCACAATAACGAAGTCCATTTTCAAGTTACAAAGGTGAATGTTTTTTTATTTATTTTAATTTAAATAATAAACGTTGTTTAACAAATTCTGCTTGATCTTGATTGCGGTGGTGTGGTCAATACACAATGGTTATAATTAATATATAAGTTTATAATTATGTTTAACAAGTTAGGCATCTTCTTATGGTATTTCCAAAACAAATACTTTTAGAATTATTCACGATTATCATACAAGATTAGTTTCCGTCTGGTAGACAGAATTAATTATTTCTTCTTATTTACGAACTTATTTTAATATAATCAATCATGATCCTTTTGTCATCCCGTTCCGATTCTGATTCCGTTTTCGATTCTGGTCCCTTTCTCACTTGTCGTCTCTTTTTCCGATTTCGGTCACGATTTCGATTCTAATTTTGGTCCCGATGCCCATTAGGATTTTAGTTCCGTTCTCGATCTAGAAACGTCCCGGTCTCAGCTCTCGATTCTGCTCCTCGTCCCGTTTGCAATTTCGATTTCGTTATGGGTCACAGTTGTAATTTGGACGAAGCCGGGGATATTCGAGTATCAAAATAAACTTTATGCTATATTACTTGGGGATAGTGTATCTGTCTATGAGTGGAAGGATTTTTTAGACTGTCAGTAATACAAATATGCAGATGAAGTTAAATAATGTTAATGGTTATTTATTATTAATGAAGTAATTCTTAAAATCAAGTTTAGTAGTTCGATTTAATTGAAAGAATATGCAGACGTCAGATACGAACGCTAGTTACATTTTTCAGACATCTTCCTATTCGCGAGTACAACACATCGCCAGTTTCATAGTAATTGTATGAATGGTTTAAGCACGCAAATAATTAAACCAACAAAATACACACTCATTTTTATACATTATCGAACCTCGCTCCCTCAACCTAATTGTGAAAGACTCGTCTCACCACTTTTCAAAATCGTATTTCACTCCATAAAAAAATCATACAAAATTTATCTTCTCTTACCTCCGATAAAATGCAAATCGCCCACATATACACGCACATGAAACTATATAAAAACAAATGAATATAGTTCCAAAAAAAAGGTGATTATTTTTTATGATTGTCTTACGGTATAAAGAAATAATATAGAGCGTACTATTTTTAAAATTACAGGTTCTAATTGTTCACTAATTTTCATTAAGGTTGATCAAACTGTTCTTAAGTTATAAAAGACAGTACATACAAACAGACCGATAAACAGTTACTCATTATTTGTATAATTACATGTTTTGATTGAAATTTTTCATCGTAATCGGTGAAACGGTTCTTGAGTTATAAAAGAACATACAGACAGTCGTACAGAGCGTACCTTATTATTTTGCGCAAAATTACATGTTTGGACTATACCCCCAATTTTATCAACATCGGTCAAGCTGTTCTTAAATTGTAAAAAAGCATATATACAGACAGACAGTAGCCTATCATTTACGTAATCATATGTACTGACTGCATTTCATTTTTGCGAGATCGTTGAAATCTTTTTAAATTATAAAATAAGATGCAGAGACAGACAAGCAGACAGACATACAGTAACAGTATTAGCGCAATCACATGTTCTTACCGTATACCAATTTTCATCACAATCGATTAAACCGTTTTTAAGTTATAAAAGGATATATAGACAGACAAACAACAATAGCCCATCATATGCGCAATCATATGTTCTTATAGTATATCAATTTTCAATACGATCGGTACAGCTGTTCTTAAGTTATAAAAGGACATATCTACATACAGACACACATGAATTTTAAAAATGGTAGAATCGAGGTCAGTTAGTCATAAAACGATTATCTATCACGAAATTTTACAAAAAATGGAATGTACAAACAGACGCTACAGATTTATTTAGTAGTATAGATTTTACATATGAATTTCGACTTGAACGTGTGATTAAATGCTCATGAGCGGTCAGATAACCAAGCCTTTTTGAGTGAAGTATTATAGATTATTTTTAAATTCAGGATACCTTATAATATCAAAGATACAAAAAATGATGATTTATATGACTTCTGTGTAGGTTTCCATTTACACATCTCGAGATTTATTTCGAAGTAATAAAATTAAGTGTGTCAGATTTTTATTGCATTTATTAATAATTGGATTCTATTTCAAGCTACAAACTTTTTCTTAAGACTGAATATACACTGGTTTAATGTTTTATACTAGTATTAGCTCTCCGCCCACGGCTTCTCTCCTGTGAATACAGGATGTTTCGTCATTATTTGTAATGATCTATCTTATTGCCAATCCCAATTTTGTCCCCGGTTTCAATTTTGGTCCCAGTATTGTTTCTGATTCGATCTAAGTCATGCTCTTATTCTTCATGCCCATACTAAATTTCGACCCCGGTTTCATTCCCAATTTCAGTCCCATTCCCGGCTCTTGAATATACTCTCCAACCTGCTTTCAAAGGGAATACCGTTATCCATCATTGTATTGATTTGTGCGAAGTCGGGGCAAATGGTACTATCAAAATGTAAGCTATATTACTACGTTATCGTGTAGTCTTCTATGAGCGAAATAATTCTAAAAATGGGTATAGTAATTCGGTTGAGAAGAACAAATACGTATAGTTGGGGACAAATGCTAAATAGATTGCATGAAAATTTTCTCCATGAAAAAAAAAGAAACACAAATGTGCCAAATTTGGCGATTATTGGTCGAACGGAGGGGTAGGTGTTTAACAATTTCGTATACACAAACGTCCATTTTATGTATACAGATCATAAAATTTCAATTATTTAACGAGTATGTATTAAGGCCCTTCTGTGTTAGCATTGCTATTGTTCAATAAGGACGATGTTCTTGATATGGCATACTTTGTGTTTCGAATCTTGGAAATATCCATACCTTCCCAGAACGAAGCGTAATGTAGGAACGTTTGTTATTGCTTAACACAATCGTTAAGCTGACGTAGGTGATGTTGTAGCTGATGTAGGTAATGTTGTAGCTGGTGTAGGTAATGTTGTAGTTGATGTAAGTAAGAAATACAACATACACGAAATGCTACATTTATAAAGTTTATTTTATTTCTACAGGGAGAAATAGCATGGATAATTGCAATGTCGTCTATTGGCTTCATCGTAGGCAGTATGTTGACCAGATACGTAGCTGACAAGTATGGACGAAAGACCACGATACTCATAAGTAGTCTACCCATGGTGATGGGATCGGTAAGTGGTTTGTGTCTATACTACTCATTTGTGTAGTGCATTGCTTTATGCCATGTTAGTGTCAAATCTAATGACTAACATCACGTGCGCCGGTGTTTCTTTTAGCTAGATAATAATATCTGCCTAATAAGGTATAAAGCTATGCTTGGATTTCGGGAAGTGCTTATGTCAAAATATAGCATGTTTTAAATAAACACGCCGTTTGTTTCTTTCGTCAGTGGAGTCGTGTCGCGTTACAAAGGTTTGATGCTTTTCGCACTAAGCTCGCGTGAAGTAGGTATTGAGTTTAGTTTGAATTTAGTGTCGTGTTCATGACATAGGTCGTTGTCGTGTGAGTGAGCTCAGTTTTCTGTATTTGAACTTTTGTGTTGTAAAAGGGGATTCATATCGGATTAAACGTGAAATCGTTTAAATATTTATGCATTAACATTATTTTATATAGTATATTTATATACTAGTCGTAGTATATTTATTTATTTCATATGTTATTTATTTTTTATAAAAGGGTTCGTAGAACCACGTAGTTAGAGCCACATTTAATTTATTATGAAGATCTAAGAAAAATTTGGTGGTAACAAGTGTTAACTTTTTACTTTTAAACTGACTATAAATGATACACAATCATATAAATACATTCAAAAACATAGTCTACTTTTAAAAATAAAAGCACTGTTGCCTAATCCGTAGCTTACCAACGCATGAATTTCCATCAGTCTTTTGTTAGCGGGTTCACCTCGCTCGGCCTTCCTTCTCTTCGCGATCGCCTGACCAAGCCAGAGATCACCAACACAACTCTAAAAAAAACGATAAATAAAAGGATTATAGTACACATTGCATTATCAACAACAAGGACAATTCAAAAAAGATGTGGAAAAACTTACATACAACTTCTATTGGCACTGTTAACGATGACTTCTAAGATCATTTAAGTTTGCAGATCCAGACTGCATACACACTTTTGACGTGATAACATCTTATAAATCGATGAACGCCGGCTGCACGCACGAAAAAGCATGACTCATTGTCGCGTTCCGCCTGAGCCGAGCGTGCGAGTGAGAGCGCGGAACAAGCAATAGAGAGGCACGATCGGCCTAAGCGTTCGGCTTGTGACGCATGTATCTCTTTACTGTATAATTGAAGTAGAAAATATTTGAATTAACGAGTACAAATAAATGTTAATTTATCGAAACATGTATTATACAAAATAATAATAAATCAATGACAAAAATTCAATTCATAAAAGAATGCAATTTTTCATCAATGTTTTCTTATGACATTATCACGTAAAATTATCGTCCGTAAACCGACTTTATAGACAACCAATTTTTAGCATTGAACAGTGCTCTGAAAATATTAAGCATTTAAAAATTAATAAAAAAAAATTGAAACCAAGGCGAGAGGATACGATACAATAAATATGAAAATGATCGCATAACTTTGGCCTGTATATAGTGCTATAATTTTTTTATAGTAAATAAAAAAATATGAACACAATTTATAAACAAAAAAGAAATATGTATCTTGTATGGAGAACCTCTTTAATTTTTAAATTCATATTTTTAATGTCTTCACTTAAAACGGCTATTTATTACAGTTCAAAAGGTACATCCCTGTGACGGACGGACGGACGAACGGACAAACAGTGGAACATAGGAATAGGGTCCCGTTAATATCCTTCGGGTATAGAACTCTAGAAATGGATCAACGATATCCTTAAAAAAAAAACAAACAAAAAAACTTATATAAATACATATATCCTATAGTTTATTTAATATTTTATTTTATAGTTATATCGAAGATTCATTACCTTCGTGTATGAACTGTATGAGCTGAAAATCAGCGCTTTGATTCAGTGTTTGTTTCGAGTAGCAAAAATTGAACCCATTACATTTGGCACACATTTTTGTAATATATAAAATCAGGTTTTTTTTATTTCTTTTTTTTGTTTTTTATTATAGAAAGTATGAATCGGTTCACTTTTATTTGCCTTCTTTACATTTATTTATTGACTCATTGTAATAATTTTATACATTTATCGAGAAAACAAGTATGTGACTTTAATTTTCACAAATTTAAATACAGTGGAGTTTATGCATAAAAAATATTCTGTTTCAGTTGATAGCTCTCGTTGCATGGAATCCTTGGTTTTCGTCGCTCGGCTGTGGCAGGTGACTGGCTGGCTGGAACGGTGAGAAACACTGTTGTTTCATTTTAGAATATTTTAAATAAATAACGAGTTGTAAAATTATATATATATATATATATATATATACATATATATATATATATATATATATATATATATATATATATATATATATATATATATATATATATATATATATATATATATATATTTTAATATATCTGGTTTAATCTACAGAATAGTGGAAAATGAAACATTTTATGTTGTATGATGCTGGTGACCAAAAGGGATTTCATGGGAAAAATTTTCATAATCGTAAAAGTCTTGGCTAAAACTCTAAAATTGTAAAGAAACTAAAATTATAAAAAGTCTTCAAAAAATTAAAATTGTTAAACACATTATCGTCAAAAAATTAAAATATAATATTGTAAAGTAATAATGAATGAAGATCAAAAGATGTAGATATTATATCTTTAACAATAAGTTTTAAACAAATTATTATTTTTAATAAATTGAAGTAAACATTTCTCTTCCAGGCGATTAGTTCTCGGTGAACGTTATAATTTTGCGCGTTTTCTCTTCTCAATAATTTCCTTTTCGCGTAGGAATTCAAAGGCCTCTTCCACCATCTCCTCTTAAACTCACGTTTAAAAAAAGTCACTTAAATCTGACTTTACTTTCCAGATCCTCCTTTTCATGGTCTTTAGCTCTTAAAGTAACTTGTAATATAAATGGCGGTTGAATCGACTTCTATATATGGAGGTTGAACAGCTCAACTATTTTTTTAAATTAGATGCGCTGACGAGTTCATATAACAAATATAATCTGCATTTGACAATTTAACAATACAATATTCGATATTGCTGTATGAAACAATAGTAATTGCATTAATTTGTTTGAAATTGATTATTGGTAATGTAACTAATTTTATGTAAAAAATATTTGGTAAATGTAACTCGTAATAGTTTATTGTAAGTGTTCATGAAATATTATTGTAAGAAATCTTTAACGCTTAGAAAATGATCAAGTATGACAAGTAAGTAATATAACACAATATGCGCTGTTGTCACTTATCGTACTTTAAAATTAAAATTTTATCATAAAATAAAAATTAGATTTGTTGTCAACGAAACTGATTTAAAAGTAACTTTAAGTTACTTTTAATTAAAATTGACTTTCTTTTAAAAGTCCTTTTACAAAGAGACTGTGAAAGAGGCCCTTAGATTTTAAATTATTTCTTCTGTAAACGTGATGCACTATATTTGGTTTTTTCCCCAAAATTTTTAGGCTCAGTTTCGTAATTGGAAATCCTTGATTTACGTATATTTTTCGTAATATATTTTAAACTATGTGATTTCAGATTACAAGAAAGATATATCTGAATTTCTCATCACAAACGCTCTCATTTGATAGGTCTCGTAACGCCCCTAGACAGTTTTTTTATCCTCCCCCAACCCTTCAATTGATCAGAAAAATCAGACTTCGTTTGTTTATACTGTACATTCATGGTACATTCATGATCGACGGTGGGGGCAGCACGATTTTCCCCACCTATTTCTAACAAAACTTAAATAACATTTTTAATCTGTAGTCTACGCGAGCGCAGCCGCGGCCACAGCTTGTATTATAAAACGCAACATTCTCTACCTCTGTCCGTTTCACGGTTTATAGCTTGAGGACTGCTGGTCTGATTCACTTAGTTCTCTTTTTATTATAAAAATAGGTAATAGGGCCAGGTTTTAATATTAACTATGTTACGATTAGTAACGTAACTTTAATACATTATGCCGGAAGAAACAGACAACGTTTACATTTGGAGAAACACGGATTCGTTTTTTTAGTACAGAAACAAGTTATTTGACCAGTTTTAAGTAAATATTAGCTTCTACCCGCTCTAACTTACTCGCTCGCGTAAATGTTGAATGAATTCCTTACTTTTTGTATCAATTGGTTATTGGTAATTGCACGTTCAAGGCAAAATCAAGATCAGACAGGATTGGAACCGAGAACGGGATTGAGATCGGGATCAAGAGCGAAAGCAGAACCATTTCCTAATAAAAAAATTAGCGGTGGTTGACGTGATCATAAAATTAATCAATGTCTATACTAATATATAAATCTTTAACGTCTACAATAATTGAACAAAATTTTTTTTTAATTTCGTGATTAACATACGTTTTATGACTTAGGATACGGATGAATACTGTCATTTTCAAAATTTATGCATGTCTTACTATAACTTAAAATCGGTTTTTATCGATCGTGATTAAAACTGGTATACAGTAAGAAAATGTAATTGCGCCAATGGTAGGACATTGTTTATTTGTTTGATAATCTGTCTGTTTGTGTATTTGTATGTTCTTTTATAACTCAAAAACGGTTTGTCCGATTTTGATAAAAATTAATGGACAGTCAGAACATGTGATTGTGCAGATAGTAAGCTAGTGTCTCTTTGTCTGTTTGTATATTATTTGATAATTTAAGAACGGGTTGACCTATCTTTATGACAATTGGTGTACAGTCAGAACATGTGATTGCTTATGCAAGTGATAGATCTTTATTTTCGTATTTATTGTCCATATTTTTTTGTGTCTATATAGTTGCGTGTCTGTGAATGTGTGCGTGAGAGTGAACGTGAACGTTTGCGTGTACATTGCTTATGGATGACGGATATTCTTCCACGGAAAAAGGTTTTGAATAAAACGCCGTCGTCGTTGCACTAAACAAGCTTCACCTTCTGCGGTGGGCTGGTTCTCCCCTCTTCTTTTAGTTTCTCCGTCGGCCGCTGCACTCGAACTGACCCTTTACTCCTTTTTTTTTTATTATTTTGTATTTCTGCCCGTGCGAAGGGCAAGGAGGGGCAACAAACCATTATGGGCTGTCCGTGCGCCCGGACGCACGGGGTGTGTCCGACTCTTACGGACTAAAAACCCCCTGAAGCATTAAGGCGCTTGCCTTTAGCCCGTAGGCTTTTCAGACTTAGAAAGTGTTCCGGCTTATATAGGCGGGGGTGTTTCCCCCTCCGTCGTGCGACCGACGGGCGCCTAATGTTTTCCCCCTTCCTCCCGCATGAGCTCAGCTGGTATATATTTATTATATTATATTTACAATATACAAATAATCAATAAATAAAACAATTCCAAACTAAACAATAAAACAAACAATTATAACTCTAGACCGTGCCCGTAATGTATATAGAGTGCCTATAAACATATAGCGGGCGGACACCGTGTTGTTTATCCCGTCCTTCCTTATCTCAGCCTTTGTCCTTACCCACCCGTTCGTGTGGTAGCGAGCTGGCTGTATGCTCTAAATACCTAATCACCTAATTTTGGGGTCATACAACCATATGATTCCGGCTGCTACCACCGACATGGATATATGCCGTCAGTATGCCCCCAGGACATACTGACGGCATATAGGACCTAATGAACCGAATATGTTCATTTCCATCTATAAGGGATAATGAAATACATACACAAAAGTTTATTGTTTGCCTCGAATTCAATCCTAGGTGTCCGCGCCGCCTATCCCCACTCTACCTATCATTATCCGTCTAGCTTACGCGAGGATGATGCAATTCCATTGTACTATTGCATCATGCGTTCACATATCCCATCTCGTTCACACGAGGATGATTCAATACCTTTGTACTATTGAATCATGTGTTTACATAATAATGTGTACTATTACAAAATTAAGACACGGTCGCTTATCACTCACATATACCTATTTATATAAATCTGCGTGAGCTAAGCCTATATTTACATTCAATTCTATATTTATACAATCTATAATATCGTCGTCCGTAACAATAATTTTATTGTGGTTTTCCATAATTAATAGTTTAATAGTACCTGGGTGAAAGAACTTCGATTGTTTCGTCGTTCGAAAGAGATTCGAGCGTTTTTCAGGTTCCGTACCTCAAAATGAGAAACAGAACCCTTATTGAATTATTTTGTTCTTTGTCTATCTGTCTGTCAAGACTTTTTTTAGACCTGGAATGCTTCGAATCTGTGAAAAAATCAATCAACAGTCAATGGTCGTTTGTACTGCATATTTTGATACTCGCAAAGGAATCAAAACCTACAAAGCACTTATCATTGACGTATAATAATGAAGTTTAATAAGAAGAAAGGTTTTTTTTACTACAAATAAAGGAAAAATCTGAAAATTGTTAATTTTCAGTTATAATTATCATACGAAAAAAAAAACAGAAAACAAATTTGGTAAAACCAAATGTGCATGCCTTAAGCGCTAGTGCCATACGTATGTTATTTAAATTCAAGGCTTATGATAACATATGAGCTTTTTTTATTTTTGATTTTCAAATAGTTCTATAGTAAACTTGAATCGAAAAAAGAATAGGTAATTTTTTCATATTTATTAGACATCATAATGCAAAAATATGTGTAGTTTTATGCATGATTTTTTTTCACTTTTAAGGAGAATGTTTTATATTACTACCGCCATTTGTTGGCAAATACAAAAATAAAAAAAAACTTAAAGCTCAATTTACTTTCGTAATTGCCAACAGATGGCGGTAATAATATAAAACATTCATCTCAACCTCTATTTCTGATATTTAAGCGAAATGGCGGATCAAATCGAAATTTTGCCTTCAGTTACACAAAATTCACCGACTGATGACCCTGTTGAACTTGCTAATTCAGCCTATCTTACAGTCATATCATTATCCGGAATAATGATATTGGTATTATCATCCATATTTTGGCAACTCCTCAAGCTCGAACGTTTGACACATCAGTTATTGGTGGTCTGGTCAATCGCTAAACCGCTTGCGAGCAAATTCATATTGTACTTTTCGCCTCGCCACGATAAAAATTTTTGCATAATACGCCAAAAAAAGTATAACTTTAAGATTTCGAAAAATTTATTGAAAAATAACTATAGTTTTGAAATTCCGAACACTTATATCTCGTCGAAATACCACTGACTGACTGACTGATTGATCATCACGAAGTTTCCGAAACTAAAGGTCCGATTGAATTGAATTTTGGCACAGTTACTCTTTTCGGGACGTAGATGCATATATATATATATATATATATATATATATATGCGTCTGATAGCTTAGTAATATAAACATATTTGTTATTTTTATATATTGGCACACTCCCACGGACATTATATGACTAGCGCGCGATGTAAGTCTATGCCTATGTCAAAGGTCTGAAAAAAACAAGATGAATTAGGTACTGTGTTACTGCTGTTAACATCTCGTGGATATGGTTTCGCTGTTTGGTACGCCATTGCTCGTAGGCATATATTCAAAACGCAAAATCGTCTGAACAGTGTATCTTAGTTTTATTACTTAAGTCATTTTTTAACATCCATTTTTTAATCATATTTGTTTGGATTGTGTAAGAATAAAGATCACAAAGATTACACACACACACACGCACACACGCACACGCACGCACGCACGCACGCCACGCACGCACGCACGCACGCACGCACATATATATATATATAACATATATTAAATATACAAATAGTGACTTTAAATGTTTTATAACTCAAACGAAGTAAACGTTCATCGAATTACTATTGTTGTCGATGGTGAAGTATATTTACTTTTGAAGTGTATTTATTAAGTGTATTTTAATTACAGGTCGTACCGATGTACATAGCGGAGATATCGGCAAAAGACATTCGCGGCGGGCTGACGTTCTATTCGCGTGCTATTGGCAACTTGGGAAGTTTGATTATGATAGCAGGAGGTCCATTCGTGTCTTACGCACACATTAACTTATTCCTTTGTGCGACGCCGCTGGTCTACTTGACCGCTTGTTGTTTCATACCCGAGTCTCCGTATTATTACTTGAAAGACGGAAGGATTGATGAAGCCAGAAGAGTCATGCTGCTATTGCAAAAAACTAGGGACGGAGATGTGAGTTATTACCGTTCCTATATTCTTATTATAATCGATCGATCTGCAACTCATTCATTCAATCTTCTCGAATAAAAAATCTTCTAGATCGTCAAAATTTTTGCTTGTTATCGGGTAACTATTCAAAAGCTTTTTGCCTCTAATTTTACTCCTGAATAATATATTTCTGATTTACCTAACCTTCTGTTTTATGTCTACCATTAATGTTTGTTGCTAATTTTATAATAATAAGGTTTAATTCAAACTTTAAATAAACTGCACTTATAATGTATACAGATAAAGTCGAGGAAAAAGTTTTTTCGTATAATATAAGTAAAAAGTTGCAGTAAAATCTCTTTGGTTGTGCTGTTTGTATCTGGCTTTGTAGTTTTGTGCTACTCTTGCCGACAATGCATTAAGTCCATAAACGTTACAAATTTATTTAGCGGTTTGTTTCACATTTACCCCTATTTTGTTACAAAATCGATATCAAATTTCCACGTAAGATTTACTCGTTTTGGTGGACAGAAAAACTTTTATACTTTTTAATTTCCTTTTTTTAAATTATCATCTATTTAATACTAGCCAGATACAAAAAACAACCGAAGAGATTTTAGTGCAACTTTTTACTTATAAAATACGAAAAATCTTTTTCCCCGACTTTATATACGCATAATATTTTATATAATTTGTACTTAAGTATATCGAAAACGAAAATGTTGTTTATTATATATCTATACGATATTCAACAATACAAGCATAGGGGGCGTAAGAAAGAGACGATTAGTCTAAATAGCCCTTCTTCAGTTTTATGGAATGTTATAGCATTTTCACGTCTGTATTAATACTGATTTTTATAAAAATTACTGCAAAAAAAAAAAAAAACTTTGCAATTAGTAAAAAGGTAAAATCATCACGAATATCCATTATACACGTGGGTCAATCTGAAAGTCCGAAAATCGAAAACTGAGCGAACTAACAAATTATTTTTATTATTATTGTTTCTTCAAAATAGTGCCCGTTGAGATCAATACATTGCTGCAGTCGATGGAACCACAGAGACGAACACTTTGCCCACTCGCATTTAGGGGTCGTATCGACAGCCTTTTCATATGCAGCCGCTTCTTCCTCGGCGTTCGTAAACCACTATCTTCGAAGTTTTTCCTTTATTTTAACGAATAGAGAAGGACGTCCCTAATGCAGATCGTCAGTCACACTAGTGTGACCATGTTTAAGCTCGTTAAAGTCAAAAACAATGTCAAGGAATGGACCCTCGTCATGAAATGCCAACACCGAAGTTTGTTACTTTCTTGTTGGTTTAAATGGCCACGAAAGTTATAGAATATCATTGTACGAAAATTTTCTAGCATTAAAGTCATGTTGACATTGGACAAAATAATATTATTTTTGCCGCCAATTTATAAAAACAAATGACACATGAACGTAATATACATAGTAAGTTTAATGCAGAGTTCTATTTTTATAACTTAAATATGTTTTTTATTTTACAGTTTCTAAGTAGCCAGTTCTACAAATTTTAGTGTCACTTATGCACTCCTCACACTGATTTAATTTTTCCCGGAAACTTTACAGTTAAGTCGTTGAAGTTTGTCATTAATTTTTTTTGACATAATATCTCATCACCACGTTTTATCATTAAAGCAGATGATGTGATTAAAAAAACTTCTACAATTTGAAAAATAATAAGTAATCTTGGCCAAATCTCATATTCGCAACTATTATATTATGTAGAAAATGGAACGTTTTAATTTGTTGACAATCACGTTACTTTTTACCGACTTCAAAAAAGGAGGAGGTTCTACATTCGTTTGTACGTATGTATTCTATAATGGTATGGACTGATTGAAACTTTTGTTTGAAATGGTATACTCCCTAGGTGGTCCCATAGTCACAAAGTCAGGATCTGATGTTGACAACCCAGGTAAATCGAGGGAAATATGCACATATGTTGTGTTTGAGGTCTTTCTTTTAGTTGTTCAAGTTTTTGCGTATGACAATTATCATATCATGCTGCTGAGCTGATGATGGAAGTCACAGCACTCCTTAACGGTTAGGAGTTAAGCGATTATACTGCAATTTATCGCCAGAAACTACTCTTCAATAGCTATTAGTAAAACCTAGTATACACAGAATTAAAATTAATTACTTATTAATCTGTTTACATATTTTCATTCATTTATATAATTCCACGTGATAATCGTAGCAGGAATACATCAGAATTATTAGCAATAACAATAGTAACAATGTGAATTAATATAATGTGGAATTGAATGACAATGTAATGTGTATGAATTGAAGAATATTTTTCGTTATTTATATCATAAAAAATAAGAATAATTTATGTAGTTCGTATGAGAATTATTTGGTGGTTGTTATCCAACTAATAATGTAAAGACCCTGGAATTTTAACCAGTGGACAATTTATTCGCGATCGGAACTGCTTCTCCACTTGTTCCGTTCAAAAGTAAAAGAGATGCAGGGCCGATTCTATTAATTACGTGTAAAGTACCTAAATTAATTATAAAGTTATAATTATTCAATAACTAAAAAATGTGAATAAAAAAAAATTCAAAAAACAAATATAAAAACCGCATTTAAAAACCTATTTAAATATTTTTTTTAAATAGACTTCCGAAACAACTAATTAATTGTTTTTGAACTCTGTTCCAATTGAAGACAAATCAGGCACATTGTTTTTTTTCTAAGAAGAAGAAAATGTCTTTGACTCAATATTTAATGTTTCATATTTATTTTTATATATTATAGGTTCTTTTGCTTTGCATTAGCTAGAAGCGACTCCTATATGAATGGCCGTAATTCTTATGACAAAACAACCAACTAGTTGTTTTTGAAGTTGGCGTGAGAAAATTATTTAATAGGTTTTGGAAAGCAATTATATTTTTTTTTTGAAATTTTTTTTATACTACTTATTGTCAACGGACAAAATATTTTATCCTTCAGAGTAGATGTTTGTTAATCGAAAGTAAAAGTCTATTATCAAATTTCCGTGAAGGTTTTTCCAAATTGCAATTGAAACCATAAGTTTTTCATAATTCAAGATGGCATTACAATATTGAATAACACTGAATAAATTAACATTCTCGGCGAGCGGTGGGGGCTGATGGATCAGCGCGTTAATTTTTAATCAACATGTAATGGGTATTCTTTCTTACCGCAAAAAATAAAGCAATGAGATTTTTCGTGGTACTTCTGGAATATATGTTTTATTTAATTGGCTGGTTTAAATTTGAACCAAAAATGTATGGAACATTTTGGTTCAATCTTAAATGATATATGAAATATGTAGGAGTCAGGAAAATTTTTATGTATTTACAAATACGTACAAATTCAAGATAATTTTATCATATTTTATTTACATTTATTAGAAATATATGTAAGCCATTTTGTTCAAAATCTCGTTGCCATTTCATAAGTAGTTACATAATTCCGTTGCTTTAAAAAATTTGGACTTCTGATCAAAAAACTACGACAAATAGTTTTGACAATTCTCTACCTAAAAATGCTGGAGACTGAAACAGGTGAAAATTTGATGGTGTAAGATTAGGGCTACATGGTGGATGCATTAACACTTCCCAATCAAACTCTACTAATATTTGCTGAGTGGCTAAATATGCTTGTGGTATGGCGTTATCGTATCGAAAAACCACACCCTTTCTGTTGATCAAGTCCAACAGTTTTTTTTTTACTTCATGTTTGAATCTCATAAGATGTTGGCAGTAGAGATCCGAATTGATGGTTTTGCCCTGCGGTAAAAGCTTATAATGAATAATGCCCTTCCAGTTCTACACATAGCATTAACTTATTGCGAGTTAATCCGGGTTTCGCTATGGTTTGTAAACCTTGCTTGCCTTTTCATCATAATCTTTTTCGCTCGTTCTTGTCGTAGATAAAACATTTTTCATCGCCAGTGATCAATCTTTTAAAAGATTCGATTTCTTTACGTTTCAATAGAGAATCGTAAATGACTCGTAAATCATTAGATTTCTTTCATTGAGCTCATGTGGGACCCAAGTATCGAGCTTTTTGTATATTCAGCTTTTTTCAAATGGGTTAAGTCTGTTTTGTGGTCGATCCCTAGCTTTTCAGCTATGTCGTACGAACTAATATGCCGATTTTGGTGTACTTTTTCCAAAGTGACGTCGACTTTATCCTTAACAGGTTGACCAGGCTGAGGTTAATTTTTGACATCAAAATTACTGTGCTTAAACGTTTGAACTAGTTTTGTGCTACTCTTACCGTTACCGCGTTAGGTCCATAAATGTCACAAATTTATTTCGCTGCTTATGCCGCTTTTTACTTTCTTGTAATAAAATTTCAAAATTTATCTAACTTCTACGTCAAATTCACTCATTTTGGTGGACAGCAAAACAATAGAAAAATGGCGGAACACCATTATTAAGTACTATTTTTCTTTTTTTTAAATGTCTGTTTAATGGTATCAAAACTAACCAAATAAAAATATTACAACCAAAGAGATTTTATTGCATTTTTACTTATAAAATATGAAAAAACTTTTTCCCGGACCAAATAAATGTTTTCTTTTGAGAAGATCTCATAGATGTACTCTCAGACTGAAATTAGAAGGTATAACTCAAATTATCATTCTCGTAAATTTAAAATCAAAATGCGAAAGCGGGCATATTTTTTTGTGAAATTAAATTATGATTAGTTGAACAAAATCAAGTTATGATTAGTTGATAAGTGAAGTGAAACCATTTGATCGTCGTCAGGACGTTTGCCCTCAATTACAGTGGAATCTCAATAACTCGAACCTCGTTAAGTTGAAGTCCTCAGTAAGTCGAAAAAAATTGCCATTCCCTTCCGATGAACCCCTAAATACGCGTTATCTCGAATTATTTAGACTTTGTAACTCGAACAAAATGTTATTTCCCTACGAAGTATTGATAATACATATTTATACTCTATAACTCGAATTTCAAAAGGAGACTCCGTAAGTCGTAGTTGGTAAAATATAATGACGTCTTACTTGGAATTTCCCGAAATAATAGCAATAAATTCCAAAATGAATGTTCGGGTTCGGGGCTTCTAATTTACTGTTTTTGTCTCGTACATGTGCAATGAATGAATACATTCATGAAACTTTCTAAGTAACGCTGCTGTGAACGTTATGTTTGTTCCTTGTCGACACGAAGTTCTTGTTAAGTCGAAAACTCGTTAACTCGAATTTTTTTGCATTTCCTTTGACATTCGAGTTATTGAGATTCCACTATATTTTATTTTGTTGCTTTTGTTTGTCTCAGAGTCTAAATGAAGGATTGTCGGCGATGCAGGCGCACGCCAAGGAGGAAATGTCTCGGGGAACTTCTATCCGCGAGCTGGTCACGGGCCGCGTCTATCGGAAACCGCTCATTATCTCAGCTGGTAAATTTATATTAGGTCGAGGAAAAAGTTTTTTCGTATTTTACAAGTAAAAAGTTGCAGTAAAATTTCTTTGGTTGTGCTATTTATATCTAGCTAGTATTTTAAAAATAGAACAAAGAAGAGTAAAAACGATTTCCCGCCATTTTTCTATTGTTTTTTTGTCCATCGAATCTAGTGTAGAAATTCAATATATATTGAATTTTATTATGAAAAAGGGAAAAATGCAACATAAGCCGTGAAAAAAATTTGTGATGTTTATGGACCTAGCGCGATGACGGTAAGAGGAGCATAAAACTGGTTCAAACGTTTTCAGTCCAGTAATTTTGGTGTCAAAAATGAACTTCACTCTGGTCAACTTGTTACGGATAAAGTCGATGCCACTTTGGAAGAAGTACACCAAGATCGGCATATTACTTTCCACGCATAGCCGAAGAGCTGGGGATTGACCACAAAACAGTTTTGAATCATTTGAATAAAGCTGGATATCAAAAAAGATCGATACTTTGGTCCCACATGAGCTCATTGAAAGAAATCTAATGATTTGCGAGTCATTTACGATTCTCTATTGAAACGTAATGAAAACGAATTGCTTTAGAAAAGATTGATCGCTGGTGATGAAAAATGGATTGCCTACGGACAAGAACGTATAAATAAATCATGGTCAAAAAACGAGAAAGCTCCACAGACATAGTGCAATCCGGATTAATTCGCAATAAGTTGATGCTATGGTGGGATTGGAAGGGCGTTATTCATAATGAACTTTTACCGCCTGGCAAAATCATTAATTTGAATATCTACTGCCAACAACTTATAAGATTCCGGCAAGAAGTAAAGAAAAAACGGCTGGAATTGATTTACAGAAAGATTATGGTTTTTCACCATGATAATGCTAGACCACACATATCTTTAGCCACTAAGCAAATATTAGTAGAGTTTGATTGGTAAGTGTTAATGCATCCACTATATAGCCCCGACCGTGCACCCTCAGATTTTAAACTGTTTCGATCTCTTCAGAATTCTTTAGGAAAATATTAAGTTAATATTAATAGAGTATAGTTGAAACTACTTGCCGCAGTTTGATTATTCAAGTCCCACAATTTGTACAGCAACAAATACAGAATTATATCACTACCTACAAAATGGCAACAAGTTGCTGAAGAAAATGGCATATGTACGTATAAATTATAATTAAATGTAAATAAAATGTGATGAAAAATTATCTTGAATATTTTTATATTAAATGTAATACGAAGTATAGTAGAATCTAAAATACAAAAAAACTTTTACCCCCACCCTATGTTCTATTTATGATATATTTAAGGGGTAAACGAGCATGCAGTCTAGCACAAAATAGGTGATTATTTCCGCACATGGACACTTCCTATCCCAGAAACGCCAGAGGAGTTGGAAGTGCCCATGAGCTTTGTGCATTACCGACATTTTAGAAACGAATAGGACATCCGATGGGGGGGAGGAATGGGCCACGGGGATTTATGGGAAGGAATAGATTATCTGATGGAGAGATGAGTCGGTCGCCGGAACTCTCATTAACTGGACGAAACACAATAGCGGAAGCTACTACTTCATGCCTGTATTCTGTGAGAGTGCGGTTTAGGTAAGCGTTTTAATGTATAAAGAAGACTTACGGGCAGGCGTACCAAATTCCTCTGGCCTTTGGGTCAAATTAAGGAACCAACACTTGTTTGTTTTACACTATATTTTATTTATTTACTACTGCTTATATTAAAACACGGTTTTGGTAAAACATACGATTAGTTATATGTAAAATGCAATACGAAAACATTTATGCTGAGTTCGCGTCAACCTCGGTGACATGGCATTTCGACCGTCAAACTTGTTCCTTTCAAAGCGTCGCGACACACGGCGTCCGGATACGCCACATGCGGTATTTCACCGGTCCAGCCGGCTCATTTTTGTGTCATTTCAGATATATATGATGTGACTCACGTTTTTCTTATGTCACATTGTGTTACAAAAGATAAGGAACATTTTCCTAGTCGGATAAATGAAGTTTAAAGGAGTATGAAAAAATGCCGTTAAAAAATTTATAGAAATAAAAACATTTTTTTTTATTTTTCAAATAGACACGAGTTAAGATACAGATGTATGCGAGAGTCTAAGGTTAATAAAACTGACGTATGTTCATTATACAGTATGATGTATGGCTTATATTTAAGAGTGAGAAACGTGACAAATATAATAACCAAACGGACGTCTATTAGGCGCATACCAATTTATTTAAAATTTAGTTTCGGTATAATAATGGAAACTAGGCTTATTTCACCAGCTAGGATAATTTACTTTATACTTCTTAGATTTCGATATGGAGTTGTAAGGAAGAGAAAAATGGCTATTTTTATAACATTGCGTAATGTGAAATATCGTTTGTGTACTAAATATCTAATATGTCATAATTGTAAACAACCAACAACGACTATGTGGTGAAACAAACCCATGTTGAGCATAGGATAACCATCCTGTCTTCATTTTCCAAACCTGATTCCGTAACTGAAATTAATGGAGTAAAAAATATTTTTTTCTTATTACTATTCTTCTTACTGTATTCTACTTCTAACTAAAGCAAACGGTGTAAATTATCAGTAATAATGTATTCAGCATAAATGTCTTATTTTTATAATATTTTTAAACGATTTGCACACGACGGACCCGATTTTATTGAAAAATTAAACAGTCATAAGAATTTTCTTTCTTTGAAACTCGTAATTACTTGTTTATTTTATATTTGTGGGACATTCATTTTCTTCATGTGACGTAAGGTGGCCAGTGCAAATAAAAACAATGTTATTGACGTTTTTCATACGTTCGGTTACGCAAGATTTCGTTATTAACATATTTTTATTTAATACAACAATATGCGAGGGTACCACCTACTGAAATGAAAATGGTGTATCTTCCTTCTGAACTGTAAAAAAATTCATCAAGTCATTCTTTCAGTATCTATTAATTAATGCATTGATGGAAATATGTAAATTTTTTATATTAAAAAAAAGATAATATACTTATTTAAATTATACTTATGTTTATTCCCCAGGATTAAAAGTTACGCAAATTTTGTCCGGAGTAGGCACAGTGAAACAGTACCTAGGAGTAATAACCGAGAAGAGTGGGATCCCTCTAAAGATATCAACAGTTTTTATAATTTTTGGAGTCATCAATTTTATTGTGGGTACGTATTCACAGCAATAAGGCGATGAAAGAAAATTATTTACAAGACTTCATTTAAGTTATACACGAGTACGTAAGATATTAGTGTTAGTTGCGATCCGATGTACAAGGAGCGTAATACATTTTAGGACGGGGTACTTACGATGATGACAATATGAATATTGATTTCAATTTGTGAAATTGTGTTTGCTAATATACTTTGAAATGATTTGTAACAATAATTTGGCAATTCGCGTCATTGTGTCGCCCCACCGCATAGAACCAACAAGGATGTGTTATGATTTGTGTGTCTTGAATAATAATCCCTTAATGTGTATATCATATTTTCTGTATTTTATCTATAGCGATTCATTATTTTAAAAAAATCATAAATTTTATTGTGTAAAAAGAAAATTAAAAATTTTTAATCGCTTTTGACAACAAAAACGAGACTTATGTTGATCAACATGTACGCAGTAATAATTTAGCTATAGGTATTTGTATCCTTTTAAATCGGCGTTGTACTTTTTATGTTTAATATATCTTTTTCTTTCAAGATCTAGTTGCTGCTTTTGCTACAATATAAGTCGAATTAATAATATTTTATAATCATTTTCGAATAAAAAAAATTGCCTAATACATTCGTTTATGAGACTAGTTTTTTATAATAATTCATTTCATCACTCCCTTTTAAAAATATAAAATTCATTATTAGTCCCAGGACTCATTAATGTTATATTAATTTCGTCACTTCATTTCATGTTTTCGTTATTTATAATTAAGATATTACTTTTGAAATAGTCAAAGTCAGACTTACCTTCTGTATATAAAGATGTAAAGGCAAATCAAGAGAAAATTGTTATAAAATACATTTAATTTTTAAAAATGTAAACCTAATTCTGTTCAGAGTTCTATATATTTTATATGAGAGTTTAAGTTAAACGTATGCATTTTGTTTCAGGATTAATATCATCAGTATTGGTCGAACTCTTCGGACGGCGTCTTCTGTTTTTTGTCTCAAGCATGTGCTTGGGATTAACTTTCTTTTTGGTCGGAGTATATTTTTTCCTTCAAGAGGTGATAAAAATCGATAACGAAGCGCTCCATCCCTACGCCGTCGTGGCCTTCGCCGGTATCGTACTGTCCGTGACGATATCGACAGTCGGCGTGACGCCGTTGAGCTACCTGATACCCGCGGAGATATTCCCTCTGAACGTCAAGTCCGTCGCTCTGAGCGCCGTCAACGTCTTCTCTGCTGTGCTGGGCTCGACTGTGGCCCTGGCTTACCAGGGCATAAATGATGTTTGGGGATTTTGTGGCGTCTTTTGGTTTTTCGGCGCAATAGCGGCCGTCGGTGCTACATTTATATTTGTACTGCTGCCGGAAACCAAAGGCAAAACTTTGGATGAAATACAAATGGAGTTGCACGGTCTTAAAAACTATTCTACTACAGATTTTAGTGACGGCAGCCTTGAACTACAATCATGTCGTAGTAAATCAGGAAAAGATTAAGTCTGAAAAAAAAAATTAGATTTTTTTTAATGTAATTACAGGCGTTTATTAAAAACGTTCCGAGTGTATGGATGTCGAAGAATGCATGGATTACATTAATGTAATATTTTATTCATCATATACATACGGTATGATGATAGTACATTATGAATAGAATATTAGATTAATTAGGTTCCATATGTGATATTGATTAATCTTAAATCTCGTTATTTACTAAGATGTAATATTAAACATATAAAATAAACGTTATATTGATCTGAAAAATAATGTCATTAAAAATCGCAAATTGACACTGGAATATAATATTGAGATTAACAATCACTATAAACTGTAACAGTGAAAATAAAAATAAAAGTGAATGAGATAAAACTCTATGTTTTCACACAAAATAATAAAAACATCTGAATTTTATCCTGTACACGATCCGATAAATATAATATATTGTAATATCGCTCGTGCGCCGTCCATATCTCGCTACACACAATACCAAATCAAATACCTATAAATATTTTAAATGTTTTCATGTTGCGAGATTGTATTGCATTTATAATTTTCGAGTGACAAAATTATTTATAATGTATCTCTGAGATTATCATCAACTTTTTTAAAACTTTTAAGTGTATCACTTCGCTGTATGATTTTTTAAAAATGTATGCATGTGAAGTGATTATATTATTATCGGATGATAGTCATGTATTCACGTTCTTGCATTTCTGTATTTTCTCTTACAACAATTTAGGGATTGCGACATCAAAGTTAATAAAGAGAGTGTAATGATAATGCGTTTTAGTGATGTTACAGTTCTAAGTGGATATTGAAACTCGATTGTTTCTAAAATCTTCTGATTCTAATACTTCGTCAATTTATTAAAATATTCTAAGTTCATTTACAAATATTTTACAAAATTTTTTGCATAGCTGTAAATATACGTACTTATGTAGTTTTTAGTTTGAATTTGGGTTGGAAAAGCGAATATTCTATTTGCCGCGTGGACAAAAAAAGACATACTTATTTTTTTTTGATGTCACGTCTTTAAATACGTTATAAGATCGTGTATTCTGATAAATATTTATGAAATCTTAATATTTTATTTTGTTATTAAAAATTTGGAAAGTGCGAGGAAAAACATTCAATCGTTACAGAAGCTATTTTCTTGATCTTATATTTTTTCGAGTTGTTGGATTAAATTTTAGTATGAAACGAAGTACAGTGCAGTGACAGACACCAGTGCTGGGGTTAAAATATAGGCTAGATATACTCATTAAGTAAATTTAATAAGAAAATATGTCTCTCAAAAACATTAAAGCTATTTTGGTGATCTCTTATTGAGTGTATATAAATACAAAGGAACGAGTATGCCTTATTTTATTAGCTGTTTTACAACTAAGTGTTGTTGCCAACTTTGAAAAAAACTTTCGATTGGTTTCATCCAGAGGCATTGTTTATTTATTTGTATTTTTTTAAACACACCAAAGAGGTTTAATTTATAATATGTGTACAATAATTACATATTTTGTTTTAATTACAGCCAATGTCATTGGCATTGAATGTTGTCTACATTCTCGTTGCCAACAGTTTAAATAAGTTAATTTTAAAATTATTATTTATTAATTTTACATTTCTCATGACTTTAACTTGTCTATAGTAAGATAAAAAAAGATGAATCCTTTTCATTGTTGATGATATAATAAATTTAAACACGTTGAGAATATATATGGAAAATTGTACTTATCATTCTATTTTATTTGGTAATGTATTGTTTTATAGTCCGTCTATTCATGTGCTAAAGACTTTTGTTATCACGTAAATAGTTCTATGATGAAGTTGGTTGGGGTTTATAAGTTATTTTTTTTTGGTATATAAGAATATTCTTTTGTATTATTACAAGACTATACACACATTTGCTCACCGTGCTGTGGTGTCTCATAGTTAATATAGGTTATTGAATAGATGAAGAGAAAACTGAAATGAAAAATATTTTGTACACGAAATTAGATAAGCATTTGTGTTTGTTCGATAAAACACTGTCCATTTTCATAAAACAAACGTACAGTACAACTTTGCACGAAACTTTGCCGCTCAGAATTGGCTGCGAATGATATACTGCGCAGGTATTACGCTCCCCGACCTTTTCTTATTCTCCGCCGCGTTGGGTCATTGCGATGCTTTAGTAACGAACTTCGCAGCGGTAAAGTATCGTGCATTGTACTGTAATGTCAACTTCTGAAAAAATGCCACTGTGTTTAATTTGTATTGTATTTTGTACCATTGTACCTGTTTTGCACAGATTTGACATAGAATGTTTCAATACGGCGACCCTAAATTTTTGTATCATTTACTATTTTTTTAATCATATTCTTTGCTTATCTAATGTTTTTTTACATAGATTTTTATAAAGATATGAAAATTATGCCAAGTTTTTAGGCCCATGCAAAACTCTTGAAGTTAACGTATTGTGCCTTTAATTAGTGGTGGAATTTGTAGAGTGATACATGGATAATTCTGAAAATTTTAGGATTCTCATTAACAAGACCATATACTATACTATATCTATGGCATATTAATTGTTTTTCGAAATATATTCGTTCACTATTTACATACTTTTGCATTTTTCGGAACTATTGTAAAAAGCAGTTGGCCCAAACTTCCTTAAAATAATACATCTTCGATGGTCTCTTGGAATGCATTCATTGCCACTTCGGTGCTTGTCAATAGCACATCTTTAGCTTATCTTTAATTTTCGTAAATAAAAATAAATCACAAGATACGCAATGTTCGGACTGTGCTGTGGATGCGTCATTGGCTCTCCATTTGAGGCCATCAAAAGCTCATTCGTCACCTAGCGGAGTGTTTGGACGCATTGTCCTTGTGAAAGGCAACTTTGCTACGGTAACGCTTTCAGCGAAATAAAAAAAAAAACTGAGCAAGCACACGAGTGCGTGTTTTTTTTAATTCCGTTTTTCTTTGCAGTTACTGACTTTTGGTTTTCAAACTATACTGCAGTGTAATTTCCTTATTTGCCGGAAAAAGAAGCGACCATTTTCATACCAATGCTTCGACCAATGCTTTTAACTTTCGTCTGCAAATCTCTAGATATAAAGGCCATTCCCTCGGTTGCAGGCAGCAACACGCCCGGCTGTCGTCGCCTGCGACTGTGTTAAACACAGCCGATGATTGTCTTTTTTTTAATTTTTTTCTCATTTTACGGCACCACTCTACACGCAGTCGTTTCTGGTCATCCGTTAAATCATATGGTACATGCACATTGAGTGCGAAAATTCTTAATCTTCAAAAGTACAAGCAAAATATTCTCTTTCGATTTCTTTGTCTGTGTAATCTTTAAATGTTTCGTGTTTCCTTTTATACCGGGACACTTTAATTGTTTTTTTGGATTCGGTCGCTTTCAGTTACAGTTTGTTGGCCAGATCAAATCTATACTACCTGGCTGAGTGTGTGGAGATACTCTATTAGTTTAATAGCTCTTAGAGACTTAGAATAAGTAGTCATCAGTTGGTCAACAAAAAAAGTATTTTAAATTTTATCTCTTTTGTATTCTCACATCCGTTAATTAATCAACAGTAAAATTGATAAACATACTTTTAGAATATTTCTATAAGAAAAAGTGGTAAGGATGTAATCTGCAATAACAAATTTACTATTCGATCTGTAAAATAGAATATAGATTTATCATATATATTTATAAAAAGTTTTGTTAAATGTATTTGTCAACAGTTCCTGTTTTGTCCCTTCATTTTAGAAATAAAAACATTAATGTCTGCCAAAAATGCAAATATGAATTAAGATAAATGACAACGTTTGGGTTTGTTTATTTTTAATATTTGTTTTAGCGGAAAACTGATAATAATCATAAATCTTACGAGATATTTATAGATAAAGCTATTTACATAATCCCTTTGTTGTGATTTTGCATTTTGTATTTAGAAATTTTGAATTTTAATTATATTGAAGGCAGTAAAGAAGGATTCGGTATAATTGTATAATGAATAAGTATGATATTAAGGTAACTTTTATTAGGTTTGTGTCCTTACAATAGGAAAACTTGAAACCAAATTTTGTACTATTTTTACTTAATTATAAATAAAATCTATATGTCAAAAAACTATGATTATTTTTTATTCGCTTTTCACTTTAAAACACTTTTAAACCGGACAAGGTACATTTCAGGTATGCTAAATCTTTTCGTGCCATTACTTTTTTAAAGATAGGGTAGACTGGGTACGGTTGAAATAAAACGAACATCTTGCAAATGGTTACGAGTAGAGTAATGCACTTTCGTGTGATGAAAGTGCAGTATTACCTAAGTAATACTGCACTTGGAAGCCCAAATACAATACCTTTCCAAATTCCAGTTCGTGCTGCAGCATCAGTTCGAGCTTACTGTGTTACACCTAATACAGTGAAATAATAGAATAACAAATTTCGACTCGATCAGACCTGTGGAAGATGTTTAGTAGAAAAGGGCTGATTATCATCAAACGGTTGAACAGATAGTCTTGGATCATAGCTAGAAACACCCAGATCAAGTCGTCCTTCAAACCAAAAATGGTTCGGTCGTTTGAGAGCTACGATGCCATAGACGGACACAGATACGCAGATATACACGTCAATATTATAGCGATCCTTTGTTGCGTCGGGGTTAATCTATATATATATATATTTACAATATGTAAAAATCAATTGTTCGTTGGTCTCATTAAAACTCAATAACAGCTTGACCGACTTGACTGAAACCTGAAATATAGAAGATAGATATTTTACGGTTCCGTGCGAATTACTAAGAACCCTATCCTAGCTCGATTACTTTTTTGAAGTTGGAACAAGTTTTTTTTAAAAACGCGAGTGAGTATTTTGATTGGCTTATGGTTGCGTGCTTTGTGTTCTGTGAGATTAATAAGCACCCTTACAATTTGAGCGGTTTTAATGAAATTTGGCAAGAAAGGAAAGGACGTAGCCTACATCATTTTTATGGTTCCATGGGTAAGAGTTAAATGAAAATTATTAAATACATTATGATTCGATTTCCCTGATATTTTTAGATCTCTCCTATTAATTTAATTGTGCGTTTGAGGTTCTGGAGGAATTACTAAGAACCTGGAATTGTTCACTTTATTTAAGAACAAAACTAGAGTGTAACAAATCGGGAACGAGGATGAATCCGGATACGCACGAGAGATGGTGTGGGAAAGATTGTGGAACCACGATGCGATAACTGTTACTAATATTAAGAGGGCGGAGCTGTAGGCAAATGTTCAAAAGAATAGGACGTGTATCTGATGTCTGCATGTTTGTTATATTTCCATGACTGAACAATTTGATGAAATTTGGTAGAGAAATAGCTTGCATCCTGAAGATGACCATATATTGCATTTATGAATATGGTATCAGAAGATATACAGTTGGTTATACAAAAAGTATGAACGTAATTTGTAAAAGAAATTCGTAAGATTTGACAGATGATGTACGGACAATCTATCAAATCTTACGGCTTACGTTTATGGATTACGTTCTTACTTTTGGTGAAATCCGCCGATAAGTGTTAAGGAATCCGCCCATAAGTGTTAATAAAAAAAAAAATACAACTACACTAACAAAATAATGGAATAATAATAAGAATGTGGGCGAAGTCACGTATTTGTACCACATTTACGCGCCTAACATCTAACCTAAACCGTACGACATCTATGTATATATGCGCATATGGTAAATACGCGGCTTCGCTCACATTTAGAAGCGGCTTAACTAAGCCGAATGTGAAAATACTGTTGCATACAGAAAGGTTCGTAAACATCTTCGCAGAGTAATGTAGTTTAGACATAGTTTGTTCTAATACTAAGAATTGTCCAAATCGAACTCAAGACCTGTAGCAGAAGCGGAATAGAAAACGGGACTGGTATTAGAATCGAGAGTGGGGATCAGCATCAGAATCGATAGCGTGACCGAGATTGGAATCAGGACAGTACCGGATCTAAATCGAAACTGAAGCCAAGTTCGAGATTGGTAACAAGACCATCGATGTAAAAGATGAAGGAATTCATTCTATTTCTGTGTGGGTAAAAAAGCGTACTTATATTATTCGGGCACGCTACCTAACGGAAAAAGGTAGGAAAAGGTGTATTTAGCCAACTAGTAAATAAATAAAAACCAAGGTCGCATCATAGACGCTTTCGTTTGTAACTAGGGTAACAGATGAAAACAACGATCGATTCATTTCTGTGCCTTAAAACTAGTCAAATATTTAACTTTAAATTTAATAATTAACGAATATCTAAAGTTATTTGTAAATGATAGATTAATGTATTCTACTGTTGAGCTGTTCTTCCACTTCTTATAAAATATGTAATTGAAATCTAACGTTAAATATTATATCATTGGCATCAACTGATACGCTGTTTTGTATGTGTACACTTCATCATATCGCATGTCGATATCACACTGTATACCATTACAGCGGAAAGAAAGGTCAAAGTTCTAAATATGGTAACATTTGAACCTTACCAGAAGCCAACGCTGCTGGTGAAACTTGCGAAATTCGATCGGTTCTCTCCGGATAGGCAGGTATCAACTTGGATGTGGCAGTTTAACGCGTTCCGACGTCGCTCAAGGTTAATCGACTGTCGGTCGCTACGGCCTTCTTCTAGCTGACATTACTTCGAGAAAATATGATACGCTTTCCGAATTCAACGAGAAAATCGATTCGGATGTGGACGTCAGCAACGGGACGAGCGCCTCTCATCATGCTCCAGCGCTAGAACGTCATTAGTCGAGATTTATTTGCAGTGGAATAATTTCCATTTGATCGCCTCAATCATCAGCTGACGCACACTCTACGTTAACACAATGGTCCACGCTAGCTTGAAGGAATTATTATAGTAATCCCATGATATAATAACAAACCAGTTTTATTACTGAATAATAAAAAAAGACGCACTTCACTCTGATATCAACAATCAGTAGAATAGTACTTCACAAAAAAAAAACCCTGATGGCTATGTCGGTTTAAGTGTTAAATAAAAATTTTAAATATTATCTTTCTGAAATATACATCGTATCTAAACGCGCCAGAGAAAAGTGACAATAACTGACGTTGACTTGCGCACGTTTGTCCGCGCAACGTTATTGGGGGAAGTACCAGGGAATCCTGTAATAATATTGTGCACATTTGTACTAAAATCGATGTTTCATAATATAAAATAAAATAATTATTTTAATAAAAGTCATTGTTACTGTAGAGGAGTGCACTGCGTAAGAAAATCTTTTTTAATTATTATGGAGATACGTATTAAATTCTATGTTTTATTACATAAAACAAAACAATAACGTATTTTAAAATTAGCCGCAATTATTGTAAAGAAGTATCCTGGATACAGGAATCATTTAAGAATTTGTAGATATGTACTAAAATCGACTAGATTATAGACAGAATTTGATAATGTAAAATAAAACGATCGCCTATCTTAATACAAGTCATAATTGCTGTAGGGAAGTATTCTTGGTAAAGGAATTCTTTTAGAATTTTATGCAAACGTAATAAAATCCGTGTCATATAAAGCAATACTATTGATTTAATTAAAATTTATAAACTAAAATTCAACAATGATTATTCCTTTTACGTTTTAAATTTTCCCACGGTTTTTGTATCAATCAATCTGAATCGCATTAGTGTATGGTTAATATTTATATAGTATGAGCAACTGACGAATTGGCGTTCTATTATCAGGTGACAAGCAGATAAAAATTAAAAAAAAAAATACATCGTATAATTTTGACTCAATCTTCCAGGTTGGTGTACAGCGGGGGTTAAAACTTTAGGGAAAGATAGCGTTACGTGTTCTTCGAAGCACTGAACGAGTGGTCCATTTGTATAATAATTATAACTCATTGGTTAATTCTTGTGTGGTTTAAAAGGGACGCACTTCCACATTCGAAAGCAACGTGCATATAAGTCGGTCACCTATAGTTTGACAAGATATTTTTTGTTATACTCTACAATTTTCTACGTTAGTGAAGACTTAAATTGCACTGATATGTAAGGTTTAGGCATGTTTATATTGATCTACGGTTTACACTAAATACGTTATGTTAATACATCGAAAAACAAAAACCACGAGAATATGTCGCAATACTTAAAGCATGACGTAGTTAACACTAAAAATCATAGATGTCGCAATCATAGATACACGACGATGATTTTACTAAAATTAAACGTATGGCGACCTGCAAATTACACTATTTTACCGAATAAGAAGAGTTTTTTATTATGCTGCAGTATTCAAAGGATGACGTAGTTAACAAAATTGTGTGTCGCAATCGAAACCAATCGAAACTACGCGGCCATAGATGAATATGAACGTGACCATAGATTGACGTGACATTGATTTTACTAATAAAAATAAAGTGAGTGCATCGAACAGTGTTGCCAACAAATTATATGCAAGTCCACCAGGAAAACCTTTAAACATGTCAATATATATTGCAACATGTCACATAATAATATGTGAAAACTAAAGCAACTACTAAATCATTAATGTATTAAAAAAATAGAAAATGTAAGAAAATTTATTAAAAAATATTTTATAATGTACATCGACATCATAACATGTAATTTTTCTTCATTTCATAGTTAAAATTAATTCTTAAATGGAAATATTATTTAAATAGTAACTTTAAGTCATCTAAATATACAGTGATAACACTTTTACTGTAAAGAGTTGCATTAAGTCCACATTCAAAAGAACACTTCTTTGTTAGAAACATTCATTGTTTTCAGTATGTTATTTGAAATTTAGCTGTTTTTTTGACGATTGCAAAAATGTTGCACGGTATACATTACAACGGTCAAATGATAATAATTTACTGTCGGCGAGTAACCGCGTGAATTTTTCGAATTTGGTAATAATATTTTTTTCTTCTTTTCAATGTCCACAAAAAAATCTATCTTTTTAGAATATAACTTGTAAGGTTCCATTAGACAATAGTATATTATTCTGCATGCATAGTTTTATATATATATAAAACGTGCTCTTGATGTTTTCCGTTAACTTTGACAAATGGCTGATATTACTGATAATAATACATCTATTATATATTAATAAATATTTCATAAATAAAAAAAAATATTTAATGAAATGGAAGCGAGCAAAACATCGGTTCACTTTAGAAAAAAAAAATTTAGCCTTTTTTAATAGCTTTAAAATTACAGCAAGTAGTTACTCATTGAGAATGGCCTTTCGATTTGATGTCGTTAAATTTCAATCAATAAAATAAATAATTTAATAATAGACCAATAGGTATCTCACAAATAGTAGTGACCTCTAGTAGTAAGTAACTATATCTCTTCGGTATCATTTGCTTTGAGGGATTAGATTGTAATAGTTGCTATAATTATTCTAGATGGCACTTTTCGTTATTATTATTTGTTTCTTATTAAATAAAATGCAAATATGAATGTGCACTTTTGGATTTGGATTCGAAAAATATATATTTTTCTCCAAGTCTAATCTAATCTAATCTTTATCAAGAAAAATATCAATTTTGCCGCTCTAATATTAAGCAGGTACCTTAAGAATGCATAAAAATAATGTATTAAAATTGTATGCATGTCTATCAATGTATTTTTAAGCTATTGCAATAGCTTCTATCACGGGCCTTGAGCGTGGAGAGCGAATCCAGAAATTCCGTAACGAAAATAACCTAACACCCCCCACTCCGACCGGCACAGCGGTGATACTTTTCACTTTTGCCATTTATCGATGAATAGCAGAACTTTTAATGACTTTTTTGAAATATCACGCTTGTCTCTTTAGTTCAGCAACTCGCCTCTAGGTGGCATTGGCGTTACTGCGCATGCGTAATCCCCCTCTTCGCCCCGCAATCTGGTGACTCATGCCTGCTTAGAGTTTCGGCGTTAGGGCACCTCCTCAAAAAAAAATACTGCATAAATAAAATAAATAAATAATTATAATTGAATAAGTTGATAAAAAATACTATGCAATAGCTTTACCGCGGCAGTCCCCGAGTGCCACTCGTGTTTTTTTTTTTATTATTTGTTATTAATTTCAAATATTATGTTTTGTTTCGGCCATGTCTTCAATTGTTAATATGTACGTTACTTGTTGTAATTAACAAGATTCCGTTAATATTATGAGGTTCCTTAATAAGGTTCCTGATGATATACAAAATTTACCTTATACAAATTTGAATTTTTCATTAGGCAAACACTTCATAAAAAAGGGTATTTTCTGAATTTATAAAAAACAAATGAATATGCTAAGCTCGATTTTTTTATACAGGTATTTGTTACTTTTGTAATAATTTTAAATTTGGTTACATTTTTGTATAATTTGGATTGAGACGAGCTAATATCAAGTTTCTTACTCGTTTCTCTTCAAGGATAACTGCCTTACGAACAAGTGGTAATTAAAAAAGGAAATGGTGAAACCTTAAAGTATTGTAAATTCTTAAAATATAGATGTGTTTTAAGTATTATTTTTCAACTTACAAAATAAAAATATTTTGAATTTGTATCACTACAAATAAAAATAGCTAGTCAAAATATAAGTAATCATAAAACGATCAAAGAGTGAATTTTCAAATTGGTACTTTACCATAGAGATTACAAACGTGGTTGTTCGTCCTCTATGATTGTCCTTGGAAGGTGATTCCCTCAAACTGCCTAAAAGAAGTGAATGTACAACGAGTGATTATAAAGGTCTGTCTACACGCTCACTTTCGCCCATAGAGAAATATTAATACATATTGTTCTTGCCTGCGTAATTACAGTTGAACAGTTAAAATTGAATAAAATTCGGAACACGGAACGGTGTCCACACGCCGCAAGTAAGCTCGTGCAAATTGACTGTGTAAAACTCATTGTCTTTTGAGACTTATGTCCGACAGAAGAATTCTTTTTTATTGGAAGCATTATTAAAAAACTTCGGCGTTTCGTTTCTGTCGAAACATTCCTTGCGAATTTTTCATAATTTTAAAATAATAAGCCGGCAAAGATAGGTACAATTCTAAAAACTAACTTATAAATTCTATTGATTAATTTTCTACATCACACATTTTCAATATTCGTAGGAGTTTGTGTCGTGTTATTGTAATTTGCTGTACTTAATCGTGGCTTGAATGACCGTCTACACGTTCAAGTATAACTGTGCAAACCTAAAACTGCGCAGTCGGCTCTTCAGCAAGTTAACGATCACAGAAGCCGCGTTTTTGAGTCTGTGCGAGCTACCGTGTTCACATACGCGCTTGTCTGAGCAAACTAGTTTGCAAAAGTAAGCGCGCAGGCAAGCGCGTACATGTAGACGGACCTTTATGAGTGAATTTAATTTATGAACAAAGGCGTGTTAAGAATGGATCGAATGAACTGAACGAATGAATCGATGGATAAAATCTAGACTGAATAAGACCTGAGCATTTGATATGTGCATATTAGTACTGTGGCTAAGTGGTGGTCGAATTGTCGTTTGTTCAGTATTACGAGCTTCATTCGATTTCATTATTAATTTAAAACAGTTTTTAGTACTAAGTAAAATTATTTGAATTAAAATAGAGGCATTTTATGTATTTGAGCTCATTTTTTTTGATAAAATATTGAAATCAACGTAAAATGGAAATACATGAAAAACGGAAAAGGAAGGTGCAGTATTGGTCAGCATTAGCGGGTTTGTAGAATTCATTGTTTTTTAATTTGTTATATGTGAAAGCATACGGCAAAATTAGTTTGTTTAGCAAAAATGTACGCTATTATTATTATACATGTAAATAACAAATGTAATGAACAATAGCCAATTTGCATAGGTACATTCATTGAACTTTGATGACCCTGTAAGTGCTTATAAAGCACTCGCAAGTATCTACAGAATAAATATAAACTATGTTCCTACTGCACAAAATATACTTTTTCTTTATAAGAGCAAAACAATTAAAAATTGTCAACATCTTTGAGTTAACATCATGGATGTGTTAACATCAAGAGTTAAAATATAAATGAAATTGAAGCAAATTTAGGTACAGAGACTAAATGAAAGGTTGTAAATAATAGACTAAAAATATTTTCTATAATAAATAATTATTTAAAATATTTCCACTTTATTGTATTATAAAATATTTAAATTTAGACAAACAACAAAAAATTATTTTACTACCTATATCTAATGAGATATAATAAATGTATGAGTTTAGTTTGAAAAACTAAAAATATTTGTACTATTTTTAAGATAAAAGATATTTTAACTAATAGATAAATTAATATATGCTTTTGCAATTGATTTAACAAATTAAAATGCATATACTATGGCGAAAAACGTTAACGATTACAATATCTAGATAAAGAATTGAGCAAATAATTAATGGTTTGTAACACTTAAAATATAACAGTACTATACTTATAGACTAGTACTATAAATTTTTATATGGGATACCAGTATAAGTGGAATACAACATTCAAAAAATACTTAATATTAAATATGTCACCATGAAATTGAAAAAAAATAACAATTTCAGTGGCTAATATTTATACATTTCCTGGCCCTGAGTTGCTTCACATTTGACCCATCATGACATACACAGCAATTTACCATACGCTGGCCAACATTACTTTTATAATAGTATTCTGCAACATATTCCCTACCAAAAACATTATTTTCAATAATATAATTTGTGTAAACTTACATAATACTGTGTTTATGCCTCCATAGTACATCTAGAAACTCTATTATTAAAAACATATGTGAAGCATGTCCACTACCTCTTAAACTGAATTCATAAGAATCTTCAATTCTATAATTGCGCTGAAAATGAAAAAATTTGAGATTGTAACAACGTATATTAATCGATTGGCATAGTCATTGTTTTTCAGGTGATTACTAGATCTGTTAGATAGGGTAGTTACAATTTTTAAAATAATTGCCTAGCTTCCACGTGCAAAGAGAACCTATCACAACAACTTCCATTTTTTGAACTGTAGGCAGTTCATATTAGTTTTTTAATAAAGAATTAGACATATATGGTTTGTCTATATAATACACTTACATAATCTACCTATTTCATATAAAATATTTTGTATAGAATATGATTTTAGTGGAGATTATTAACAAAACAAATTGCCTTATTGTGTATAAAACATTGCTGCATTAAAATGAGCCAAAATCATGAATTATGTAATCATCCTATGTCACCAACATGAGGGGTTTAAATAAATTTTTATATTTATGAAGTAAATATGTTTCTCTTTTTGTGTCTATAGAATTTTTATGGTATTACAATGTTTTTTTTTTTATAATTTTTAAGAAGTTGAGTAATCAGATTTGAAGGTACTAAATAATAAAAAAAACATTACAGACACCTCTTGTATATTTTTTCTAATGAAACTGCAGTAATGTGGATATAAAATATTCTAAAGAATGTCATATTTCCACAGTCCATTTCCAGTCGATAACTATAGTAAAAATGCTGTTTAGACTGAACTCTTTCTTTTCTTGTTGTTGACCGAGATTTAAAAAGACTAAGAAATATATTGCCTCCACCATATCTATATGATAATATAGATTTTTATAGTTAAATTTGGTATCATCTGGAAGATCTTGACTAGAATATGTGCTTTGTATAGTTTCATGTATTTTTTGGTGATAGTTAATTTTAATTTTCATTTTAATACTCGATGATCACATAGTAACTTGGTTGCTAATCTATATAATTAATAAAATATAGAATATTTTTTCTCCATCGTTTTTATAAATAATGTGGGTTTTTTTTACAGTTCAATTTGCTATCATTGGAAAATATTACTTTACTTGAATTTGTTCCTTTTCATGGTTTCATATGTTTTTCGATGATACTTAAATTATTGTGTCGAGCTGTCCAAAAATGCATATTAAATATTTGTAGTAAGACTACCATAAAATAAACAATGGAACATGCTTGGACTGTTTATAAATCATTTTTTTTCTAATTTATCAAAGAAAAGTTAACACTATGTAGTTTCTAGTTTTAGGCTTAAAAATAATTTATTTACAAGTGAAAAATGGCATTGTTTATAGCAGTTATTTTTTTGTCTTGTTTTGTTAAGGTTAATCAAGTAAACAATTTGAATGTTGTTGAATATTTGACTATTTTTTTTTTTGAAAGATTTGAACTATATATTAATACAAATCAAATAAATCCTTCTGTGTAAGAAATTTTATCACTAAAAAATATCATTTGGAAATATAATATGTTTAGACTTTTTTTTTAAATTAATAATGCTTGTATAATTATGAGAATAAGAAACACTTTGTGTCCAGTATGGATATATGATAAAACGGGCTTGGTAAAGTTAAACTTGATATTATCGGAAATATTTAACTTGAATTTCGGTTTTTTCATGATTTCATATATTTTTTAAGTCAAATTTTTAGAATAGTTTAATTTAGCACCAAAGGTCATTTGTTATTTTTATTTATTATTTTCTTTACACAAATGTGATTGAAAGTCAAATATTGATTGCCTGATTGGCGCAGTGGTAGTGACCCTGCCTGTCGCGCTGGGGACGTGGGTTCGATTCCCGCACAAGACAAACATTTATTTATTTGATTAAAAATTAATGTTTGTCTTGAGTCTGGGTGTTTTTATGTATTATACGTATATATTTACAAAAAAAAAAGTATGTATGTAGTATATCAACTGTCTGGTACCCATAATACAAGCCTAGTTGCTTAGTTTGGGACCAGACGGTGCTGTGTATATATGTCCGAAGATATTATTATTATTATCATTATTAAGTTAAAAAAAATATATAGAAGAATAATATCATTAAAAAGAAGAATACAAAGAAACCTATAGCAAACTAGACTCAGCCCTCGACTCCACACGCGTAGAAAGAATAGAGCTATCGTAGAATAGGTAAAAGAAGTTTTAGAATCTGTAATTCAGGCACGCACACAGGTGCTTTTTTCCCCAAAACTTTTGTGCAACAAAAAAAAAATGGTAAATATTAATCACAAGCAACTTTAATTATAAAATAAAACAACTATTGTCTAATTTTCATTTACGCCTATATCTACCGTAATAAATAAAAAAATATTGCATAAGGATGTTCTGAAAACAGATTTTGTGTACTGATTTTGATTTACTTTTTTAAGTACTATCGACGAATAATACTTTAGTTACTACCAGTTGAATTAGTATAAAACTCTGATTCTAATTTGAAAATCTGTCGACAGAGAAAAAATCTACTTTAGTCTTTAATGTACCTAGTAACTTTTAAGGTTACACTTTACAAGCCCCATAATATTTTTTAATCACGTATATACAATTATATTCTGCTATTGCACTTTGTCGGTTCAGTGCAGTTCGTGAATTACGAATTTAAGTAAAGCATTTTTATGTATCATACTGCGATTACGTAGCGATCTCGACTATTTTGAATTCTGTGTATACATTTATTTTGTTGTCATTGTTGTCATTGTAGACTGTCTATATAAGTTTATGGTAGCCAGGATATGACTCAGAGTTATGTTGAAACTTGATTAGGTATCGTTGTTGGGTTTTGAGATCAAGGTCACGGACCAGGAACATAGTGAATCTCATTGTCAATCAGATAAGTGGAAGTACAGTACAACGCACGAAACTGCCACTGTGAAGTTAGTCACGAAAACGTCGCAATAGCGTAAAATTGGAGCGCAGGGGAGAAGAAGGGAGGGCCGGGGAGTGTTAAACCTACGCATTGCATCATTCGTAGGCTATTCCGACTGGCAGAGTTTCGTGCGTTGTTCTGTACCTCTTTACTCTGAACCTTACTTATTCTTTACTACTACTACTACTTTACTACTACCTTATAATTAGGTACCTTCTGTACCTACCCTATTTTGAAAAATTAATTAACAAAAGCCAAATTAGATTTATTAATCAAATCTAATTTGGCTTTTGTTAATTAATTTTTAACTAAGAAAACAAAAGTTTCAAAAATTCTGGAAGTTAGTTTGGACTCTGATTTTCGAAGATAATTTAATATTCCTAAAGAGCTCCTTTCGTCATTTTAAGAATTATGTTTTGAAATTATTTTATGTAATGTGTATGTAAGAAAAAGAGAAAAAGTGACGGGGGAGGTATGGAGATGGGTGTGTGCCGTGTGCGCATGCTTGTTTACGTTCATGCGTGTCTATGTACGCCCGTGTATGCGGGCGTCCTTTCGAATAATGACAAAACTACTGAAAGCTGTACAAAAGCCACGCAGGTTTTCGTAAAGGCTATCAAAATTTGTCAAGTATTTTGTTCAAGTGACATACAGAATTAGGACATATTACTATGGACGTAAACGTATAATTCCGACCGAACCGTTTGGCTTTCAGTGTCGCTGTCGTCGCTGTGCCTGGCCGCCGTCGCCACTTGGCCAACGCCCGCGTTGTACAAATTTCATAGTCGAGAAGTCAATTTTCAACTTACGGAGGTAAGTACATTTTAACTGTAGGATTATAGACACCCTTCAAGAGTTGATCGTGATCCAGATAACCCGTATCAAGCGAATTCCGAATTCAACGCAGACCAAGTCGGCAACAAACGCGTGTCAGAACCTTTGAGTCTGCAGCTTTGAATGTCTATAACTCGCGTGAAAATCTATTTATCAGTTATCATTAGATGCAGTGGCAAAGCAGAAAATCGTAATTAAAAAAAAATTAAAAAGGAAAAATTGAACCAATTGATCCGGACGACTGTGATCTGGTGCCCTATTCTGAGAAGAGGTAATCGCCTCGTGGAAAACGTGTCTTTTAATAAGCATTATCATTTACATGCATTCCGGGATCTTGTTTACGAGTTCATCAGTAGTATCTACGGGACGCGATGTTGCCATGCGGTTTTTTCCCCGTTATATTTTTATTACTCTACTGTTCGTATTCTCCGGTTTTCCTTTTATAAGATCGAGGAGTTCGGATCTTAAATTCTCCGTGGTGGTCTAGTGTGGGTCGGCGGTCTAAAACGTTAAGGACCTGAAGTTAAAAACTTGACATCAAACCTTCTCGTTCGAAAACGATGCTCTCGATCGCTCGACCGCTGCCGCTTTTAATCAGTTAAAACTTTGCTCTCCTCCAAATTAATTGCGTTCTGCAGTGGAGAAAGAGTCTATCGAGGCTAATTTATTGACGAAAAGGGCAATATTTATTCGTGACTAGTGTTTTGCTTTTGAGAAAAACTTTAATTCAAAGTTTGACATGTGACCAAGAACAAAAAAAAAAGAAAGAAGACTACCTATCTATACGATAAGCCACATTTGCTCATTATGAATGATTTAAAATAAAGGAAAAACTTTAAAAAAGTTGATAGTTATCAAATATATAAATGATTTTTGAAGAACTTTATAATTTCGAAATACTCGCGTGTGATAATACAAAAAGTTTAACATTAGGTGATAATTTTTTTCCATTGATTTAATGTTGACATTAATCTAATATATGAAAAATACATTATTTTTGTTTGTGCAGAAAGAAATATCATGGTTACTCGCAATATCACCTATTGGGTTGCTCGTAGGCAGTGCCCTATCAAGATATTTAGCTGAAAATTTTGGACGGAAGACCACCATATTGATTAGTAGTCTGCCTATGATGATAGGATCGGTAAGTTTCTATTTTGTGTCTTAATGATTTGTTTTTATAATTTTTATTTCTATATATATGCAACTGTCACTAATAATATTGACACGAGTTACTTTTACGATAGGTATGGTATTATGAAATTTAAAAGTTAGACCATATGACCGAAGTGCAAAGCATTTTCCTTTAGTATAAGGTGACGTAGTGATAAATTGTTAATTTACAGTGGAGCACAGCGCCCTGCCACCCGCTCACACCGGTGTGCCCCATACTAAAACGCGCTTTTTTCGCTATTTCTAAAGGTCATATGCGATAAAACAGTTGTTTTTTCGTTTAAAATAAAAACTAGAATTAATTTCGTTAAATCTGAAAAGGAGTTTTGATGTGTTTGTAATAGATTAATCTATCCGACGTATCCAGGGAATGCTGCGTAACGGATGACGCATGCATTATTACGACACGTAATATGTAACTATGCTATATCTTTAGTGCTGCATAAATCTGTAGTGTCTTTCTGCATATATACATGTCGCGGGATCGGGGTAACACGTGCCGTCGTTCACGTTGTGGGCGTTAGCTTTATGGTGGTCGCTCTGTATTGCGATTGAGACTAGAGATAATCAAATTATAACAGTTCGCAATTACAAACGGTTAGGTATAACACACGAATAATGTCAACGTCAAAACGCGACGCTCCCGGCGCGCGCAGCGACCGTCCGTCCATTCGGCTCGTCGATCACCACAAACTATACTATATGTCGATCACTGTCGCGTCCCCTCCACTCATTTTGAGCCTCGCGCCGGCGCACGACACACACCGATTGCTGCACCCGAGTGCAGTGAATCATCTTGTTTTACTGTCTCGATGTTCCGACTCCGACATGTATTACTTTATAAAATATTATTTTTATGACTCATGATCCTAATTCTGATATCTTTAAAATTTATGGTTGTTTGCTTGTCTATGTGTATGGTTTTTAGTGCTCCGAGCCAAATACGCAAAAACGGATTCCAAATAGTTTCGTCATGTCCTTCCATCCTTCCGTCCATATGTCACAGACATTATTCAAGTACTACAAGACGTATATTGTTGAAAGTTATAGAGTAGGTGTCTTGTATAAGCCGCTACTTAGTTTGATATTTAAATAACAAAAATAAATATTTTTGCAGAAGGGGCACTCCATACGTGTAACAGAAGACGAAATTTTTTTTTATCAAACATCAATGAGTGGCACGAATTTCGGCATTTCTTTTAAAAACATTAAGATTTCTAAGTAATTTTTCTGATTAAGTGAATAATTTCGGAAACAATCACTCCGAAAGTAGCAAAGTTGTGTCCCCTCCTCCTTTATTTTTTAAACCATATCTCCTAAAAATATGAAAAAAATAAGGTAGATAACGCTTAATAAATGCTTTCAACGAAAATTATTTTGAACTTGATCGAACATACTATTTTTGAGTTATTGCCGATAAACTGCTCTTGTAAATAAAACGACGTAAGTGCAATGGAGATACACACTTTAGTTTACATAAGTTTTGTAGTAATAGTCGACATACCAACTTGTTTTTCTATTTATAGGCGACTAAAGTGCGTGAAACATGGAAAAAGTATAACAACGCACTTTTTTCATCTGTAGTGCATTTCTTTGTATTAATGGCTTCGGAATCCTATAATGAGCATGGTCCGACATGATCTTGACTAGTTTTTATAATTTAAGAGCGGTTCTACCGATTTTGATGAAAAATGGTATACATTGCATACAAGCTATTTTGACGATGGATGTATGGATTGCGTTTTCGTATACCAGAGGATGCAGCCTTGAAGATTTCTTCCTATGATGGAACTCTTCAACGATGAACAGCATAGACTTGAAATTTTATATACAGGCAGTTTTAATGATGAATTGTGTCCTCGTACACCAAAGGACGATGTAGCCATGAGGATATTCTTCTAGGGTGTAACTCTTTAATGGTGAACAGTATATACTTGAAATATTGCATAGAGGTCCTATGATTATGGACAGTGTCCTTGTACAACAAAGGACAATGTAATCATGAGGGTTTCCTTTTAAGGTGGAACTTTCCAACGGTGAATAGTATGGTTTTAAAACCTTGCATATGAGCCATTTTGAGGACGGATTGTGTCCTTATACATCATAGGACGATGATATCTTAAGGGTTTCTACCTACGGTGGAACTCTTCAACAATAAAGTTAATAAATATTAATAATTAGAATAAATGTATATACATGCTTTCAGTAATATAAAAGATGTATTAATTTACCCTATTTTCTATTCTATAGTATATATGATATATCTTCACAATCGTCCGTAAGCAGTAAATTTTAGTCGCTCATCGGAGTTGGCACACATATTTTGTTCTTCGTTATAAAAGTGTATAAGTCGTGTAAGAGCAACTGACATTAAAATCTATAAGATGAAGAATTACATAATATAATGACACAAAAAAAATCACCAAAGATAATTGTCATAACAAAAAAATCCCACAGATCACTTTCACACACTTTTTGTCTTTTCTGAGAAAAATCGAGAACTCTACTACCAAAATGTTCAATTCATGGCCTCAATATGAGTACATTCAGCATCATACGTTTAAATCGACTAGAGCGACTAAATTCCCAATATGATTTCCTCACGAGCACGAGCCCATGTAAGGAACTATTGTTCCTTTAATAAGCACGATGTGAACTCACGCATCGAGGGTTCCATACTATTAACATGAAATTAGATATGTAAATATTAGCGTAAATATTCGATATATGAAGTGAGAAATATGGCAGTTAAATCGGAAGTGCAGATCGAGATAAGTTTGAAGACTCGGTTAGGCAAACTCACAGTCTATATGTTGTCATGCCAACTTTAATATCGTTATTTAATAGAAAGATCTGTTTTATTGTTATAAATATGTTGAATTTACAATTGTGTCCCACGTGCTGAGTTTATTCCAAAATTTAAGCAATAAAGCGGTATGTCCAGTAGGCGAAACCATCGTGTAAGTAAGAAGTTAATCGTTTGTGGAAGTAGATCAAGTTGGGTCTTTTCAACGGAAGAAATCGCTTTAGTCCCGTCGATTGATAGTCTGGAAGCTAAGGAAAGATACGATTCAGACGAAAGTACAAATAATGATGTTCTTCATCAGGGGTATTAAGCAAAATATATATTAAATACATAAAAAATATGTTATTTAAGGTTTTGTGTGAAATTGTTAGAATTTAGGTATGCACCTACGGCATATTAGTTATAAAAAAAATCGATTGTCTTTCTTTAGTGTTCGTGAGATTGAGATCTATGACGGACGAATCGATATCGTACACTCGGTTCCAATATATATCACATAGCCACCAAACTCGTAAAACATTTTTAGAAATAAAAACTTTTGAGTATGTTAACAAACGGTTGACAATTGTCGTTTTTCAGTTGATAGCCCTAATCGGATGGAACGCCTGGTTTTTATACTTAGCCCGTTTCGTGTGGGGCTTGGGCACCGGCGTGGCTGGAACGGTGAGTGACTCTGACGTTAGACTTAATCATATTTTGAGTGTTTTTTTTTTAATAAAGAGGGCAATATATGAAATATCAACTACAAAATAAGTTATGGAGATAAATAAACGTTTTTTTTTAATTGCAGGTCACACCGATGTACATAGCGGAAATATCAGCCAAAGACATACGCGGCAAGTTGATGACGTTCTCACGAGTCCTTGGTAATTTGGGGAGTTTGATTGTGATAGCAGGAGGTCCATTCGTGTCATACGCGCAGATTAACTTATTCCTTTGTGTGACGCCGCTGGTCTACTTGACCGCTTGTTGTTTCATACCCGAGTCTCCGTATTATTACTTGAAAGACGGAAGGACTAATGAAGCCAGAAGAGTCATGTTCATATTAGAAGAAACCAAGGATATGCAGGTTGGTTATTGGTTATCGACATCGTGATGTTTTGTTTGGAGTCACCACATTGTATAATAATGTTTTCTGTCGATATAAGATTTTTTTCCCCCATTTCTTTATGTATGCTTATTACCCCTACATTTCATGTCAAAAACTTTTAACAATTTTTGTAACCTTAATAATTTTATTTTTTCGTTCATTTTATAATAATTTTACATATTTTAAAAACTTTTGTTATGTCTCGTCCCCGGAAATAAGATTTTTGAATTCCGAGTCCTATGATTTTATTTCATTTTGATTATTTTGATGACCACAACGTATTGTGGCTTCCATTTAGCTGCCCATCCGCATTTTCAACTTCCCGCTGTGAAAATAGGAATACTTTCATAAAATTGGGAAGTTATTGTTTTTACCACGATTTTCGAAAATCGAGTTTCCACCAGATCTTGACACTTTAAGGTTTTAAGAATCTATTTCGTCCATTTTTAGAGTGAGTCTGTGCGTGTGTGCTTGTGTGTATGTGTGTGACTGTGCGTGTATATCTCAATAACTTTTGAACATAACCTTTTAACCAATCAAAACGCAGTTTGCGACATTCAGAAGGGGGTCCATTCAACTTAGACTTCGCGAAACCCCGAATAGTTTCGAGCCGTAGATTTTGAGGAAAATCAAAAAAAGAGTTTTCAGAAAAATGTTTTTCATGAAATCACTCTTATACTACTGTACCGGCATCGAAATCAGTTTAAATGTTCAGGAGATATCGTTGGAGAAAAAATGTTCAAAGTGTTTTTTATAACATGATTCTATCGATAAATTCTACGATTTAACAATTTTTATCTTTAAGAAACAACGTCTATCGTCGTAAACTGCATGAAGATCGGTTGCTTCGTTCGAGAGATATCATTATCTAAAAATTATGAAAAATAATTATATTTGAAATTCTTGAACGATTAATGTTTGGGGCTTGCGGTCATCTTTTTCTCCTTAGAAAACTGGGTCGAATGCCGCAAAACAATTAGAATCGAACAACATATTCCGTAGACATCGCAGTTTAAGAATTAAAAAAGTAGCGTGATTGATTTAAATAATTCTAGGTTTAATAACCTATATCAATCAATCAAAATAATTCTAGGCTATCAATCCGAAGAGCTGAAAATGTATTGAAATTACATTTTTTAGCTCAAAGAGCTTCAAAAAGCACTAAAATCGATTTTTTGGGCTCAAAGCCTACAATTTACTGCTAGGTATATTTTTGAAGACTTTGAAGAAAGTAATAAAAAGTTTTAGAAAGGTCAACTGTTTCTGAAATTTCTGAGCTTAAAAGTCTTAAAGATAAGTCTTTGAGCTTTAAGACAACTGTATTTTTAAATTCAAGGATCTTAAAAACACATTGGTGAATATCATACCTGAAAGTTTTAGTGATGGCCTGCAGGGTCAATCATTTTACAGATTTTTTTTCAATGTCGTATCTTGAATATAAGTCCTGATTGCGCACCATTATATAAGAGCATTGTACTTGTTGAATTCATAATATGTAGTGTATAGCTTTAACGCCAGTTTGTAAGAATTCGTAGAAAATTTATTGATTTTTTTTCGTGATTTTTTATTGCACAAGATTTCATACTTCACGAAACGCCTTTACATTTAAGAATATAAACATTTTATAGCTAAATTAAATACTTATGTTGTTTATACATTTTTCTAAGAAAGTAATTTTTATGCATTTAGGACAAAACTCTGGGTAATACGATTCAATTTATTTTTTGAACTTCTTTACTTCTACACAATACATAATAATTCCACCTCGTTGTTGTTTCAGAGTCTAAATAAAGTAGTGTCGGCGATGCAGGCGCACGCAAAAGGAGGAAATGTCTCGTGGAACTTCTATCCGCGAGCTGGTCACGGGCCGCGTCTATTGGAAACCGCTCATTATCTCAGCTGGTAAATATATATGTATTTCACTTATCTATTGCGTGTGAACATCAAGTATATATATATGTGTATTTCACTTACGTTGTGCGTGAACATCAAAAAAAGCATAAAAAGTCAAGCAGAAATTTTTATCATTGATTTATAAACGTGACCGGGAATCGTAATCTATAATTTCTTTTTGTTTATTGAGTATGCTTATCACGGTCTGTTCTCATTTACCTTATCGCTCCTTGTGCCAGTGCCTAGGCACTATCGGTCACTTTTTTTTTTGGTCTCGATCCGATTTACGATTCCGTTAAAAGTGCCGCACCGAATGAGTTTCATATAATCGGCTGTTTGACAAATTTTGGAAAACAGTTTTATATTAATGTTTATTAATATAAAATTGAATTCTTTTAAAATTGCAGACCTGTGAAACAATAGCAAAAACTATGACAAAGAGTAAATACATATTATATCATGTAACTGAGCAGTATTAGTACCTATTCAATAACATAACCTTAAAATAATTTTTACCTTATTTTGAAATAGATCAAATGTAAAGGTTGGTAGATAAATAATTTCTTCATAATACTTACATAGCTGTTTTTACATTCTTAAGTTCCGCAGCATAGTAATCTGCGTTATTCTTAAAAAAATGTGCAACTATGAAAGCGTCAATCTTAGGTAGGTTGCTGTTATCGGCTCTCACAAAACTCGGATCCATTTTGAGATGTGTAATAGATAGGTATTACGCAACGAGATGTAAAACAAAATGGAGGAATATCAGAAAACTGTTGGAAAACTGCTATTAAACGTATGAAAACACGAAAAACACTCACGAAGCGAAGTATCGAGACAACTATTTACTTGCGTGTGACGTCACCGGAATGTCAACCAATAACAGGCCGTTCATGTTCCAGATAAAATTTAAAAAAATATTACAATTAATTTGCTTTATTTTGTTAAAAATACACATGTTTTACATCAAAATAAAGTGAAATATATTTCTTTATAATATAATCTTTTATGATGACCACAATTTGTTATATATTTTAAATGTTGTCAAATAGCCTATTGTGATACAGGCGACTCATATAAGAATGGATATATCAGTCACACTGTATCAGGATTGATTTGTTTTGTCAAAACAACCAAAACTTTCTTTTGTATTTATATAACAGAAAGATGTACATCATTTATACAATGCACAGATTAAGTTTGGTCACATCTTTTAGGATTGAAGATAACTGATATCATGTCTGGAGTTGGAACGGTGAAGCAGTATTTGGGCAAAATATCAGAAAAAATCGGAATGTCTGTGGATGTATCAATGATTTTCATAATTTTTGGTGTCATTAATTTTATAATTGGTATGTATTAGTCATAGAAATATGATAAAACTTTGAAATACTGGCATGCTTAGGGTAAACAATGTCATTGGGCAACGTAGGCCGGTGTAATGAAATTTTGTTAGTTGATGTGTTTGTTAGATAACATTTCGCATTCATCACTCTTTTTTTAAATAGTCTTGGAATTTTTAGCTTTGAACTATATTCACTAACCACTAACTCTTTTATTTTATATAGATTTGTGTAATGGCTATAAAGTGACAAATTTTTGTAGTCTGTATTAGAATCCTAATAGACCTTTAATTTTATTTGAGAAAGAGAATTGATTTCTGTTGTCCATTTTTACATTCGCCTTCTCTGCTGTGTATATTTTTAATGGGATTCATTTATTTTTATATAATGACTTAAGTATATTCAACAATCAATTAAACATTAACGTAGATATTTATTTCGCCACAGATTCAGCGTGAATTTATGACTGGTATACTGAATATCTTTTCGTCTACCTTGTAATTACAGGAGAGCATAATATAATTTTTAGAAAATTATGAGATTTAATGAAAATCTCATAATTTTCACTCCAATTTCAACATTGTGGGTTGTAAAATGTGGATGCCTCCTTTTAGTATACACCCTGAGAATTGTTGATGTGCTATATTATTTTTTTCTATTTTAAAAAGACGCATTGCTGAAAGTAAAGAATGCAATAGTGGAACACGCTATTGATACGTTAGTGGACGACGTTTTGAAATTACTTGTAAATAAATAATTATAAATTAATTTACTGTGATTTTAGTTTCACCATATTATTAACACTAAGCAATAAAATACATGTGTATATTAATATAGGTTTGTAGCTCTTCAACTTGAAAACGCTTGTTTACCTTTGAACTCTTTTAGCTCAAAATAATTTATGTTTTGTCTACTCTTTTATTGTGTATGATGATTTGGCTAAAAGCTTTTGAATTTCAGTGACAATTCATTCTAGTCAATTTTTCGACTTGTAAAAAATGGGACGTGACGTTTTTTACCTTAATGTTTAATTGAGTATTTGTTTTTTATGCAATGGCATAATTTTATACAATGGCATAATTTTATGCAATGGCATAATTTTATACAATTGTCATATATATTAATATATATTTTGTGAAAATTCTTGTATAAAAAAAACTTTCAAATCTTACTCATGAGTGTAAGTTCATTTTGTAATGTAGTTGTAAACAGATTTGACATCTCAACTCACTATTGGCGCCATGTATTTAAGGATGCTATTCAAATAAAAAATAGAATAACGTTTGTTATTTTATTTTCAATAAGCATTTTTTCATTTGCCTAATTAAATGTCGCTTAAATTTTATTACCGTTTTAAATATTGTACGCGCGCACTTATTCTTGCAGGTCTGGTCGCGTCGGCGGTGGTCGATCTCTTCGGACGGCGTCTTTTCTTCATAACTTCTAGTCTGTGCCTTGGAATAACACTGTTCGTGGTGGGAGTCTATTTCTTTCTGCAAAAATTCACTCCGATGAGTTCTGAATCTCTTTATCCGTATGCTATTGTTGCTATTGTAGGTATCGTAATGTCTAATGTGATATCCACTCTCGGTCTAGCACCTATGAGTTGCATCATACCCGCGGAGATATTCCCCCTGAACGTCAAGTCTACAGCTTTGAGCGCTGTCAATATGTTCGCCGCACTCCTGGGCTCGGCTGCGGCACTATCGTACCAGCATATAGAGAATAGTTGGGATTTGTACGGCCTGTTTTGGTTTTACGGTTCTGTAGCCACAGTCGGTGGGGTGCTCACATACGTGTTACTGCCAGAAACCAAGGATAAAACACTGGAGGAAATCCAAATGGAGATGCAGGGTCGTACAGATCGTAGCGCTGTGGACGATGATGTGGTAGAGCTTCAAATTCGCTTATGTAACGGCTATAATAAGCAGGGTAGAGACGATAAAAAGTGTTAGTGAAGTTTGATGCGTTTTTTTATTAAGAACGAATGATTCTCATGAAAATAAGATAAAAACGCTTTCAAGCTAGGAATAAATCAGATGCAGTTACGCGTCTTTTTAGATGATATATTTTTGAATTAATAACTGACAATCATAGTCATGTTTATAAATTATATATTTTTTTATCTTGCTTTAGGTGGAACCGACGTCAAAAACAACTATTGTTATTTATTTAAATATATTTTGGAAGGCGGCTTTTATATTATTTCTATTAAAATTATTTTATTGCGAATTCTTTTAGTTATTAAGTAATTATACTATTAAACAAGAAATTTTTGTATATACCACGACGATATCGCAAACGGCCCTAACGATTGCTATAAAAAAAATATTTTGTTAAAGGGTCACTTCGATTCGGCCATATAGGTTTTTTCCCTGGAAAAAAATCTACTATAGACAAAAAAAAAATCTAAACATTGCTTTATTATTCTGAAGTAATTAATTTGTTGCTATGCTCTTCGTTTTCAATAACAAATGGTACTACATGATATAAACTACAGATGATAACACATAAATAAAATACATATATAAAGTTTGGAATTGAATATAGTTGGAAATCAATATATGCAACTTTTTTCAAGATAAGTAATATATTCCCACAGGAATCTCGAAAGACGCCTGGTAATCTCGGTTGCCCAAGTTAATAAACCTTATAATATATTTGAGGTGCTTTGTATGTGGATCAAACCGTGGTCAATATAATTGGCCAGGGTTTTCCTTTGCTTATGTGGGGTGTAAGTAGAAAAGCAATTGCGATGCCGAATTTATTTTCCGATTTATATTTTTAATTGGAGTGCCAGCACCAAGTTATTTTCACTATAACTTATTGTTATTCTTTATAATATTAAAGTTCTACAATTTATATATACATATTATATTTGCATTAATTTTTACTTTAAATTATTAAACCATATTTATACTGTTGCAGCTAAGTCTGATGTCTTGTTTCTGCTCACTATTTTACATTATATAGATGAATCGAAACATATATGTAGATTGATAAGTCAGTAATTTTAATTCTGTGTATTGTACTAGGTTTAATTGAAGACTGGGTAGTTTCTCTAGATAAGTTGCAGTATTATTCTCTAATTCTGAGCTGTCGAGGCATGCTGTGGCTTCAATCATCAGCGCAGCAACGTCATATAATTACTCCCAGATGTAAACGCTTGAATAACAAGTGTTTACATCTGGGAGTAATTATATTACGTTGCTGCGCTGATGATGGAAGCCACAGCTTAGTTATTCTTACTTATTTAGTTGTTTAGTTATTCTAATAAAAAAAAATCTCTAACATTATACGCGTCTCTAATATTTAAGGGCACCTCTCAATTTTCCTGGGATTCCACCATCAGATCCTGACTTAGTGCCTGTGGAACCACTTCAAAGATTAGTTTTTCTCTGCGATTTTACCCTCGTGTATACAGATCAAATCACTTTGTCTTTCACATTAATTTATTTTTGTGCTATTTCGGATGTTTTAATTAAAACCTGACCTCGATTCCGATCTTGTACCGGTCCTGTTGTCGATCGTGATTACGTTTTTGATTCTAATTTGTGTCTGCTCCCATCGTCTGTACCCACTGCTCGCCCCAGTCCCACTTTCGGTTCTCATTACGGCTCTGTTTTCAATTCAGAGGTTCCGCTTTCCACTTTCAATCTTGAGTCCGCTATTTGTTCCGATTCTTATTTCCACGCTCCCTCATGATCTGGTCCAGTGGACAGGTCCATAATCGATCTCTATTTTGATCCTAATCCATTTCGCTTCTGGTTTCAGTCCCGATTGAGGTTTGTTCCCTGTCCTTCGATTCTACTAGATTCGGGTTCGGAATACATAGATATTTCATTAATTAGAGATACAATCAATTCGTGCGCAAGTTTAAAGCTGATTGTTTGACGTGAAAGAGAAATAAAAAATCACACAACGTTTTAGTTTCGTATATTGGCAAGGACGTTAGTTCTTATGTTAGTGCCTATAAAGTAATAAACTAAGGAAAGTGTCACAGTACTTTATTTGTATCGAAATTTTAGCCATCAGATTTATCAGAAGAATACGTGAGCGGATAACGATAGAAAAAATGTTTTGATAGTGCAAAATAAACCTTAATGGTATTGCATTACATTGCATTTAGATTATAATATCATTATCAAATTTATATGAACGATAAAATAGTATTAATTTGTTCACGACTTTACAAACATTCTTTAGATTTACAACTTAGATTCTAGAATTTTCCATGAGTATTAGCTTAATACTTAAGAATTTTCGTATGTATTTATCGATTACTGTTGCTTTCAGTGATTTGAAATTACTGAATAATTGTAATGAAAGTAGAGATATAAATGCGGAGGCGTTTCAAAGTATAAATTGTAATATTATAAAAATTAATTGAAAAAAAGCTTGCCTTAAGTTTCTCGCTCGATCTTTTTGAGGTATAATTGCCTTCGAACGACGGGTAAATTTATAATGTAATGACTTATTTCAAGAGGTGACATTTCTCGGGTATATCTTATGAGATAAATATATTTTTGGACTCGTTTTTGCCGGCGTCGGCAGCGGATGCGCTTTCAGGCATTTCTGGCATAGTTGAAACTGAAGCGTGCGGCTCTGAAAGTCTTCGTGTCCCGATTGAAGCCTTCGCTATGTTATCCTTAGCCGGCGACCAGAACACTAGACCTTTTATAGGCTTGTGACGACGAAACGGTCGATACTATTTTCATAGCTTTGTCATCGACAAATTGATACAAGGAATGTACTTTGCTTCGTGTATTGATTTTATAATTATATTTGTTTATTGAAATGTCAGAGTTACTAATTTAAATGAAAATCAGAACTTTATTGATTTTAATTACGCTGCATTAATTAACCTTGTAACTGCTAAATTGTGGCATAAGCGCCAAGTTTGTACTTTTTAAATTAATATTTTTTTTTATTCTATACTTATCTTCAATGAAGTAATCGATGTAAATGAAATAGATAAGAAATCATACGAAATTTCGCGTTCATTTGATACGATGTTGTGATAATAAAACATGGCCAATGAATAGCGTAACGAAGACGTTCATAGTAAAAAGTAAAATTTTTAAGGATGCTCTTTTTACGAAAAATGAATTTATCAATTTTTTGATGGACCTCCAAAAAGGTTCGAATGCCGGGAACCGATTCCGAAAGTGAAACATTCGCTGGGAATGTGTCGTGCAGTGAGTGGCTGTAAAATTTAATATCGAGTATTGAGGACAACCCGCTCCGGCGGGTTATGAAACGTCCCGGATAGATTAACTGCAGGTCTTTTAAAGGGTTTCGATGTTGCGAGCTTTTATGATGGTTGTAAATTCGGGATGGCTGTAAGTTTCTCATGATGTATCCCTTAGGTCTATATTAAAATGTTTAAAACGATTTGTATGTTTGATGTCGGCTTTCATGTCAGTATAGATGATGAAAATTAGTTATGTTGCATTTTATTATAAATACATTTCTTATTAAAGTTATGTATTTATAATAAAATACAACTCTAAAATGTAATAAATAATTTAATATTCATTAGAATGTGATTGAATATATCAGTAATAAATGGTGAGATTACTTGATACAATAGATAAAAAAGTGTTATATAGATATTGTACAGGCATAATAGGCATATGCTTTTGTATTTAATGAAATATAAAGTATGTTTGTAAAGTTTTATTTTGTACTTTTGTATTAATAAATAAATTCAATAAACATGATACTTTTTTCATTTTTTAGCATTAAAAATCCATTTTCGATTGATTCAGTAGGATACACATTTTAAATAAGTGGGATAGGAACATAAGATCCTCAATGACTAAGATAAAGGAATACAAAAGGTTTGAAAAGATGCGTTCCTGAAAGAGTTACAGTATTACAACTTAAATAAACATTTTTACATACTAATTTGAATAATGAATACATTTAAAAAAAACGATCTACTTTTCGAGACTATTCAAAGAATCTAAAAGAACAAAGAAAAGTAATTAAAATTTTGAATTCTGGAATACTAAATTATCTATCGTTTAAGTCCATAATAATAATCAAAATAGATGGATATTTAATGGCGTTTTTGTGATTTCTTATGAAGGTACTTTAAAAAAAAAAAATTGTATAAAGGTCTCATTTCCTTCATCATGAAGACCGAAATGCACTGGAAAATCGCTAAGTTGATTTACCAAATGGTGATCCCTTCCTACATGACACGGTCTGAATGTAGAGCGAAGACAAAGCATCAATCGACCGTATGGGTCTATTGAGATGAGTCGAAACCCACCAAAGTGACCTGCGAGTGAAGTACCTCTAAACTCTAAGCGGATGAGACGATTGCTTCTTTGTTTAATAAAATTGGACACGTGGCTACTGTTGCTTTGGAGAATTGCACCGTGAATAGTGATTGGTAAACGACCATTTGTTTACTAAACTTCGTAAACGAACTCCGTAAAAATAACCGTGAACGTCGTATCATCTTGCACCACGACAATGCCATTTCTCACACGGTCACAAAATAAATTTTTGAAGGAGAAAAACGTGGAGCTTATGAGTAATCCTGCATACAGTCCTGACCTGGCACCTTGTGACTTTTTTTCGTTCGCAAACATTAAAGATTACCCTGTCAACGATTATCATTACCAGAAGAAGCTGTCGAAGAGTATAAAGAACATGTTTTCGAGCTCACCAGGGGGGAGTGGCATAAATGTATTCGAAATTGATTTATTTGTATAAAAAAGTGCATTTATGCTAACGGAGAATATTTTGAAAAAAAAAACATTCATTTTTGACCATTCGTAGTAGTTTTTTCTCATCCACTCTAGAAATTATCAGTGCTCTCTACGTATCATCTCCAAAGTACCTTTCCAGGAGCTTTGCAGTCTCGTGTAACAGGTCGATCGGGTATACGTGGTATGGGAGTCGAAAGGAAGTATCTCTTCTCTTAATGGGACCAGGCTTCCAGTCTGTCATCGTGACGGGTATCGGTTCTGCTTCAGGGCAAGTCAAAGAGCCATTTTAGTATCGGCTTGAGCGAGTATAGAGTGCAAGGATCTACGCGCGGCGGTATAATATATTGTTTAATCATTTTAGATAAAATTATTGATCCTAATGTAACGTGAGCTTGTTCTATACACCGGCGCGTTTAAAGATTTCCTCGTTATCAAAAGCAAAAATATTCATTCAGTTGTGAATCTTGGAATGCCACGTAGCACTTTTTGCTCTATTTCAAGGGCGTCGCCAGCCGATGGCGCAGGGGGGGGGCAAGTTGACTTTACCTACTACAATTCATACTTTTCTCATTCTCTATGAATGAGAAAAGTATGAATTGTAGGTAAAGTCGACAGCACATGAAGCTTTTCACTTGTACTACGAGCCTTACATCTACAGCGATTGTAATAACAACAGTATCTTAGCACTATATACATATATATTCTGTGACAGTACAGCGTCCAATGTAAAGCTACACGAGCACGAGCTCTTGACTATGCAATAAAAACTTGTAAATAAGTTATAATAACATTTATTAGAAAAATAGAATAAAAGGAGTTTGAATTTGAATAAGTGTAGCGTATTTTTAAATTACCAGATTTTAATATTATAGTGGTCGTTGTTTGTTTATATTAGGTTAATTAAAATATAATTTTCGGGGATTCATTGTGAACTTCTCGACCACTTTATTATTAAATTCTTGTAAGTTTCCATGTATAAGTTTTCGGTGCACACTCATCATGGCCAAACCATTGAGGCGATTTTCACTCATAGTGCTTCTTAGCCAGGTTTTTAGTCTCCTGAGTCTGCTAAACGATCGCTTTACCGTACACGTCGTGCATGGAAGAGCGATCAAAGTTTTCAACACTTTTTCAGTGTCGGGAAAGAAGGTTTTTGCTTCTTTTAGGATATCAACAACGGTTTGATCTGTTGAGTTTGGTTTATTACTCCAGAATTGCTGCCAAAGCTCGACTTCAATTTTTGTGTTTGGTAAATTATAAAACAGAGCGATAGTTTCACAAGTTCCTGTGAGATTTTCGAGTGACATCGTTTGCATTTGTGCGGCTGTAATTTAGATAAGGCAAATGATGGAGTATTTTCTTCAGCAAAGCGTGTTTCAAGCGATGTAATAACGGAGTCCAAGTATGGTATTATTAATGATCTTTTCCAGAATTATGAAGGGCTTTCTGCTGGGTGATTGCTTCGATGACGTTGTTTCCCAACAATGCGCGGCATTGAAGTGATATCCTCCTCCAGGCCGACTTTCTCCGCAACAACAGTAGCTTCCTTTATAATTTCATCTGTGACTCTTTCGGGATTATCACGGTGGCTCTTAAGCAATTGCAAAATGCGTTTGACGTGTTGCGAGGCCTTAACCATATCCAAAGCTATGGATTGGACTGCCTTGACAGCAGGTTCCAACAAAGCAGAGTATTTAGCTATCAAAGTAATACAAAGTATAAACGAAATTTTGAAAGCAGCCGCATGGCGTTGAAAGGCTTGAACTTCAAGCAAATCAACTCAAAGACTTAGGACTTTGGTTGCATTATATTTGGCAACTTTTTTAGAATCTCTAGGGGGGGGCAGCTGCCCCTTCCTGCCCCCCCTTGGCGATGCCCTTGCTCTATTTATATGTGCAATTCCAACAGAATAAGCAAAAGTTCTGTCTACAACAACTTGAATTTCGTAAATATTGAACTATTTTAGATTTAATGCATTTTTATCAAACGGCTAAAACAATATGTAAACCAAGAAATCAATGTTTTTTTTTAAAAAGACTAATAGAACATACATTATAAAAGTAAAACACATAGAATTAAAAAAAAAAACCGTTTTTGATTAGTAACAGATATCATTTATAAAACAAAATGCATATCATTACTATCACTATCATCTGTAGTTAGTAATGAGTCCAAAAGTAAAATGTTATACATTAAAAATAAATTATTCATATATACATGTTAAAATGTTAAATTATTCAAACACCAAAAAAATATCTGTTATTTTTTATTCAAATAAACAATTCCGAACGTAACGCCATCTAAAATTCTCAATCGGCTGTTCTAGTACCAATCGGGATTCTCATATCGTGCCAAATGTCAAATCGATACTTCGATATACGAATTTCAGTATCCAGTTTCAAATATGCCCGCGTTTTAATGCATATTCCGATGAAAATCTTATGAAGCAATACTCTGCGGCCCAGAAGAAAACCGAAGCGTATACGCAGTGATACGAATTTAGTAAAATAAAAAGCAGAAAGGAACCATCTTCAAGTATCTCTTTATGCGTAACTGTTATAGTTGCGCTTCTGCGATTGAAGAACCTAGTGGATATTTAGGTGAGATTTGACAAATTAACTTCCTTTTATTCTATTCCCGGATTTATTAAGATTTAAAATTATTAGACGAAATACGCATTACGCGGTAACTTTAATCCGGTAGCAATAGCATAGAATTACGAACCGATTAAATGTTTACTTCGTCGATTTTACGGAATAGTGTGTGGTGTGATTTTACTCCAGGGCAGTTCACGCAATGACCCGCGCAGAAAGTAGGTACAGGGAAGGGCCTCGATACTGAAGCGAATAACCCTGTAGGAATTTTTACGGCGGCTCATCCCTAAAAAATGCCGACAATTACCTTCTTCAATGGGACGTCGGGCAGGGGCGGCGGGAAGTCTTGGGGAATCTCTTGAAAGACTTTAAATAGCTATCATTTTCCTCGGTGGCTTGCAGTAATGCCGGAATTGCGTCGCCACGTTTAATCTGTCGCGAACGGCGGAGTTGTAAAGGGCATTATACCTTATTAGGGCCAATGTCACGCTTCTATTGCCGATTACGGGTTAGAAGAGTTAAAGCTGTCGCCGTTTAACCATAAGTGCATGTCGGTAGTGAAATTCAATGGCATTTACGAATGTTATTCAATGATGGGTGAGTAATACCGTGTCATTTTTGATGTTTCACACGAACGATACTATATAACGACATGGAAAAAAAACGAGTGCAATTATAAATTATGTGATTACCCGATTGCAAAACTGTAATGCGATAAATGGAATTTTAACCGTGTCGTGACGTCTTTACAATTAGAACGACGCAGTCGATGAGCGGCTGTGCTGCGAACAGTACAGGAGAAAGTTATCATTAAAGGTCTCCTCGATTTATTAATTTTTTTTTATATTTTTTAGTGAACGTCAAAAACTTTATAAATATGTAAATAAACATGATTTCTCATTTCTCTTTCATTTGCGATATAGGTATTATTTTGTATGCCGGGTGTCAATTAAGTCCCGTGACGGCTGTATATTTTCTCAGGTCAATTATTTTTTAAAAAGTTCAAGATCTTTTCTGTAGTAACTTTGACGAGGAATCAAATAACGACTTTCAACCTTGGACTTGACTTTCAAGATTATTTTAAGCTCAACTTGTTTTTTTTAATGGTTACTTCCATTTTTCGCTCGCGGCAATCGATAGAACAAAAAAATTCACATTCAGAAACATAATTGGGTTAGATGTAGTGTTTGACCTAAAATAAAGAAAAAAAATACAATTTTATTGGCAATTTGTAAAATGAGAACTACCAGCTACAAATACAATAAACAACTTGTTTAAAAAGAATTTGAGTCGGTTTGTGGGACAAGTTTAGAGTTTATGCATTTGTGGATAATCGGGCTTAGTATCCATTATGGATATTAAATTTATTGATTTAGGGTTTAAAGGTTATGAGTTCAGGATTCATGTGTTTGAAATTGATGGATTTGTCGATTAATGGATTTTAAAATTGTCGGATTCGAAGTTAGTAGAATCCATACCCATGATCTATTACCTCACGCAACAACTCAATAGTAACAGGCGAGGAGATTTTTGCTAATCAGTCACCTCAAAGTTCTTCTGGGTATTGCTAATAGTAAGAATAAGGGCGATTGTAAGGTTATGAATTTAAAAGGTACTTTAACTTTCAAATAATGTACAAAGCTGATCTCAAAGTCAAGGCGATCAATTTTGTTGGTCACGAAATTTTGTCAAACATTTGTTGATTCATAAATCCTTTAAAGTTTGGAGACAACACTGTTTTGACTATTTTTTTCCACAATTTACCTTGATTTGACTTCAAAGATCACTCTAAATACCATTTTGGACATGCAATTTTTCGCTCTATCGATTGCCGGTGTTAAGAAATGGGGATTTCCATAAAGAAAGTTGACCTTGAAATAACCTTGAAGGTCAAGTCCAACGTCAAATAGAAGGTCATCATTAGATACCACGTAGAAAGTTACTTAAAAATGACCTTGACTTTTTTAACAAATGGTTTACCTGAGAAAATATACAACTGTCCCGGGACTGGACACCCGGTGTAATGTGCTGCAATTGATTGTTTGTGATTTATGTGATCCTCCAGTTTTAGACACTTTGATAATAACGACGTTAAGATGGCGACTCGATTATATATAGATGCCACTCTGGAAGCATTAACAGCATTAAAGGGAGATAGATAGACGAAGTGTATTTAGAAATACAGATTTGGACCCTGAGAGTAATAAAATGGAAACGAATTTGGTGTAATTAGTATCACACCGACGGCACATGTATTGCTTGGATACGTATGAGAAGAAAATCAATAAAAATAACATATCGTTACCGCCCGTTTGATTCAAGGTCCCGAGCTCTGCAAAGGCTCTATACCTTGAGCATACGCCCTCTGCGTGACAAAATTGTGTGTTTCAATATTTACTATTGAAAAAAGAATAAGCAATTTTTTCAATGGGAAATTGTCATATTTCCACGACAAATTCGAAAGATACCTGTTAAAGTTCGGTTGCCCGGGACTATTAGAATGAATATATCATTTTCGGTTAAGTAGAAATTACAATTTCGGCAGACTTGTATATGGTCGACGCAATTACGAAAATAATCGGCAGCAATTAAGTTATATCACGATTTCTTAAAAGTTAAAACGTAAGAGTTAAAAATTGACGGAAGAACAAATTAGGGAAGAGTTCTTTTTAAGAGATCGACAACATCCATTTAACTCTGTTTTAAGATCTTCTACAATAGAAAGCTAGTTAGTTACTTCCTAGTTAGTTAGTTAGTTACTTGGGAGACTCGCTTAAACAAGACATGAACTATTACAATACGAACCAAGAAAAAAAACCGCATTAGCACAGAGCACAGTAGAGATTGAAAAGGCTGCAGATGTACTCTTTCAAGCCCCAGAAATGGACACGAAAGTCTACATCAAGCAAAAGAAACAAAGAATGAAAAGAAAAGGATGAAACTTACCTTTCCCACTATATTTATTGATACACTGTAGTAACTATAACCTATCCCGACTCCACTTTCTGCTTAAAGGTTGCACGAATACCGGCTGGCTCTACACTCCCGTCACTCCTAGTCCAGACTAGAAACTATACTCCTCTCATATAATTATGGTTCCTTCGGTGTATTGAGACTTGTTTCTTTCAATCATTACGATTGACTGAAGATGGAGGGAATGATGATGATGATGATTAAAACTTAAAACTTAAGAGACGACCAAAGTTTTTAAAAAACGTAAGTCTTATTCTTACACAGATTCTGCCAATAACTATATTCTGCGCTGTTATCTCTACAATTGTTTCTTCTTCTGGACGAAATTCTCATTAAAGTGGATTTTATCTCATATCTTTTTTTTATTTTTAGCTCTCATTTCAGATTCGTTTTACATTGTTATACACGTAACGTAATAGATTCTAGGGCTCGCAGCATATTTCATACTTATATCATGAAACGGAATGTTGATAACCCTAAAAATATATTATAGTGATTTACTAACCTAATACATAAGGCAAGCTAAGTGGTCTACCCACGAGGTGAGGCCGGAGGGCGAAGTGACGTCACGGCGCGTGACGCGGAGCATCGGCCCAGTCTGAACACGTGTGTAGTTTTAGCAATAACGGCGGACGTGTCCGGAATGAGAAGGGCTTGTGCTTCACTCTTAGCCTGCCGCCTTAGGACGCTAGGCCACGCTACTGGCCACTTCTATGAAATCGATCGATAATTCCTTGCTAATGCGAATATTTTCAGTTGCGGTTACAAATAACATCCGATGTTTATTTATAAAATTCAACCCTTCCAAAACATAAACATCGATGTATACGATTATACCAGAGTAAATAGGCGCGCTTCATATAGTTTGTTTATCTAGGTACATACTATTACAAAAATATGTAAAGTCTGTCTGTATATACAATTTTTCTGTGAAATATTATGATACATATTCGTTTTATGATTTACCGATCCTCTGTCTTACCGAGCCTCTGTCACCATTTACTTTAAAACTGACTTTTAATAAACAATCACTTTCAAAATAGAATTTGTGTTTAAAGTCTTTCTTTTAATGGGTGTCAGCTCTAACAACCATTAAAAGAAGGACGTGGAACGCAAAATTAATTTAAGAATAACTTTCTGTGAAATGTCAGTTTAATAGGACATAGTGGAAAAGGCCCTAAGTATACCATTTTTAAATATTTTGTGTCTGTATGTATGTCTTTTTGAAACATAAATTTGTGTGTGTATGTGTATGGAGGGGTGGGGTACATGGTGGTGATAGAAGGCGGAGTGTGTCGAGGCGGGCAGGAGAGGGGGTGCAGGAGTAATTGTAGTGTGTGTGTGAGTGAAAGCGCCGGCATATATGGATCATAAAAAGACTGTCAAGGCTGGATTTTAATTTTCGCATAGCAAAGCAAGCGGCCAGTATTAGTAATTTGTTAATTTATTCCAAAACATGTTTTCAGTTGGGCATAAAATTTTTTTCAAATAAAAGGTTTCCATCCTTTTAAAAAGGGACTCTAACCTACAACAGATGTTACCATTCAATCCAATAGCCAGACTATTATAGCTCCTCGTGGAAATATTTATTTTAGATTTTTGACAATTTATCTTTTATGGATTGTCAAAATCTTAATATCAAATTTCAATGTTTTTTTTAGTTGCTCTACAGAATTGATCTGACGTGCTGACCGATTAAAGGTGCCGTTCAATAATTAAGTAAATACTAAAGAAGGATGGGGGGGGTCTTTGTTCTGCTTATTTTTTGATAACATGGGGATTGAATGGGGGGTGAATGGCGATTACGTCAGCAATATATAATTATTTCACTTTTATTTTTTTGCAAAATCAGATAGATTCTGATTTCAGCTTGTATTTCATTTCCGCTTAAAAGCGGAAAGGATATTTAAGGAATTCCAAAATAATTTATTATTGTCACCTCAATCTCACGTGGTGTTAATTATATGTTTAAATAAGAAAGAACCGAATTAGGGGAAGTACTATGCGTCGTTCACTCTTTATCATCTGTTACGCTGTCCGTCTGTCACAGCACATCTTCCATGAATCTATTAGACCGAGAAAAAAAGTTGCGAATTGGGTAATTGCTATATAAAGAGTTGGTGACACAATTAGGATCTTGAATTTAATTTAATTTTGTGACCAATTAATAAAAAAAAATAAAAAAAAATCATCAAATGAAGGGTTGTGTTATGGGAAAAACAAATATACATATATCTTTTATATAATGTTAATACGATGAGTTTAAAATACATTGAACAAAGTATACCAGAATCTATCTAATCTATCAAACTCTTGTCATCAAGTACTCTTGTCTTCAAAAATACTGAGCCTAAAGTTTTAAAATGCAGCACCTATAGAAGACATAACTCATAGTTCACAAAATAAACTAAATGATAATCCTGAAGCCTTCGAATTCTCACAGAATACGATTAATAGCTGTGCAGAGGAAATGTGTATAAAAGTTGTTCCTTAACTTCACTAAGGACTCGTATAATGATTTATGTAAGGAACGTTTTCCACGCGATTTAGATTCACACTTGGCTTTTTTTTAAAATAAAAATGGCTTATTTTTTCAGGAAAAGATCCAATTTCTATTAATAAAACTCATCAATTTTGTTTTCGGGTAACTGAATTACGCCAGATTCGAATTTCATCTCAATAGTGAAAAAATGAGAGAAGGTAGTGGATCGAAGGAAGTAACCAATGAACACCCTAGCAAAGGAACAGCCGAACGTACATACGGATAAAATGAAAAAATATTCATAGTCGCCTTCAGAAATGTAAATATGAAGTAAGGTTCATTAATGTCATAGTCATCTGTCCAAAAATAAGTTTTTCAAAGGTCAATGTATCGCAAATGTACTTCTGTACGTATCGAAAACTTGTCCATGTGATAGTGTTTAGAATTAAGCTATTCAACGGTGGTCTTTACCGTGATGGGATAACAATAAAAAAAATCTACCAGTTTTGTACGTAGAAGGGTGCTAATAAAATGTCTCAATGAAAGCAAAAATAAGTTAACTTAATACGATCACAAAGAATGGAAGCACCGCCAGGTGATATGAATGGATTGCATGAGACCCATTAGCACGTGCGCTCCAAATTGTTGGCTTTTGAGGGTATTAACGCTGAAAGCTTTTGACGATAAATTATTCGCGTTGTCGCGGCAACCGCTGATCAATGGGACTTAGCTGATTTAAAACGTAAATTATAGTCCCGAATCGCGCTGAATACGGCGCCCGCCCTTACGTGTTCCGATAGACTTAGCGACATCCTTGAGATTGCCCTTTCTTCTCTGTTCCCATACTCCTCATTCGCGTCGATCGCTTTTCGTGTTTCCGTTTTTTGTGTAGATGGCAGCACTGATCTCGATTGTCGTCGGTTTCCACATTGCGATTTCGCATTATCTCGCGGGGCGACGAAGCTGTTATTGGAAACTCGTTGCCGGCTTTATGCATTTTGGTGAGTGATTATCCGGTGTCTTCGAAGGGTTTTAAGGTATCGAGATAAAATACAATCAGATACTATATCGAGTAAAAGTTGTCGGGAATAACCGAGGTAATGTGTTAATACATATCATTAGGAGTAGGGCTAATTGACGGCGGTCAACGAAATGTGACAATGCGCGACAAGGAGCAGGTCAAAAGCTTTGTGACGTCAAATTCGAAATAAGAAAACGAAAAAAGGTTTATGTCTTTTGTTTTGTCCAATATTTAAAGTATTGTTTTTGAAATGTGTCTAGATATGTATGTATGTGGGATTCTTTATGCCTTAATATGTAATACTACGTCTTAATAGCTGAATGACATTTGATCAATGAGGTACTTATCGATTCGTTTAAGCTTGGTTTTTTTTTGTTAACAAACAAGTTTAATTTTTTCCTATCAAAATTAAATGATAAAAAAATACAAAATGACGGAAGAGGCGAAAAAAAATTAAATTGGTCTTTCAAAATCAACATGATGTTTTCTAGACCATTTTCGTTCGTGAGTTACATAACCCGGAAATTATGTTTAATTGAAAATTGAAATGATATTGTGTAAAAGACAAAGTTGGCACATGAAATGCCTTAAAGTAAAGACCTTTATGCATTTTAAAACTGTATCTGTAAAAAGTGTGTGATAAATGGTGAGCACGTTTTAAACAATTTTTAAATATTCCAACTATCACAAAGAGACGAGCGGTGACACCGCTAATTACAGTTAAGCCGTACTAGGTCAATAAGATAAGGAGCCGATAGAAAAATGACATGCAATTAAAAAACTCGATCTTGGCAAACAAAAGTGTATGCAAAAAGATGTATACAAAATTATGTAAAAAGTCTTCCAATTAAATATATTTGCAGTCGGAGACATAAGATTTATGTTCAAATTACTTCTTGCCAACTGTGTGTCTTTGACTGCAAATATTTATCATATTGTTTGGTTGGTTTTTTACGTCACTTTTACGTAATACTTTAAAAAGCTAGGCAGATTTAAGGTACCCAGTGGAACTAGCGACTTTGGCTGATTGAACAATAAGGAAAGGAACGAAGATACCGCGAAATATTTGACTAGACTCAGTTCCATAATCGGATACAATTACAGGTTTACAGGCCGTTGAAACACGTACACGTATCGTTATATACTTGAAAAGAAACGGTTGAGAGTCCATTATAATAAAAAATGTAACTAAATGAAAAGTCAAAGTATCGGATTCCAAAAATAAAACTGTATTAAAATAAAATATCCATTAAAAAAATCGTATAAATTTTATAATTACTATTATAAACACTTTCATAATGTCTTTTCTTACCATTTAGGATAACGTAAGGGCTTTTTCAGACGTGAATTTGTCGTTTGCATTGAAGAACATCAAACATGTTGTGCTTTGAAAATGTGTAAAAAATTTTCCATATATAGGACTTCTTAATCAAATTCACATTCAAAATCGAAGACACTTAGCGTATAAATTTTAATTTGTAATTAACACATATTGTCGGTAACATTTGACGTTAAACTACGTGCATTTAAAATGGCGGTTGACAAACATCGGTGCCCGTTCTTTGTCGACTAATTTTATATCATCTTACGTACGACTTGCATTTTCACCGATATTATTCGCCTCCAGTTTTGATGTTGCAGCAAAACATTTTATTCCTGACTTATCCGCCCCGCGTCGCCGGCGCCCTCCGACTGTCTTCGAGGTGTGGTCGTGTGATGGTTATTGCGTCGTATCGATCGGCGATCACGTTTTATGACGCGCCCTAAGTCGCCCTTTACGTCACGTGCGCGCACTATGAGGTGGTCCAGTTTTTTCATTTGATTGTTAATTCTATAGGGCTACGTAGGTATCACTATTTGTGGTACGAAAATTCGTAACCGCGAGGAACTTATATTTTGTGTATTAATTTTATCCAACACAAATACTCACATTTAATATACGTTTTAATCTAATATGTGAATGATATGGAATTTCATTTGTACAGCGATATATTTTTCTTAAATCGTCTTGAAGTAACATAATTAGGAACGATTGATTTAGATAACATTAAACCACTATTAATTGAGAATAAGTTGAGAATAGGTGAAATAAAACATTAAAATATTTTTTAATGTTAAGTCTATTGTATATATTCCATAGTTATAAAAAATTTGGTTGCCTGTAAAGTCGGTATACGGGCGAAAGTTTTACGTGACAACGACTTTGAATGGTAAAATCATTTTAATGTGAATATTCATTCGTATAGTAGGAAGAAGGATGAAATAATAGTAACAATTTAAAACATTTATTTATACAAAGAATTATATTTAAAACATTAATTTATACAAAGAATCTCGCACTGAATTTCATATTAACAAAATTTTATTTTTACCTTTACACATACATACGTATTTATATACAAATATACATACAATAACTTTTGCAAGCTATGCACTAATTCTCTAGTGCTGCGCGCGCGGCAGACCGATCATAGTTGAGTGGGAGAGAGACGCAAGGCATTCGGCGGGCCTCTCTCTCGTTCGGTGACTCATCGTTACGTTACCGAGCGTTACACTTTTTCATAAGTGACTCCCAGCCGCAACCTAATTTAAGACGTTGTCACGTCAAAAAAATATTATTTACGTAATGAAAGTTAATAAATTATTAATGTTTTCGGTATTTCTAACTACGGACAGTTGTTTTGTACCAATATATTTGTTCATGATAATAACATTAAGGTAAATTGTTATTTAAATGAATTAAAATTATTAGTAAACTATATATCTATAAATCAAAAAGATTGAAAAATAAGAGCTCCATAGTAGCATATACGGGAGAAAGAGAGACAAAAAAGCAGAGAGTGAAAAAATATAAGTGTAATAGAACGTTTTCAATTACTTGTGATGTTGTTCAATACACTTTGTATTTGCATTAGACCTTTTTATTATCCGCCCACGGGTCTAAATGAGTTTCGAACCGTCGATGGGAAATATCGAATTCTATGTATTTTTAACAGTTAGTAACAGAATACGGACCTCATTACAATTGTTGTTTTTAATTTACGACTTCATAACGAACAAGATATTTAAGATAAAGTAATGATTTTATATAAAAATTTTTAGAAATAATAAAAAATAAAATGTGTTGTACGTTATAAGTATTTAAAATAAATCAATATCAACAATTGGCAGATAAATATTTCCCTTAGGGTATCTACAGTTTTTTTTTATTTTAGTCCATTTTTGTAATAATCATTCATCCCATCCCTGTTGGGTGGACAGTTAGATCCGAATTTTTTTTTGCGACGTGTGATATAAAAAAAAATAAAGTAATGTATACCAATGCAGGTTGGACACATGGAGCAACTGAAAGTTATAACTGTTTTGAAAGTTATAAATATAAAGTTATGACTAATTCCAAAACGACTGACGCAAAGAAGAATATGTAGGTGGCAGACTTGATTAGGAATGTAAAAAAAAAAAAAAAATGCAAAGAAATACAAACATGCAAACGATATGTCTGATATGCAGTTTGTCTATTTATTAGTTTAAATAATTAATCGAAAGTTGTACGATTAATTTTCTTTTAGCAATGAAAACGCTTTTTCGATCGCTCCACTGTATCCGTTTTGAATAAAAGTGCGAAGATGCCTTGCGTTCTCAATTATTGAAATGAGGAATCAAAATTATATCAGAAGATGCGTTTGAAACAGGCTACAGGGTACTTTTAGCTTTTTAAAGAAGAAGTGTGTGACACTTTTCCTCAAAAATATACAGATAAAACATTTTGTTTCTTAAGCACTGCATGCGTTGAGCATGTAGTGCTTAAGAAACAAAATGTTCAAATATTATAGTTCACTACCGACATGGTTTACACTCGGGCTTTTTCGGGGTAGACAGAGATAATAGCTTTGAAAATTATTTTCTGCATTTTGGTATAGTACCTACCTCATTAATAAAAGTGTGCTTTTTTTTAGGTTTTTTGAACTATTTATTTTTACATATCAAAAGATTCATTGTGGAATTATTTAAAAAATATTTTTATTTTAAAAATTATGACCAATTTACGATTTACATTTATTTAGTTAATAAATATTGTTTTGGCGCTCATTTTCGTTTTTATTCCTTTCGTTATAAATTAAATTTTCAATACGCCCGAAGGTCGTGGAGAGCACAATATATGTGATTTTATTTTAATTAATGTAAAAATTAAGTTAATATATTTGTAGTAAAACTTGTCTTAAACATTATGCAGGCGCAGATAATTATCGTCTCAGCAAAAAAGCTTCAGTATTTGTCATTAGAGTTTTCCTGCAAGAAAATTCATTATTAAGATACTTTCAAAGCTGTCACTTCAGAACGCAATAACACGATTTAGTTGAGATGAAAAACGGGCGAACAGCTCCGTTCGCAAACACGCAGAGATTGAAATTTCGAATCTGATTTATCCGTTGCGAAGTCTTCAATCATATTCGGAAGGAACTTTGATCTGAAAAATTCAGAAAATTGGAGCAAACTGAATTTCAATCCGCAGGGCTACAATGTACGGGTGGCTGGAACAGTGAAGTACGACGAACAAAAGTTGCTTACTGACGATTTCTATATTTCCATATTTTGAACTGTTTTAGAATAAGTATATAATCGCAATACTTCTTAGAAATAAATCTATAAAACTTAAATTGACCTGATTATATTTCTTCTACTATATAAATCTGAAAGTACTGCCTGTACGTACATTTTTTTTATCAAATTTTGTCATAAATATTTGTTTCATGACTTGCTGATTCAAATGCCACCATTTTCAATTGTCTGTCTACCTGAATTTCCTTGTATAACTTTAAAACGGTTTGACCGATCATTATAAAAAAATGATGTACAGTAAGGAAGAAGCTCAAGGAACAGATAAGAGTACTATCAAATAAGGACAGCGAATCCTATCTGAGTCAAGGGATTCTAAAACTAATTGTAGAAGAAATTTGGTTTGGTAGCAAAAAAGTATAGAAAGGAAAATCTTAAAGAAATCTCAGAGTGTGAGGAAGGATAAGAAGAACTGAAGAATAAAAACGCTAGAAAGCCACCTCAAAAAAAAAAAAAACAGGAGACACACGAAAGGCTCTTAAGAAACTTCGTGAAGAAGCGCCAACAACTTCAAGATGCAAAATTCTAAAAACAGCACCAGATTAGAGTTTAGAGTTTGTTACACTCTAATCGATAATGTATAGCCTCGCCTGGTAGAACATCCAAACAAGAAAATATGATAGGAGATACTGATGTTATTCCGGAAACAATAAAGTTGAAAGTAGAAAAAGCTGTAAAAAGTAAAAAAATGGAAAAACGTCTAGGTTCAGATTAAATTACAAACGAGCTTATGCTCGGGTCAATCTAAAAATAAAGTCAGATACTAACAAAAGTCTTCAATGAAATACTTTATTCTGGTAACATCCTAAATAAATGGGCAGAGTCACGCATAATACTTATTCATAAAAAGTTCCAAAAATAATTTTAGAAATTAGATATCCACATTTCTCATATCAAATGTGTAAAAAGTTTTGCAAAAGTCATTCTCAAAGGAATAACAAACAAGCTTGATGAAAAGTAACTGGTTGAACAGGCTGGGTCTAGGAAAAACTTCAGCACAATTGACCACGTACACGCTATCAAGCAGTTTATACAAAAATACAACGAATATATTAAGACAATTTATCTGGCTTTTATAGATTTCCCCAAAGTATTCGACGGCCTCAAACATGAATCCGTTTGGCAAAGTCGTACAGGACAGGGAGTAGAAAACGCTTATGTCATAAGAAATATTTGCAGTAAAAGTAAAGTTAGTGTTAAGTTGTAGTCTTTAGGGCTTTCTTTTCCAATCGACAGGGGAGTCAGGCAAGGTGATCCACTTTTGCCGAAGCTGTTTTCAGTAGTGCTGGATCGAATGTCTAGCAAATTGGAATAGCGTCATCTGGGATTAAACATAAATGGAACGCGACTGAACCATTTAAGATTTGCTGATGACTTAATCATCCTGAGGAAAATATAAAAGTACTAAAACCCATGGTACAGACAAGAGCTGGGAGGTAAATCTAGAAATGACCTCGGATAAGGCAAAGGTGATGACAAACTCCACAGCAGCAGACATAATTATAGATGGGAAACAACTGAAATACGTAGCGGAGTTTGTATAACTAAGCCAGATTGTAGCACCCATAAGAAATGAAATAAACATAAGAAATGCTATGGGATGGAAAAAAATTTGGGATAAGAGAGAAATTATGAAGAGAAAGAAATCAAGAAAAGAAAAGTAACTCGTAATTAACTAAAGAAAGGTAAAGGTACTAATATTAAGAAAAAGAATTTCAATACTTGTATTTTTCCATGCATTACATATGGTTGCGACCTTGGCGCTGAGTAAAAGTCACAGGGACAAACTTGCAAAATTCCAGAATGCCATGAAGAGGAGCATACTAAGATTAAAATTAAAAGACACAATCAGAAGTATAGACATTACAAATAAAAGAAAATTATAAGATATCCTTGTGTGTGTGGACCAACTCAAATCGAGATGGGCAGGACATGTGTTCCGCTACAAATATAAAAAAAATGGAGCAATCAATTGACAGTCTGGTATCCGAGAGATGGCTTTAGGAGCCGAGGCTGTAAAGTGCGAAGATGTAAAGACAACATGAAAATAACCTAGGTCCCTTTGGCTGCGAGTGGTAGCTGATAGGAAACCGTGGAATGTTTTGGAGGAAGCCTATGTCGTGAGGCACACCGAAAGTCGGGATATATTGTAAATAGTTTAATGTTATTTTTTAAGGGAGAATGGACAAACTAGTTAGGAAATAAAGGCTTTATTATTATTAGGGACATATAATTGTGCAAATTGTTAGGCTATATACGATTTCGAAACAATGTGTGTATGTGTGTGTGCGTAACTGTGCATGTGTGCTTGGGATGTGGAAATGTGGCGGTGTGGGTATTTATGTAGCGACGTAAGGGTATAGGGGGTGTATGAGTGTGTACGTGTGAGTGAAATCGCATGCATATTTGGATCATAAGAAAACAAGCACTGTCAAATTTAAATTTAAGTCCAGCGAAGCGGATTGGTAACGGCGTCTTTTATATTATTATAAAATAGACTACAAAGGAAATATTTTATTCCAATGCAGTTTCGACACTTAAATGGGTGCATAAGTTGTGTTTAAAATACAAAATAAACTTCTACGTAAAGAGAAATATAATATATACGTGGGGAAAGGGCATTCCACGTAAATTAAAGGTCATATTTTTTACGCAACCATCTAGCGTCTAATAAGTGACAGTTGGATTTAGAGAGGATTTTGTTTTCAATTGGCATAGATTTTTCGGCGAATTAAATTGTACTACAATATGGCGTTTCTATGGCTAATATGTTCTATTAACTCTATGCCTCCCTACATGTTTTCTATCTATTTCAAGTTAAATCCAGATGGCGTCCAATCCAGATCCGAATTTGTGTTATTTGTATTTATATATATTTTTTATGTACTCTATCTCTGTGGCTAAAGATTTTTTTTGGAATGATATATGTTTCCGCTGTAAAAACTGGCCTAAGTTGGTCATCAGGAAGCTCCCTCCTTGCCAAAATTTTATCGCAATCTGTCGTAAAAAAAAAGGAACGAATATAGTCTGCGTATTCGTTGCTTTTTTATATCGGACCGGCACTCTTTCGCATTTTTAATCTTATTGGGGTATATTTAATAATATTTGTTCAGAACCATTTATAAATTTAAATAAAATGTTTAAAATATATTTATACAACTTGTCATGCGATCTGTTATTTAAATATCATTGTCATTCCGACAATAAACTGTTTTTAACTGTATATATTATATGATCTATAAATATAATAAACCATTAGAACTGGTGTGTCTGTATATTGAAACTAAAGGTATTTATGAAAAATGGAGAGTGGCGATGAGTGAAAGGTAATACGAGAAAAATATCGATTTTTAAATTTTTACCTGAAATTACTGAATGGATTTTAATGCAGTTTTCACGGGTAGTTAAAGTTCGGCTTGGAGCGGAATATAAGTTTTAATTTATCAAATTTATTAATTAATTTATTATCAAATTTATTAATTTATTTATTTATCAAATGTCGGGAAAAAAGTTATCCTCATTTAAAGATCTAGGCTGAGAAGTTACAAGGCATATAAAAATTGCTAACGTCGAAAGCCTCACAAAGAAAGAAATCACAGTACGAACGATCAGCGACGTTCAAAACGAAACAGAAAAACAAAAACCTACACTCGACCTTCTCTTTCTTCTCCGTCTCTTCTAAAAATAGGGTGAAATTGCTAATGAGACTAGGGTCGAAACCGAGTGTGGGACCGGAATTACAATCAAGGGACCGGACTAGAAAGCGGGAACGTGATTAAGATCGACAGCAAAATCGTTCAATATAAAAATGAAGGAATGCATTCTAGACGCACGCGGGCAAAGCTGCGGACAAATAAATGTATCTACATGTAAATATACAAATATTCAATAACGATCAATAATCTCGATCGCTAAATTTCTTACACTGTATAGAAGATGTCTTCTCATTAATTTAAGTTTCTCGTTTCATTTGTTATCCTCGAACTAATCAGAAGGGGCAGCTAAAGCCGGAAGTTCGCCGGAGTGTTCTATAATGAGAGGCATTAAATAGTTTTCATGTAATCGCCGGCGGCAAAAACCGAATTCCGAACAATGCGCCCAACTTCGTAAGCTCGTCGGGCGGCGTCTGCTTCGAAGCTGACTTTTTTATTCCGGCCAATTTGCATTTTTATGGAACCCCCTCGAGAGGGAGGATCGAACGGAAAAGTTGCATCACCGATTTCCTTTTAAACATCCGTCGCCTTAGGCGAATTCGTGAAGAACTATACGAACGGACTGTCGTGTCGGTGAATATGATTGTATATTTCGTGAATCGCTCGATATGCGGGCAAACTGACTAACGGCTTTTTTAACACGAGTCAGATCAAACCGCTTGTTACGTGCCTCGTGTTGAACGATGAGCCGTGATTCTCCGACATTGTCACGGAATCGGTCTTTGTAGCCGCTGACAGCCCTCAATCCGTACGACAAAGTCCTGAGTGGTTTATTCGTTTACTCCGTAGGCTAAAAACCTGAAGGTAAGAACGTGAAATTCGAATGTTGGTTCTGTTATTTAAATATTACATAAAAAAATTTTTTGTTAAGGAGAATGGAGGTAGTGAATTTTTATGTGAAATATAAAATTGAAATTTGGTAGTAGTGCTTTTTTAGATAATTAACGAAATATCTTAGTTTAGCTTTACCTGAAATTCAACGCCTAAGGGGAAAAAACCGGTGGCGAAGCTTGTCAAACATGTCTGGTCAGATCCAGTGAACCTTCATAATGATGCTTTTCAATGTACATGTGTTTATTGCAACAAGTTATTTTGGCATTCGAAATTATAGTCCTAAATGAAAGAGGTAGGAAATATTGATACGGAAATAAACGAGTCGTATAATATCTTGAAATTTCTTATTGCTCCATTAAATTAAATTCATCTTTTTTGATTATTAAATCTATAACGGAAAAAGTGAAGCTTCTCTCTCTCTCCCGAATGCGATCAAAATAGATAAAATTGTGCGAAGACTTATAAACGTAATCAGTTCATCGCTCATATATCAATCAATTCCTTTATTTACAGTTTTGTTCCGTGTTTTTTAAGTCAGGTTTCAATTGCCTCATTGCTGAGGCGTATTTTTTCTTCTAAAGGGTTTGGACCTTCAGTTTCTTACGCAGCCCCGTGCACGTGAGAACTGCTAACTACCGTCGTCACCAGTGCAATATCAACGTCCACGGCCCACGGCTAAGTGCGTTCGCCGAAGCATGTAGCAGATGGTTTGATGGAACTTAATCGAACCCGGTAGCTTCTAGTTTTAAGACAAGGCCCTTAACCAGTGGCGTAGCTACCTAGGGGCTAGGTGGGGCAGTGCCCCGGGGCCCTCAAGCTCAGGGGGCCCTCGAATCCTTACCAAAAATCTCGATCGACCTGAACTTTTGTAAATTTCTCCCATTTCCAAAATAAATATGACAGGTTGCAACCCGACTTTAATCGTGACAACTCAGTTGAGAGAAATCCGAAAGTTATACCTAGGAAATCCCCCAAAATTCTTTCTATGGGTTGGCAGTGTTGTCAATTTGACGGATAGCGATATGTTTGTTTTATTATTCATCGATATGCGTTTTATTGTGAATTCGAGTTAAGATTTTTTTTCGAACTGTTAAAACATTAATGCTGTATCAGGAGTAAGTAAGCTAATTTCAATAAACTTTTTAATACTGGTCAATATAGTAGTTCAATTTTATTTGATTTTACCACCGTTAAATGTGGTAACACTAGCGGCAATAAAATGTTTGCCAGGGATTCCCTTGTAGCGTATCATTACGTTTCTCTTTTCTTTTACTTTTAACGTCGTCGTGAACAACAGGATCTAATATTGTATTGTATAAATAAATTAGAAAACTAAAATTATGGACAATAAGAAGAAACCCAGTGGTGCATTTAAACGCAAACAACGCCAAGAAAGAGAAGATAGTAAACAAAAATTGTCCAAAATTGACAAGTTTTTTAGTCAGTCTTCTGCAAGTACTTCTGGACAAAATATTTCTATTGATAGTGACTCAAATAATGTGGTAACTGTAGTGTTGGTTGAGAAGCCTACTGAAGAAGATTCGACAATTACTGCAGTTGGAGATACCTCCGCCGCCGATCATGTGAACGTGGATGACGTTTGCATGGCACACATAAGAGCGGAGGATTTGGAGGAACCACAGACCTCTAAATTTTTTAAAAATGAATACGATAAATCTTCTTATGACTTGGGAAACTTCACGAACAAAATATTAAGTGATAACGAAAACGTCAAATTCTTGATATGGGGCCTTTACAGCCTTCAGGACCTTTTCCAACAGACATGAACCAGAATAATAGATGTTTTTCAAAATCGTACTACGTTTCGAGTTCTAAATATGGACCAGTTAATCGTTTTTGGTTGTGTTATTCCAAAATACTAGACGCTGCTTATTGTCAGCCCTGCTGGTTATTTGCTTCACAAAGGAATAATGTTTGGTGTATGGGAATTCGGGATTGGAAGCATTTATCAGAAAGAATTAAACAACACAGTTGTTTGAGTGGCCATTCGGAAGCATGTACTGTGTATGAATTTTGGAAAAAAATTATACTAATACTATCGACAAGGAACTTGAAAATGAAATTCGCAAAGAAGCATCATTTTGGAAAATGGTTCTTCAAAGGTTATTCGATATCATACTTACCCTAGCAAAGAGTTCTTTGGCTTTGAGAGGACATCGAGAAGACTTAAGTCAGGAAGGATATCATGGAAATTTTCTGTCCTTTGTAGAGCTTGTCGCCCGATATGATCACATTTTGCGGCAAGTTTTGGATATGCCCAAAGGTAATAATTTTTATTTCCAAGTTTTTTATTATTTTATTTCGTTTATAATTATTAACTGTTTAATATCAGGACTTTTTTGAATTTATGTTTTTTATATATTTTTAGGATCTACAAGATATTTGAGTGCAACAATTCAGAATGAAATGATTGAGATTTTGGGGACCAAACTCGAAACCCATCTACTAGGACAAATTAGGGCGTCATCGTTTTTCGTCATCATAATGGATACGACACAGGACATATCGAAGGTAGATCAGCTAAGCATTGTTGTGAGGTATGCAGTAATAACCAGATCGGAAAATGGACAGTCAATTGATGTAGGAGTAAAAGAAGTGTTTCTAGGCTTTTATGCAGCCACCAAACATGGCGCAGCAGATTTAGTCAACCAAATAACCAGGTACGTTATTTATCGACAAAATATTGATTTAAAAAATGTGTGGGCAAGGCTATGATGGAGCCAGCGTGATGAGTGGTGTGTAATGGTGTACAAAACATATTAAGGATATCCAGCCTAACGCGGAGTACGTACATTGTGCCACTCATAATTTAAATTTGGTGATAAATGATGCCGTTAGCAGCTGTGTGGAAATACAGATTTTTTGCAACGTTGCAGGATTTATATAACTTTTCGGAAACAGCATCAAACGTTGGGATCTATTGTCAAAATTCACTGGCGAATCGGACACCACTCTAAAAAAGTAAATCCGACTAGATGGTCCAGTAGGGTCAATATGATATCTGCAATAAAACTTCGTTTTTGATATTATCAAAGCATTATCAGAAACAGTTCTAAAAGTCCTAATAAAGATGAGCGTAATGAAGCAGAGTATTAAAACAAAATGCTAAATTTCGAGTTCGTGTTGCTTTGCGAATTTATGCACAGTGTATTGAACGACATCAATTATGCATCCAAACTTTACAAAATGCGACATCAATTTGGGCGAGCAAGTAAAGCTTTAGCAGAAACGAAAGCAAAGTTGCAAATTTATAGAAATGATTTCGAATTATTCAAGTGCAAAGCCAGTGAAACTGCAAGAAAATATGATATAGATACCCATTTTCAAGAAAAAAAGGCAAAGGAAAGTTAAAAAACATTTTGATGAATTAGCTGCTGATCACCGATTTCCAAACAGAGAAGAAATATTTAAAGTTGAGATTTTCAATAATGTACTAGACACATTAATAGCTCAATTAAATACACGTTTTACAGGTATGAGCGCAGTCTGTTATTCGATTTTCTAACACCAACATTTTTATTACATGTTGATGAAGCAACTCTTTACAAAAGTGTGACGAATTCCAAAGAAAATATTCAGATATAATAGGCCCTAATTTTTCACTTCAATTTATTAATATTTACCACCTAGTTTTACCTCAATTAACTCAAATATGGACTGTTCACCAATTATGTAACGAAATAATGAGCAAATATGGAGTGCTAGAACGCTACCTAACGGAGGTATTTACAGCAATATTATTATACTTTACAATTCCTGTTACTTCTGCAGCATCTGAAAGGTTATTTAGCAAATTAAAAATAATAAAAAAAATTATTTAAGAAATAGTATTGGCCAAACTCGACTCCAACATTTATCGCTAATAGGAATTGAAAACAAAACCGCATCAAGTCTGGATTTAAACGAAGTCATTGACACTTTTGCGGAAACTAAAGCTAGGAAAAGATTGTAAATATAATTGTTATTTAGTCAGTTGGTAGGTCCGACCTTTATATAATAAACTCTTAAATCTTTTCTATTTCGTTTTATTACTCAATACCTACACCAAATATTAATTGTAATTTATGTTGTTACTGTCTAATATTCTTATTACCTGCCCTGCAGTGCACAAAAAAGAGCTGACGATAAAGAAGCTTAGCATTTTTAGTGTATTTGTATATTTAATATTTTTACTTGATAAAACCTAATCAGTTTAGAGAGCAGTGGGGCCCCATTTTTTGATTTGCCCCAGGGCCCTTGGTTACCTAGCTACGCCACTGCCCTTAACCGGTACTTTCTAGCTCGAATGACGAGTGGTGATTTTTGATTAGCGACGTTTGAAAGGTGTGTCCTTTAAAAAAAGGGAAAATTTTAATATTTGCTATGTTGTTTGGTAACAAACAATTTACTCAGCAATAATTTTATTTAGAAACTTGATGGACTTCGTTATACGTAGTTATCATTTTGTTGCAATAATTAATGTAACAGCATGTTTTACACAAATTTTTCAACATGTTTTAAAATTTTATGTTTAATTTCGAAAGTTTAGTTTGTCTAACATTCTTTTATTATCGAAATTACAGAAACTAACTGTTCAAACATAAAAAAACTCACCTTGACGATGTATTTAGCAAGTAAATCGCTGAGGAACCTCAAATGTCATAGAATTTCTGCTTGTTTTTTTTATATATTTTCTTTCGAACAGCTTTAGAGAAATAATAATAATGTATACAGTTGTTTATTTAATAGAAATGAAAAAACATTGATAACTTGTTAAAAAAATATATCAAAGGACATTCCTATAAAATTCAAATTACCATAGTTGATTGGTGGCCAAACTTAGGTACAAAACATAAATTTATGTAAGTACAGAGTACAAACACAATAATGAATAATAAAATTTTTGAATCAATGTTCTCAAATAAATTTAGGGCAGTTACAAACACATAATTTTTCTTTTAACTGTTATCTCCTCATTTTTACTAACTTTAGAAATACAGTATATAACACAAAAAGTAAACACACCGAAATTGTTAAAAAACCGCATTATTATATTGCATTACGATACGCACCTTGACAACCGCAGTTTACTCGGCGTATTTAGAATTTGCCGTGGGAGTATGACAACTTCCTACGGGCTAAGTTGCTTATGTTCATTACCAACAATAATTAAGGACTGCGCACTTAAAATAATAAAATTATCTAAGTACATTACTCTTATATGATAGTGCCAACTAAGTACTTACTTCCAACTTCCTTAACCGCTATTCTCAGATATTAGAATTGGAGATCGTTGTACCAGAATTTCGCATTAAAGGTGCTGTAGTCTTCCACTAGCATGTGTGTTTCATATGCTAGTCATTTTGTCTCCGTTCTGTGGGAGAAGAATTAAGGGAGAGAATTAAGTAAACAGAAGACGAAGGAGAAAGTTGTCTTTCTCAATATGTGAAATCAATAGTAAACACGATACGCTGATTTGATTTACTCTCGAGCTGGTCAATGGGGGGTGCATAGTGTTAAGCATCAAGCAACCTAAGTTCATGATTTTAGCAAGTAGAAGGCTTTTGCTGTTTTAACATTGGGGCCCCCGTTTTAGCGAAAACGCGAATTCGCTCCGGCGTCGTGAGCTTTAGGTTTGGGTGAACTGTTGAGGTGCTAAACCATGTGTATGAATAAGAACTATATGGCGATGAATAAAAATTTATAATATTATGAGAAAATTGCAAAAAAAGCGACGAAAGTGCATGTTTTGAGGGGTGTCTCTAAAGGGCACTTTTTATATATTTAAATATTTATTTTTTAAATTTAAAATTGTATTTTTTTTTCAATAATTCTTAGACTAGCGTATCGATCGATACCAAAACCCAGTCAGTTTCTTTTCTCAAAATGTGCATCGATTGCCACAAACCGTATAAAAATCAGTTGATTTTGTCCAATATATCTCTTGAACAAATCAAGAGATATATTGGACAAAATTTTTATGAAAGTATTGTTTTTGAAATACTTTTAAAACTGCTATACTGACAAATTTTAATAATATAACCATATTTCTTAAAAAAAAAACAACATCAGCTAAAGCAAACTGTATTAAAATCATTTGACTTTTTAAAGAAATGTCATTAAAGAAAAAATTTTCAAAAAATGTTTATATTTGAAATTTTTAAAGTGTTGTACAGATAAATTTCAAAATCTAATTAGATCTTCTCTCAAAAAAAAAAAAAAAAAAAATAGATCGATGAACGTAAGCAGCATCAAAAGGTTTTTTGAAAGATATCGTTAATGAAAACTTAAAAAACGTTTTTTTCATGTTTATGTTTATTTGTAATGTTTAGTGAAACTCTTGATTGATTGATGTTTGGTATACAGTCATCATATTTTTGTGCTTAAAAACTGCGCCAAATACTGTGAAGTAGATCATAGTCAAATAACGCGTAAGAAAGATATCGTAGTTTAAAAATTTTAATAAATAGCTTTTTTAATCATTCTAAATTTTTCAATTTGTAGAGGTTAAAACGTATTAAATTTATATTATCGAGCTCAAAAACTCCAAAAAGTACTAAATTCGATCTTTTAAAATTGAAACGCCCAATACTTAAATATTAGGAATATCTTTGAAAGTTTTAAGCTTGAAACTTCTTATACTTTATAAGAGAAGTTCCGTTTATTGTCTTCAGGGTCAATCCTGTTTCACATTTTTTAGCTCGAAAAGCTCAAAAAGTTATAGACAATTATATTTATGAACTCGAAGAGTCCAAAAATATATTGATAAATATAAGAGCGGGAAGTATTAAGGATGTCTTGCGGGTCAACCATTTTTTCAATTTTCCCTTTAATTTTATTCTTTTTGTTATTGATCCATTTGTTTGTCAATGTACCTGAAGTTTGTGTAAAGTACGAGATTTGTGAATTGTTTTTGGTTTACATGATAAAAAAAAATAAAATGAAAATAAATGAATGAAATAGGCCTGGAAGAAGTTTATGATGGATTCGAATGGATTGAACTATGGACAACCCTATGCATGCGTGGTGTGAATACTGGATTAATAAGGGCACCGCAGTCTCCTGTCTGCATTGCATCAAGTGTCTGCGTCAGAATATACAGGGCATAAATTGACTAGTCCATAAATCCATCCATAAATTTATGGATATGTCTCCGTACGATTTGAAAGACTATGAGTACAGACTGACAATGGGAGAAATATATAACATATAGCTTCTGTAACAAGTAGTCTGTGTGCCATTGTCCTGTCAGTTGCAAGCGACGGTAATTAAAATGAATGATTCGAGAATAGAGTTACGGATATAAATGCGTGCGAAACGTCAATACGCGAGTTGGATTCGCACTTGACCATTTCTGTATACGGGCATACGTGTGCTATGTTTCAGCACTATGATCTCGTTTCAACTCGTTTCAGCCGTATAATCATACGGCTGAAACGAGTTTGGGCTCTTTTACTCATCATTCATTACGTTTTGTGGGTTGCGTGACCTGGAGCGAAAATTAAAAACATGTCTAAATTAATCCAATCGAATGCGAAGGGTAAGGGGGCGCACGGCAGCCGCAGCGTAGGGTTTTCATTTAGCTCAGTATTGTTTGTCAAGAATTTCGATTAATGCGTATCACGGCACTCGTGAAGCGAATTGATGAGGCGGCCGTATCCGCGTGACAGGCCGCCCCGCGCCCCGCCCCGCCCGCCCTTTGATCGACAGCCCGCTAATTACCCATAAGTTCAAGGAGCACCCCACCACGATTCGATTTCAGTACATGATCGCTAGTACAACTATCGCTAGGGCAACGATTTCGTTTCGCATGCGAACCTAAGAATTTTCGACTGCAAATAAAATATTTACTGTACAGAATGTAAATAAAATCTAAGATCGTGTTATACTACAGCGTAAAGGTTTGTTATGAAAAAAAAAAAGAAACTGCAAATACCGTACGATACGAGAAAGCTTTAGTAATGACATTGTGTATTTTCTACGCTTTGATTTTCTGCATGTTTGTCGGCAAAAAAAGATTATCCTACATTATCCTCCGAGGTAAGGGTGTGTGTATATGCTGGTTTTATGGATTTATGTCTTCTTAATAAGCAGCGGGTTCATACGTGGGGCATAGTGAATACATTTCACAAAGCGAAAACAGGCTTTTTTATCTATTAATTTACCCAAAAATCTATTACAAAAGTACTTCATTGTTAAATAACAGTATTACGTATATTAAGACGGATCCTTAAGTTTACAAAAACATACTAAAATACATTCTAGTTTATAGACACGCAGTGTAAGTCATAACTTTGGGTGAGTTTGAGCGGTTGAAAATAATAATAAAAAAAACAATATTTTGCGTCGGACGTCTTTAGTTTTTTCGCATATATATATATATATATATATATATATATATAAATACACTTATATAGTAGCTTGTAGGGACTCAACCTAGATTATTTAGATTATTATACCTATTCAGAAAATCTATTACATAGGTAATATCTGGTTGAGTCCCCTGCGATAAGTATAACAAAGAGCCAATTATTTCTTGATATGGAATATTCTTTAAAATTTCTTGTTGACCTTCACCCTTCTTCGGTTTGACTTCGGAAGAATTTCATTAATATTTTCATTTTGTGAAATTTTAAAAGCGATGCAATATTTGGCTGTTCCTAAATTCTTCATATAGAATTTTGTCCTATTTCAGGAGGTGTCCTGTCTATTGAAATGAGCCGAAACAAACTAAAGTGGTGAACAAGCGAAGTGCCTCTAAGCGGATGATTGTTTTTTAACAAAACTGGACACATCGTTACCGTTATGTCTGATAGTAACTTTAGACAATGACAAGACAATATCTGACAATAATTTTAGAAAAAATATTTTTATTGAACAACAATGCAAATATTTACTTTGTAAGAAACGAAAATTAGATAAATTAAATCTATATATCTGTAATAAATACAAGGAAAAGAAAATACAGAGAAAATGTTTGCTCCAATCTCATTATTCCCGGAAGAGACTTTGTTTGTTTTATAAAAAGTTTGGTTATGGTGATCTTCAATCCTCAATAGCGAGCTCTATATACCCGTAAAGAATATTTAAACAAAGGAAATTCGCAAAACCAACTCGGTGCACGCTGTAATAATATTGAACGTGGAGACGTTATTGATAAGCGAACGCCCCGCGGGCAACGGGCCTGCCGGTAATTGCTGGGACACCAGACCGGCTAGCCGCTCATTTCCTATTGGCCGACGATGGTTTACAGGATGACCATGCTTCTAGATGAACTAGGATAGAATTTCGTTTTTATGTTCAGTTGCCGCTTTGACGTCAAGTAGAGTGCGAAAGACGTCGTTGATGTAATAAATTTTGTATTTTTATTTATACGAGATTATAATTTTTGAATCATAGATAGAAAATATTTTTTTATGATTAGATTATTTTTTTTGTAATTTATGTGATTCAACATCTGGTCAGGCTTGGATTTGAGATACACTGCTAAACTACACGTTGCTGACAAAAGAAACAGGCGTGTTACTTAAAATTGTTAGTGGAAAAATATTTTTCTATTTTGGTTTTTGGTAGGCTATGGGAGGTTCCACTCGATTTTCCAACGCGAAAATACCTAATTTTGGAGTGTATAATATGTTTGTTATATGTGTAACATACTGTACATTCGGCTGTTCGAAATTGTACATATTCAGATCGTTATTTTCGCAACTAGACTGTTATTAGTTTTCGTGTTGTGTTTAGGCTGATCATAGTGTGAAATATAAGTCAATTAATTTCGTTCACGAAACCTTTAGGGTTCGAGATAAATGTGAAGTGCTCTTTTTTTCTAGCAGCAGCTAGAAGCGAAGCTCACCTTTGAAAAGCAGGCTCATGTTTTTTTCTAAATTGAATTAAACGACTGGACAGCGAATAGGATAGCTTTTTATGGTAAGAATAACAGTCAGATGCATGAAATTTTTAGTGAACGAAAATTCTGATAGACGGATATAGGTTTTTATTAGAATCTGTTAAATCGTGGTATAACTGGATTTAAGAAAAACTCATTTCACGATTTTCTGCCCCGAATGATCTATAATTGTTCGTGTGCTGTTTGTATTTCACAGAATTCATATTATATAAAATAGTGTTCTGAAGGACTTTGAACAGAAGAAGCCCAATCATTTTTATGTCAAATACGTGATGTTATTATCGTAGCTATGTTGCCAAAAGGGGACTTTTAGCTAGCGTAGCGGTTAGTTCTTCTCCTTTTTATTAACCGCCTCATTTTTTTTCCTCTTCTCCTGCACCATAGACAAATAAGTTTTCCTGCACCATAGACAAATAAGTTTGAACTGCCTATAAGGTATATATTTAAGATAGGACTTGCCTAGATCAGTAATCTTTAGCAAATCTGTCTTCTAGATCATCTTATAGTGAAGATCGTGCGTTTTAAGGTGTCACCGGACTTGATTGAGCATTTCCCATAGCGTGCTACTTTTAACGATATCCGATGTTGACGTTCGATTTTGGCAAAATTGGTTTTAATGTATCTCAGGAGGGCTTTAATGATAGGTCATTTCGTCTCGACACTGGTGTTTATTTGCATAGTAACCGACGATCATTTAAGGTAACTGTACACGTTTTAATTTTGCTCATAATATTTTGGGCGTGTTTGTTCTTCATTAGGTGTTTATGTTACACGATGTTCAGATATTTTACCACATTTTATATAAGAATATATATATATATATATATATATATATATATATATATATATATATATATATATATATATATATATATATATATATATATCTATTATCTCTTATTCTCGAATAAGAATATATACGTACGTCTAAAAAATTAAGAAAAAAAAAGATTTGTTTTTCTCGTTAATTTTTGAGACGTACGAAATTAATGTACGAGAGTAGTACCACCTTGAACACGGCGATGAAGTAGTCATTTGTCAGATTTAATATGTCCGGTTTGAGGTTGTCCGACTTAGGCGTTTTGCTATTTTTGAACCTCTAAAGTTTTTCTTAATTTGGTATGTGAGGTGTTTTCCATTAGTTGGAACACTGCACATCGTTCTGTATGCTTGTAAATTTCTTCTATTTTCACGTCATCCTAATTTTAAAAAGTTGTTTCATCTTTGGAGCAATCAGGGAAGTGACGTAACCGTTGTGGTGGTTTGTTCGAAGAGCATTGAATACTCCATATTTTACGTCTCTCTTTTCATTTTTACCCGACTACAAGAAAGCCAAAAAAGGTTATGATTTATGATTTTAACAACGTATGTATCTGAGTATGTTCATTGATGCCCTCGTAGCTCCTAAGATCTTGTCCAAATCTTACAAATGAAGTGTTTTGCGACGCGTGTTAACTCTAACTACGGTATCTGAAAATGGCCAATTAATTCTAAAAAAATGTCGAAATTTGTATGAAAGAACTAAGATATGGAAAAAAATTGATTAACCCTGTAGGCCAACCCTGAAACTTCCTGCTGTTTTCGAGTTCAAAACACTCGAAAATATACGGGATTTGACGCGATTTTTTGAGTAAAAAAACAGTTTGTTTCGATTTCTTTCGACAACGATTTCTCGCAAATGAATCAACCGATTTTGACCCGGTTTGCGGCAATCGACGTGCTTTTACAAGGTCAAAAGCTGGTTAGAATTTGAAATCAATCGGTCAAACCGTTTCGTAGTTATTCCAAAAAAACAGTTTTTCTCTATTTCTTTCGACAACGATTTCTTACAAACGAATCAATCGATTTTGATCCGATTATAACCTAATGAAACTAGATTTATTATACAGTACCATATTTCCTTTCAAAGGGAGCGTAAGAATTTTACACAGATTTCATTTAAATTATTTTAGCTTTGAATCTTGAAGGAAAATTTCTAAATAATTTCAGCAGTACTAATAAATAGAACTTTTGTTTTTAATCTAGTCTCGTACAACGATCGCTAGCAAAATTGAATTCGTCAGAAATTGGAATTAATTCAAATAGCGCTTCTTCTACATTAAAGTTGATGAACCTAAAATCTGAAACTTCCCTTGAGAACTTCAATTATTATGTGTATAAAAAACAATAACAAAGATAGAAACACCACATGTTATTTAGATACCATTACAGACTGCATCGGGTTGTATGCGTCATGTGTATGTTGGTTGGGTTATACCAACTTTGCGAAATCAGGTGCCGAATATTAGCGGGAAATTGTATCTCGATATTTGAGCGAAACTATATGGGACATTAAATCAATATACGGTTTTGAGCGTTTATATCTACATGAAAATAGACGAGCTCGTCAACGACTTGATTGTACAATAGGTTTTTATCCGATAATGGGAATACTTTAAATGAAATGAGAGATGGTTTTTCTTTCTGTGTCTTTGGTGTCTAGAAAATATGATGATGATCGGTCGCTTATTATATTTTTTTAAAGAAATAAGTGGCATTAAAACAACAATTAAACCATACTTTGTTTTAATCAATCTTCTCCTACAAGTAGATGGTTATGTCGTTACATTCATACCGATTCATTATCTTACTAATTTCACAAATTGCGATGTTTATCCATTCCATTATTTGATCAAATACTTAAAAAATATAACAAAAGATTTTAAACTAAAATAATTATTGTACAATAGAAAAGTTTGGGCTTTTGTAGTGGTGAAATGTAGACACAAACCAACTTGTTGTATAATAATGAATATTTCAAAGTATATTGATATTATAAGATCATTAAAAAAAAAATACATTGTGAGCCTATAAGCCCTCACAAAATAAAGAGGCCATTTAGTAAAATTTATTTCTATCGCTCTTATCATTGGCCAATTTCATTTTACCGATTATAAAACATAAATACATTGGATAAATAAATAACACGTATACGTAGCATAAATAACTCGTATATATAGAATTTCATGAAAGAATTTCTCAGCAGAAAGATATAATATCCTACCTTTCCTATATTTACGAATATTTATTGATCACTTAAATATTTATGGTAGTCCTACACGAGGGACGTCTCGCGGCCCAGCGCCAATACCCAATACACATCTGACAACGTGAGCTCATCCAAATATTGGATTAATATTGGATTATTATTAATTTCGTACAGTGAATACTTATATATTAATGTGGAATTATTTGCTTCACCAATAATACGTCGGTATTAGGGCATGCATGAATATTTACGGCCAGTTGTAAATAAGTAACATGTACTTAAATAATACACACGACGACGTTTGCCAAGAAATAAACAATATTTTACTCTATGCATACAGTCCAATTATGTTGTTGATGGTAATCTAATCTGATGAGTGATTTTTATTATATACAAGGTTTTAAATTGGAGTTCGATTAGAATAACCTAAAACAATTGAATGATTTTATCTGGAACCCGTACTACAAGAAACTGAATAATACAGTAGTAGCATTTTTTTTTAATTCTATAAAACGTTCTTTAAAGTGGCTACGTATTTTTTTCTATTTATTTTAATAAATAATTTCATCGATGCCAACATATTAAATTTAATCTTAACTTTGGATAAAAACAACATTTATAACTTTAAATCTAATTTCAAAGTAATAGATAGATTTTGAAAAATGTATAGGTATTGTTCTCATGTTCAATCTTTATATTACAGTATATGCGTAATTTGTAGGATCAAGAATCATTGCGAAGTTCGATGACACCTGAAGACAAGACAGACATTGCAGCGCAACGACATTACGAGACTGTCGTAGAGCATAGAGCGTAAACCTGTAACGTTGTAATACCTTAAAGTTAATATCGGTCTGAACTAAATGAAATTTCTCGCATAAACTGGCTATCCAATGACAATTCCTGAACCAGACGTCGGAGTACAATTGTAATAGTCTAATAATTCGGTTCGATTAAAAGATCTTTTTTTTTTGCGTTTATAGTTCCAATCGGATAGAATAGAATAAATCTAAAAAAAAAAATAATATAATAGAATGTTTTTTGATCCATTTGAATACTTTTAATTTGTCAATTATTGTCATTTGGCATTTAAATTCAATTTTTAATTCAAGTGGATAATTTTTGTTCGGTGATAAAAACGCCTGAATCTGTCGTTTAAAATTTTTCTAAGAAATTAATAAGGGTTATTGTAGAAAATTAACATTGCAATTAATGTTTTGTTGCCATTTCTATAATATACCCTATATTTTAGCACTTAAGATACGTATTCTTATTCTAGAAAATGTTTTAATAATTTGCCGCCCCAACTAGAACAAAAAGTAGGCGCGCACGCGTTTTTATTGTCTTAAAGGGATACGATATTAGACGCTTCAATGCACTTACACAAGCCTAGAGTGCAAAGAGTTGCTGGTGTTAATATCGACCATAGTACCTTTTGTTAGTGCGTCTTCAGCCTTCAAATCAGAAGGATCACACATGTGAGGTTCAGTCAGGGCTAGCTCTGATTCGATTACAATGGTAAGGTCAAAGACCTAGCCCGGAAGGGTGGGGTCATGACCTTTATGACTCCCTCGGATCTACCTTTATATCAATGTAGGCAGAAAACACGATCCACCTTTTTCAAAATTGTCTGGAAGATCTAAAAATGTTGAGAGGATTCTTCTGACATAGGCAAGTTAAATAGGAATCATAAACCTAATAAGGAATTTACAGCAACAATATGCATAAAAGAAAGTAAAAAGAAATTTTCTTTATACTTAAATACCTAACTTAGTAAATATTTATCTACAGATGGAGAATGATATTAGAAACTGGACGAAATATAAGTGATTGTTATTCTATTTGCCTACGTAAGTATTTGTCAGCAATCGATTTATGGCGTGACACCACTTTGCGCTGATTGGTTTTTACAAATATTATAATTTTAAATTTTTGGGAATTCACAGTATTTTTAAAAACCGCTATTCGTTCTTAAAGCAATTCTCCTTCAAGGCAAACGAGCGAGAAACTTGAGGATAGCTCTTTTCAAACGAGATCACACATAATAAGGATCAAACTGTAAAAATAGAAACAAACCTAAAATAAATCGAGCTGGTTATGTCTATCAACATTTATCCTCTAAATATTTAGAAGTTGTATATTAACATTTTATACGGCTTTCTATTTCAAGTATTGAAATTTAATAATTTGTTAACTCTATTTAGACGGCTTCAATGAGCAGCAAGATCGTTTTTATGTCCAGTGTTAATGTTATGGATGTCACTCATTTTTTGGAACGATTGTATATGTCTCTTGACATTTACCAGGTTTTTGTATATACATTGTGATGCTAAGGTTAGGATAATAATTTCCTTAAATTTTTTCTAAGAGATGTCATTGGTCTCAAATCATAAACAGCACGAACAGCTCGTTTCTGCAGCATGAAAATGTGTTAATATCGGCTGCGTGACCACATAATAAATTTCGGTAGGTCATGAGACTATAAAAAAACTGAAATAAATTAGTTTCGCGGTGGTATCATCTGTAAGTCGCCGAATTCTTTTGACTGCATATGCTGCAGAACCAAGTCTTTTCGCAAATCTCGTAATACGAGAATTCCAACGTAACTTAGCATCTAAAGTGAGACTAGGAAATAAGGTCGTGTTCATAATATCCAGTACCTCTTCATTCTTGACCATTACATTTTGTCGATCAATTTAAAATTAGATAGCGAAAATTTAACAAGTTTTGCATTTCTTAGATTGAGAAGATCATTAATACTAAATTACTCAACGATTTCAGAGATGGTACTGTATACTTCGTCAAAAGCTGGTTGATGTCTATCAATCTTAAAAAGTAAGGAGATATCATCAGCAAACAATACAATCCCATGACCATTCTTAACAATATGTGGTGGATCATTAATTTACACTAGGAATAGAAATCGTCTATAAACTCAACACTATATTACACCCATATTGACTGCAGATCATGACGACCTCACCATTAATGTCAACCCTTTTAATTCTATTACTTAGATAAGGCTCTAGAAGTTCAAGGGATCGACCCGTGACGCCATAATTACGTAGTTTCCTGATTAATGTGTTATGATGAACGCAGTAAAACGCCTTGAATAAATCACAGAAAACACCAATCGCGTGCCGTGTATCCTCCCAGCCAAAAAAAATCTGCTGAATAAGCTCGACACCGGCTTTCGTTGTTGAGCGACTCTTTCCTTTCCGAATCTGAATCCAATTTGTTTAACGTTCACAAATCATTCTTATAAAAATACTGCAATAATCGATTTAAAATAAGCTTTTCAAAAGTTTTACTGAGCGTCGGTACTGAGCGACTCTACTAACTTTAGACCGATATCTATTGATATCGGGGTCAGATATACTACCAGATGTAGGGTCAAACATACTATCAGATTTAAATAATGGAATTACTTTGCTTCATTAGATTCGGAAACACACGACAAACAATGCAAGCATTAAAATCACTACTAGACATAGAGCAATGCAGTCCATTATTCAATCTATTATTTTTATGGAAAGGCCATCAAGATCGGCAGTTTCTTCATTTTAATACATTTGAATGCTCTAATAACGTCATTATAATGGACATATGATTGTGCAAATGATAGGTATTATCTGTCTGTCTGTTTGTCTATCTATATCTTCTTTTATAACCTAAAAAAGATTTTAGTGATCTTAATGAAAATTGGGGTACGGTCAGCACATGTCCTCCCGTAAGTGATAGGCTATTGTTTGTAGGTCTGTGTCTTTGTCTGTATGTTCTTTTATAACTTAAAAAATGATTTTATTTGTTTTATTGAAACCAGTAAGAACATATAATTGCATAAATGATAGGCTACTGCCTGTTTGTCTGTTTATTTGTCTGTGTGTCTGTTTGTAAATTGAAAAAGGGTTTCATCGATGAAAATTGGTATACAATCAGAATATGATAGGCTATATGTGATTACACCTTATAATAACCATAAAAAATTGAACTTGTATTTCCTTAGAACATTAATTTGTTTTAAATTATGTATTGTGTGTTTGTGTGTGAGCGCGAATGCATGAATGCGCGACTGTGCAAATTTAGTGTGTAAATGCGTTCGCGCGCGTGCGTGCATGCGTGCTTGTGTGTGTGTGTGTGTGTGTGTACTCGACATGTGCGTTTTTGTGTGTGTGTGCGTAAAATTTATACGTGACCGTGTACGCATATTTACGCTTTTGTGTCCGTATTTGTGAGTCATAATTTTATCGCGGTTTTCCGTAATTAAGAGATTATGAAATGTATCATTTAATCTGTTGTTATTTGTTTTAAAACAAAATAAGTATTCGCTTTTAATTTGTTTATATTAATATTGTAAAGAGGTAAAGTTTATAAATTTGTAAATATAGTTGTTGGGTGTAATCTCTCGACCTACTGATCAGATTCCGAAAGTTCTGTCATTAATAAGAAGGTATTATTCTGATTCCTGATTGCCATAAGTTGTTTTTAATTCTGATAAAGATGATATATATTCATAAAAAATCACAATAACGGTACTCGAAGTCTGAAATAATTAGACATAGGATGGTTCATTTATTGGCGTGCGCTGCCTAAGCTGTTTGAAATAAGAAAATAAAATGTATGTCAAAAATATTAACCTTTAATAGCTGTAATAATAAATCCACGACACCATATAAGCATACGGTGTCGTGGATTTAGTTAGTTTAATATTTCTATTATTAATATCTCGCTCTGGTATCGTCTTCATATATGTGCTATTACAGTTTTTAAAAGTTCTTGTGCTTATAGAAACCTAAACAATCTCCGAGTAATAGTACCCAATTTTATTTTGACACCAGTCCCGTTTAAATTGATAATTAGATCGGTAAATGAATCGAAATTGCAAACGGGACACAGGGCGGAACCGAAAGTCGACATTAAAATAGCTCGACATCGAGAACGGAATCAAGGTAGGGATTTAGTGTGGGACTGAAATTAGAATCAAGAGTACGATTGAAGGCGCTTGCCTGCAACATGCAGCATGCAACCCACCGCTGACCCTCGAATCTGCCTCTCCACTACGAATCTCTCCAAATCCGAATCCAAAGGATTGAATATTGATTCCAGAGGATTGACAGATATCGAACACCTAAGCAAGTGTTATTTATTTTTATAATTATCTTAGTCCGATAACCGTTAAATTGTTAATTCTACGTATGTTTCATGCCAACCAGGCACATTCTCAGGAAATTGCCGACAGTCACATCCACCACACTTCTTACACCCTGGTGGTTGCAGGCAAGCGTCTACTGTGGATTTCCGCGAATTAACACCTCACACAATACAGTACGATCGAAATTGAAACGAATAGCAATAATTCTGACGAATTAATCACAATTCAGACTGGAACAAGTAATGCAATCCACTCATATCGAGAACGGTTTCGAAACCAGAAGCGGGACCGCAAACGGAATCATGGTTAAGATAGCAGTCGGTCGGTATATAAGATGAAAAAATTCTTACTATGCCCGCGCGGACGGAACCGCAGGCGGAAGTTCGTATGTACATAGACTCAAATCGTGTTTTTTTCTTATTTTGTTCTCTAATTATGAAGTTGATTTTACAACAACTGTAAAATCAATTTCATAATGGCGTGTTTGAATTATTCAAATACGCCAAAAACTAACGACCTATTCTAATGTATATATTTACTTTGAAAAATGTTCGACTTTCAGGCAGTCTAATTTTAGCAACAATTTAGCTGCTCGTCATAAGAAAACTATAATTATTCTAAATAAATATTGTTAACGTGCACTTCCAATGAAATACTGTTTACTTTAATACAAAAGCATTTGTTAGTAATGTAATATTTAATCCCTGCTGTTGAATATGGCTTTCAATTTTAATTATATTTCAGTCTTATTAGTTTTGATATTAGTATCGAAAAAAGTAAGATGTTTCTCAATCCCCTAACAATTTAGTTTTAATCTACCGACGGTTAATAATTATTTTATGGGCGACTGTATTCGTTTTTTTTTTAATAAATATTCCAAAGAGATCAAAGAATTAAATCAATAAAAACGATTATTATTGTAAACTCACGCCTATTTCCCGATGGGGAAACCGGAGACTAGAGATTTTGATATGATACGTGCTTTCCATTTCTCTATTGCTTCGCTGACATACAATTGAAATATAATTTTGTCTAAAAATTGTCTCGAAGCTCATGAAAAATGCTTGTTAACGTGTAAAGTAATATTCAATCCACAATGACGCCTCGGAATGGATGCAATGGATTTGTGTTTTAGATAAGAAAAAGTAATTCTGCTGAAGACAACTGCCAGATTTGTCGTTGTTATCGTCCTAATAGATGGCAAATTTATTTCAGCTCTCTATAAGAATGTATAAGTAGCAGATGTTGAACAAAAACAATTTATTTAATTTTTTCCCTATGGCAAATAAACTGCAGTAATAAGCCAAAATAATGTTTGGAGTGTTTTTGCTCAACTGACTTAGAATTAACTATGGGTGTGTGTTGCCATTGATAAAAAAGTAATAAGGTTTAATCATTAGGTTGTCATTATTATTAAATGTTGAAGTATACAGGGTTTGCGTAAGGAATCTAACAAAAATTTTGTGATAAATAGATCTGAGACCTAACCTATCTGAATGTCGAAAATTAATTCAAATCAAAATCCCACCACGAAACGTGACAAGCTCGAAACGATAGAGGTAAATATGTTTTAGATCTCTACAAGGACGGCAAGGATTTAGGAGCCACCCTCAAAAGTACTAAATAAAACGTTAAGGGCGTATATATTCAAGGACACGTCTGAATTGGGCCCGCCGCGTGCACGGGTCACCGAACCTGAATTGCGGAATAATTTTGAATAATTTTACCTACGAGCGCAATATAGCGCCGAGCGGTGGGGCCGCGCGCGATTCCCTCTGGGCGTTGTAAGCTGCCGTTAATTAGTTTACGAAAAAATACATTTTTACGATTACACACATATGAAAAAAAAATTAAAAGTTACGAGTAAATTTTGTGTGAACTATTTTAGATTCTCTTTCCAATAATAGTTATCATTATACAGATGGGAACATTGAAAAGTGGACAATCAATGTTACTTTAACGTACTGCAGAACGAGAAGCTGCATCGAGTAGATAAAAGACGAAAATTATATGCGGTAGCTTGGCGTACTCCTAGCTGTTGCTGCACTGAACTGTAATATTTTTGATCTTATATACATTAAAGCTGATAGGGCGTGTCATTTCGATATCGTGCTGTAGGACCTAAACCTATTATATAGCGATAATGAATAGTACTATCTCTATCGAGATGCGTGTCCTGCCTACGAAGAGCGACATCTGTAATTGCGTGCATGCTGCAAAGTAAGGATAAAAACTTTTGCCGATATGACAGTATTTAGACAATTAATATGTTCCATAATGTGTCAGTCATTTATTACGTAAGACGATTTTTGCCAGTTTTTGACCCGCCCTCTCCCCAATGTAAGAAAAAATAAGAATAGATCTACCGCCTACGCCCTGTTTAATATGTATTATGTAAGGATGTAAAGAAAAAAATTAATACTCGTTTGGTTTTAATTTATATTTTTCAAAGAAACGATTGTTAGGGATGTTCCTTTTGTAGGTAATATTTAGGCGGGGAGTTTACGGGAGATGCAGCGCGGGTCGGCGCCGGTCTGTCGCCATTGTAAACACCTATACGGATCCGAGCGCGCGCCTTCGCACTCCCGCGGCTGCGCGCGCATTTTAAAAGTATAATTTTAACTTTGCGCATGTTTGTGATCTCACGTCAGAGCTATCAAGACACCCTCCCGCCCTTGGAAAGAAAAAATAAGACATGGTCGACCCTCGCCCCCCGCCAAATCGTATTACGCAATAAATTAATGGCGCCTGACTCATCTGTGTGTTCGATTGTGAGTTTATCGCACCATTATCATCGCGTGAACAGCAACCTTGTACCGCTATGTTTCTTAAAAACGAGTTTAACAATAAAAGAAAATGAAAAAAAAAAATGCATTATAAAATGTTTAACTGTATTCAAAAAGATATGAGAATCAAGATGTATGATTCTTTTTATGTGACCTTTGACATATCATAGGGTTTCGCCTTAGGCCTAAAATATGTAAATGTTTGGTCAATTATTAGTTATAATAAACATTGTATCGACACTTATAATGTAACGCGCGCCACCCGATAGCAAGTGCCAGACAAGTTAATGACATTCACAATTAAATGTTCAGATAAATTTGACACAGCTTTTTTTATATGGAGAGTTGATAAATTATCACTGTTGTACAAAGAGATTGAAGTACTCGATTTCGAACATTGAACTGGGTTCACTTCCTACCTATATTTATGCTTGGATTTTCGTCTGATGTGATAGATCCTCGGCAGTAAGCAGTGCAAGCAGATGTGTTTTAGCAATTGTTGCGGGCTAAGGCTGTCTCAGGAATAGAACGTTCTGAACTTCCTAAACGGCATCCATTCTTGCATGGGTGAAAAAAAAGAGCTTAAAAGCACCATAGACACTTACCACTGATTATAACTGGAACAGTAGATTTCACATATCATTTTTCTGAATAAAACTTCGTATCTTACCCTTTCACTAGGAAGAACCCACAATGGAAATTCATATTTGAGAGGAGTAGATTCATCGGTTATCGCATTTCCTCGAAAGAAATTCAGTTATCACAATGCCTGTTCTGACCTTTTTCCAATCAGAAACAGAATACCCACAAACTTTTGTATTTGAAGAAGTGACATTTGATGTGACAAAAATGACAGATGCCTGATCAATCTAATGAAGGATTGAACGACATTGACAATTAGATATTCAAAACAGATACTTTTAAATGTCTTCTTTTTCATGATCCATTGACTGAATCGAGTTATAAATGCAAAAAATGCCATTATACTTTTAATCAAAACGAATTATGGAACCATAAGGACAACACTACGACAAACTCGTATAGAAGCTGTCACCAAATTACCATTTTATGAGGAAAATTCAAATTTCTTAGTGAACACCGATGTTTATTTTGAGGTGTTACAACCCAAAATTACAACTAGCGACTAAGTAAAGTATTTGCATGTAAATATGCTTCAATGTAGCAATCAGAGATCACGAAAAGGTTTACTTTGTCGCTATGGAATATTTTTTTCTTCTTCGAATTCGATGTGTCTCCTTGACAACGCAATAAATTAGGAATAGTAGAAGTGAATGTGTATGGACCTTGAAAGTCGATGTATGTCTACAACTAGAGCTGCATTGTATTAGTTAAAGTAGTAAAGATTACTGGGGTTCGGCAGGCAGGCGCATTTAAGAAGTCACACTTGAGGGTGATACTTCAAGATACTTCATTATGGTATGTCTTCACAAGTATGTCTTCCCTATAGAAAACGCTATGTGGGCTTAAGTAGTTGCCATTGAAATTTTATAGTAAATGTTGTATATTTATTATTATAATAATAAATTATAGCTTACAATTGATTTAATTAGAAAGCAATTACAATCGTTACTGTAGATTTAAACCATGCATTTTCACGATCATTACATACATATTTGTAATACACAAGATCTTTCAGCTTTCTGAAGTCGTGTTTTTCTTGGTGCTATGAAAAAAATTGAATGAATTTTTGCAAAAATCGCATTGTAACAATGTTTAATCACATTCTTAAATATCTTTTTAAGTCACGGGAAGTGTAGTAACAGAGTGTAGTAATAGTAATAAAAATATCTTGTTAAGGCACTATTAATAATTGCATTTAGTTGTATTCATACTGTTTGTATTGATATTAATGCCAAGGATTTTATTCAGAAACTTTTATAAATTCTTTCAATCTTCAAAATTAGTCATGAGCATTGATTATTTTATATATATATACATATTTAATTAAGGAATTACATATTAAAAATAAAGTTCATTATTGAAGAATTTATTAAAGAAAAATTTATGTTGTCGATATTACATATTTATATTTTGTACAAAAAACAATTAGAAATACAATTTTCTATAGAGAATTACGGTATTATTTATATTTTTTACTTGTATCAAATATAAATTAATGTTTATTTCGAATAGTTTTCATACATGTGCTTACAATAATAATGATTGTATAAGATTTATTTTTATTTTTTCATTAAATAATTTCTTGATACATTAATATATTAGACATTTTTAATATTTATATGTAATAAATTATAATTAACTAATTAAATGCCATAGCATTTATAATTTTTCTATAGTATTTACTTTATTAAAATGTAATTTAATGTATAAAACTATTAAGCAACTTAATATTTTTAATTAATTACTTAAAAATCGAAAAGTTAAAAGTATGTCATTTAACTTTTGGATTACTATATGTAATTGAAATTATTAAAATTGGTAATACTTCATTTAATATTCGTATATTATCATCATTACATAAGTATCATAATTATATGTATTAATTAATTGTAATTAATTATTAATGTAAATTTAACTTCTACATAAGTTTTTTATTATTTACCTGTCTATCGCCTGAATATATAATACACTATTTGCTAAAGTATTAAACAATTGTTTCGCATTTATTTCGTCTCGCAATCCTAACCATCACTGAATCGTCTCATTATAGTGTACTCAATACTAAATCTATAATTTATATAAAAGTGACTTACAATAATGACAATGCCAACGTTGAAAACGTACTGTAGTGCGGTTGAGTTCACTGCGCTTTTCGCATCCATTCTAATTTAGCTGGCATATACACGAACGGCTGGGAATGGAGTTTGTTGTGTTTTCATATTAAATAATATATTGTTTTAATGTTTGATTCAGTGCCTCCGTATCTTTCCGAGCTATTATAGAGTTGCTCTCTATTTTTATGTTGTATCTACAGGAAAAAATGTTTTTCAAAGCGTTTCGTTTGACCTTTCGTTCACCTTCTAAGAGGTATAAAATTAGCTTTGCTTTATTTCGAAAAAAAAAAACAAATATGCGGTCGGCGAATGGAAATGTCAGCAGTCGTTAGATTGATGAGAAAAACCGTGAAAGTACACGACCCGAGGAGCTGTCAAATTTAGCTTTAAGAAGCGGCAGAATTAATGGTGAGTTAAAATTAGCTAACTGATAAAAGAAACACTAGTCATTACGAAATTATTCAAGATTTATAATGTATTTAGAGTGAATAATCAACAAACATAATTTTGACAGGTGAAACTTATTTTGACTTAATCACCAGACGTTTCTGAGTTTGTCTCGAAAACAGTTTTTTCTTTCAAATGGAAATCATTAACATTTCCTTGTGTCAAAGAGGACCACGTTCTTATTATAGTGTATATTTATAAAAAAGAAAAGTATGTATACCGATGTGTTATATTGATTATCTGATACCTACAGTACAAGTGTCGTTGTTCAGTTTGGGATCAGATCGTGATGTGAATGTGTTGGAATATAGATAGATGGATAGTGGGAGGGTGTGTGCAGATCTGTGCGATGACTGTAGCCTGTGATCTGCCATCGTATCGTTTGAGAGTTGCTTCGCTTTTCGAGTAGCGTCTTCAAGTACGACGCCGTACGTGTATCAGGTACGCGCGAGTCGTGTTCCAGAAGCGAGGGATCAGCGAGCCGCAGGAGCTCGCGGATTTCGGAGCGTTTCGATCGCGAGGACGAGCCGGACACGCTTCGGTTATTATTTGCGTGGGCCCCCCGCTCCGCCCGGCCCTAATCCGGAGTCCCTCCCGGCGCTGACCTCAACCTTGCGTTTAATGCTTTCCACAGACCGCTGCCGAAATTTTAAACAAATACACGGACAAACAAACCGGCCCGATTCGATGTCGCGTTCCGTGTAGGGTCGCCATTCGATGTCTTTCGAATGCGAGACTTGAATTGTTAAAATGGTGTTTAGTGTCAATTTAACATCTTATTCTGTCGTCCATACAAAATTCAATTCACCACTTTGGTCACTAGCATGAATTTGTTTTATTTTGCTACAAGAATTTGTCGTCAATTTTTTTGTTTCATTTTTCAAATTTTTAAAAATTAATTTTAGGTGAAATGTACTACAAATATAGTTACGTATTAACTGTAGGTAAAATCTAGAGAATATAATAGTATTGCTGTAATAATTAAGTTGAACGTTAAAAATTAACGTTCAAATGCAACACGGGGGCGTTTAATTTAAATACCAATAATTCTGTAATAAACCTATATTTTTGTTTATCTTTTGGTTATCAATCTTCGTATTTATTATTTATAATCAGTAAGTAGTTTCGTAAATATTTTCACATTTTCAAAGGTAAAAATAAACCTTTTAAATCAGCACATCCACAGCCTCGAATCTACGATTTTTTCTAACCTGGGCAGTAACTTGATAGTGGCGCCCCTTCTTTCCAGTGTTTGAAATAAATTCTTAAAAAAATTACATATTGCCATATTTTATTGTAAGAATAATAAGAACACTTTAATGAATTTGCACTCTTTATTGTCTATTACCTAATAAATTTTTCATAAAATTGTATATAGGAAACATATAACAACTTATGTTAAGATATGTTTCCTTTAAACACTCTTTTGACTACTAATTTTTAATGTATGGACTATTCAAAGTAAATAACGAAGGCCTAAAGCTATATAATTACCATTTTTCTTAATTATATTAATATTTTTTTCCAAAATTTGTTGTCCAAAAATATATTTATTTTGTAGAAAATAAAAATCATAATATCCCTTGGAAGGAAAAAATATTTAAAATATACTTTAAATGTATTTTATCTTTAATTGCTTATGAAACTAATAAATTTGTGAAATTAAAATTCCGCCATGATGTTGCCAACAATATGCTGCGCTGCAGCTGCGCGCATTTCGGAATCAACCCTAAGACTTGTTCAAAAACTAACTGGGCGTTTTAAAATCAAATGAATAATTGATAGAACAACGTGTTAGATACTAGGCGCTTTATGGAGGAAGTTTTTATTATATTACGATTTTGGCGCCTTCCGAAACTGCCCTCCAGGTGTCCCGGGCTGCACATCCGTCTATTTATTTGTCACAACTGCAGCAATGTAAAGTAATAACATCTAAAGTAGAAATCGATAAATAGACAGAGTAATAAAATATGTAAATGATTATTTTATAATCATCATTAATGATTTAAAATACGTTTTATTATATCTTTCGGCGCATCAGTGTAGCTAATTGCCAATACAACTTCTTATATTTCTGGTTTGGTGGTAAATAAACAAACTTGCTCTGACTTTTAATAGGAGTTTGTAAACATGTTACATTTGATGAAAGTTTTTGTTTTTATCTTTCTTCATTTTTTGTGTATATAATGTGTGGACAAATTGGCTGCCCATTACCAACGTTATTCGGTTTCAAACATGGAGTAAGAAGGAAGTCAAAATATATCTTTTTCCTCAAACAAATTACACACGGAGTAACGTACTCTTCATCTCGTTATAATATGACGTAGCAGGCAGCACGCTCGAGCAGTAACCTGTACGTGATCACGTGCTCGCTGACAATAATGACGTACGGACGCCGAGCGCGGTCCCTCACTATCGGCCTCGTTAACGAACTCTAATTCACTCAACGAGCGATGGAAAGGGCTATACTTGGAGTTTTTTTTTTTCTTGAGAAAATATTCGCAACCAGAAAATCCGGCGAAGCGCCGCAGCAACGAAATACAGCGCACAAAATCTACGGACCGGAATGGCGATGGGCAGATCGGATCGACCTCAAAACTGGAGAAAACTGGGGAAGAAAGCTTTTCAGGTGGCAACTGTCAATGTGACGTCACAGTCTCAGACGTCCTGATCAGGTTCGTTGAGAACCCGATAAGGGTCGCGGGCCACCGTTTGCGTTGCCTACTGGCGGGTCAAAACCTTTCCATTCCATGGCATTCCTACTCTATACCCTAGTCCTATGTCCAGCAGTGGATGCCTAACGGCTGAAACAACGAAAGCATTTTCTCAATCTTATTGTGTCATTGTTGATTCGTTAAATACGTGAACGTCAGACGCGTTCGGTTCGTACAAGCAAAAGCTCTGTATACATTGTAGTCCCAAACATATATGCCTCTAAATGGTAAATAAATGTAACTCGTAAAAATTGTGGTATTATTTTTTTTTATTTTGGCTTTACGCGTGTCACGCCATCTATTAGTGTTTTATTTTTGAGAACTAATTTGTACAACAAACAAATATGACAATTCATTGCAGGCGATGTAGGCAGTCGGCTAGGGCCTCTTGCGGTCGAATTCACAAATCAATGACTACCTCCCACACTAAGCGGTTGTGCTGTTAGCATAGAGATATAACAAAAGCGTAGCTGTGTGCGTGAAAATGTATACATCTGTCTAGATTTTGGTGTCAGAGCTTTTAGCCAGCCCGCATCGTAATTGTAAAATTTTTTCACCATTTTGTTATAGTTTTTGTTGTCTTAAGGCAAATAATTGGCTGTCTTTAAGTAATTAATTAGTAAATTTACTTAAAAAATATACTCGTTCTGAAGAAGTCTTTATAAATTAATTTAAATCTGTCGCTCTTTCGACGTTATCTTTGGAGGAACTAATCAAATTGATTGCGATGTAAAGGTGATTTGAATTCAATTTTTTTAACTTCCCGCTAAGAAAATTAAAAATTATCTAAAATTTTCGGGAAGTTATTGGTTTCACCCCATTTTGCAAAAATCGAGTTCTCATCAGATCTCAACGTTCTGAGGGTCTAGAAAGCTTCCCTGATCATCCCTGAGACGATGTCCGTATGTCTGAGGATGTGTGTGTGCATGTGTGTGTGCGTGTGTGTGTGTGAATGTGTGGATGTATGGAAACCTCTTATAACTTTTAAACGGCTTGACCGGATTGAGCCCACTAAACGGCCTTCCAAAGAGTTTCACCAAACTTAGATTTTTTGAAAGTTTGGGTCGATTTAATTCGGTAGATTTTGAGAAATTTTCAATAAACTAAAAAAAATTTTTTTTTAAAAAGTGGTTTTTTCAAAATAACTTTAAAATGGCTTGACCGATCAATTCCAAAATCTAATTAGTTCTGAACCTATTAAAAACACGTCGATTGCCGCAAATCGGATCAAAATCGGTTGATTAGTTTGTGAGAAATCGTTGTCGAAAGAAATCGAAAAAAACAGTTTTTTTGGAATAACTACAAAACGGCTTGACGGCCGTTTAAAAGTTATAAGAGGTTTACATACACACACACACACATACACACACACACGTCCACACAGACATACGGACATCATCTCAGGGATGATCAGAGAAGCTTCCTAGACCCTCATAACGTCGAGATCTGATGAGAACTCGATTTTTGCAAAATTGGGTGAAACCAATAACTTCCCGAAAACTTTAGAAAATTTTCAATTTTCTTAGCGGGAAGTTAAAAATCTAGTGATATTATTAATTGTAAAAAATTAAACGGTTTAAATGCTTTCGTGTAACTGCACAGAACTAAATTTGATATCAACTATAATTGTTTTTTGAAATCCAATTGCGGCCGACCTAAAAAAAACGCGGAATTCTATTTATAATGTACAACAGTATTACAAGCGCGCGTTTTGAGAGCGTATAGCCAATGCTTTGAACGAGTGTCGTAGTCGCTACAAAAATTTGAAAAATTTGAAGTTTATTAACCTACTTGCTTGTGAAAACTTTCTTACTATTGTATGAATTCTCCAGAACAACCTGCCGTACAGTAAGAGTCAGGTAGAGTAGGTAGCTGTCGTCGGTGTGCCAACAACGGAAACAATGCTAAAACTAATAAGTTTTTTTAACTTTGCATATCCTGTCTGAAATCTTTGTTGCAAGTGACTAGGGAACGGCATCCACCGAGGAATTCTTCTAAATTAATTTCTATGTGTTCTGTATAAAACCTGTCTTCACTGATGGGCTTCCGACCTATTACGTGGTATTCAAATTAAAAATTGTAGATGAGTACCAAATGTGCCATCTCCGGAGAATCCACATTGGAAATAACCATATGAAGTTATAAATAACAAAATTAAAAAAAGTGACTATTTTTAATAATCAAATAAGTATGAAATTATAAAGAAGGAGGATTGGTGGAGGGGGAGTTGGGTAATGAGGAATAAGGAGTAGGCCACCGGAACTCTTGTTCAATGGACGAATTGAAACAGTGGAAGCTTTTACTTCACCTACAGCCATCTGTTAGAGTGTCGGATGTCGTCCCGTTTTCGTGCTGCTCAGATACAGTTAAAAACTCATCGATCAATTCATCGGTGCTGCTCAAAATCGAACGCGGTCCTTTCTGATCCGATCCGAACCGACGCTTTTAACTGCCGAGCGGTCACCGCTGTTCTGCAAATCGCTCTTCTACATTTTATCGGCCACACGGAAAAATAGAATAAGTCGGCGGTTCGACAGCAAGAGTCTTTGCAATTATGAGATATCGAGCCCGTCCCTTCACGTCTAACAGGAGTGAATATTTCAAGCGAGACGGCCGGGCGTGGTGTTCCTAGCGCCGAGTCTTTAATCACGGCTTTTACTGTTGTTTTCGTATTTGTCGACGAACTTCAGACCCGAAGCGGAACATTAATTCCCGCCGGCGGATCTCGGACGATTGGAGTGATGAAGCGATAAATATTTTATCATGTTATCGTTCGTTAGGAGGATGCCGTTTTGTTAACATTTTCTATACATATTTCGATACAGAGCGTTTGTCTGTCTGTCTATCTGATCCGTTGCGCCCTTACAGCTTGAGAACCATTATTTCAATTTAAATGATTTTTTTTGTAATATTGCGATAGGTTGTTATTATTATAAGCTCGCACCTATTTCTCAGAAGAGTTGACAGATACTACAGATTTTCATATACGATACGATATTTGCATAGCTCTTTTGCGTCACTGACATCTATCGACTTTTTCGTGCAAGCTCATCGCCAAATAACTTAGTTTATTAATTGTAAATAATTTTACTACATCGTGTCTGCAGTATATAGTTTGCCCTAGTACTACATAACATCTATACAAACAAAACAACCAGACAAGTGCGAGTAAGATTCAAATGGAGAAGGTTTCATAAGGGAATACGTGTTTTTTAAATCTGATCCAAACTTGTTTGTTTGTTTCGTAATCAAAATGACTAAAATGTAAATTTGTATGCACACTATTGACAGATTTAATACGCCATTTTAAGGTCGTAAATTTCTCATAGGTTTTCCTGTAACTTATAAATAAAAAGCTATTTTCTGTAATTTTTTTACAAAATTTTAGGTCAGTCGTTTCGGCGATAAGAGGGATTGGCTATTTCTTTGTTCTCTAATTTAAAACTATTTATTTTAAAATCATAAAATAAAAACGTATATTTTAGAGCCTCAAAACAAACTTTTTCATTTAGTATGCATCGTGGTAGAGTTTTCAAAACTATTTTTTTTTATATTCTGATTTTCGCCAAAAGTTAACGTTCCCGAAAAGTTACCCCCATATTCAAATTCATTTATTTACGTCAATACGTCTGTGTTTGGGTTATGAAAATTCACAAGTGTACTAACTTTTTGTCTTAATCGGTTCAGCACATATGAAACAAATCGGCCGTGACAGGTGCTAAGACAGACAAACGAGTGATCTTATAAAGGTTCCATTTTTTTCAATCGGACGTACGGAACCCTAAAAATTAAACAAGGTCTCGAATATGTACATTGTAGGTTTCAGTTGGTATAACACTTAGGCCGCCGGGATGTCGTGGGGATTTTTCTTGATTGACACACGCTGTAATTTTATTAACCGCTTTTAATTTCGATTTCCACATTTGACGTCCTATTTTACTCAGCTGACACACTTGCTTTTCTAGATTACTCGCAGAGTTTGCGTCTCACTATCGACTCTCGCGTTCTTTTCTAGACTTTCCTTTATTTTACTGTCAGAATTTCATGTAATCCAGATATGAAAATGAACTAACCACGCACTACAAGCACAAGAGTTGTCTTCGTTTATTTTTCTTAATACAGATCACACAATGTTTGGTACATTGCTAGTACATTGATTTTTAACATTTAGAGAATCGATTGGCGAGCGCGATGCGTGTCGCTGTTTTGCTATTTTATTTTAAAATACCTTTCGCACACAGCTCATTGGAAAAAATTCTTTCACCTTCTCTCTGTTTTCGACTAAATACCGATGCTGTTCAAAATATATATAATGTAAAAACAAAAGCGACGAAACGGGATAAAATCCATTCTATATATCACTCCAGGGTATAACTTCCATCAAATTGTGTCTAATGGTTTTTTGCGGAGTCCATGAACAAATATGAATAAATATGTAAGTAGTTATGTTTGAATGCGTATTACGATTTCATGTACATCATTTAAATGTAGTAGTTGTTCTCAAAAATATTTAATGTGCGAATTTTCTTCCTCTACTATTTTCCTATATGTATAGATTTTGCGTGATTAATAAATCTATGCTATTCGTAAAGGATTGTTACAAATGACTTATCGTATTTAATATGATGAGGATTAATATTGTATAAGCCAAGATACCCAAGTAAGTAAACCTTGCCTAATACTTAGTATAATTGTACAGTCTGAAGAAACTAGAATGATTCAATATTTTCTAATCCTATTAAAACAATACTTTAAAAACATAGAAACGTGAGGGAGAATGCCATTTTGTGCATTATATTTTAAGTGGCCAGTCATATCTCCATTTCAAATACAAGAAACATACGATTAATTTCGGACGATATACGCATGCGTCAATCGAAATCTAACAAAATAGTAGATTTGGAATTCCTTTCATTAATGCAGTATTTTAGTTAAATGTAACACTCAGACGATAGTATGAAAGCGTGTAATGTATTTTGTGGGTGCCGTACTCAGCGATATACAAGAGTCATACCGGACGCATCTTTCAGCGTCGTCGGTTTAATACTTTACGACGCGGCACGCAGATAAGTGCCTTTAAATGCGCAGTAGAAGTTCTCGTGTCAGGGGCGTTCGCGTTCGCGTATCTATAGCTCATCCGATCTGGTCCGCTCGCCGTATATGATTCTAGTCTTCCTAGGCTCCAACTCAAAGTTGAAAGCTTTTTTGTAAGTATTAAAGACTTAGCGATAGAGATGTTCAAAGTCACGTTGCACAGCCGTATTTTATTCAGAAAGTGGAGTCGCTCAACGTACCGTGGACGTGAGCCGTGAGTGGGATTCGGTATCCGGACCTGACCTTCACTGAGGCGCTTTGAAAATGAGTTCCGTTTTAAAGACCCGAGGTTAAGAAAATAGTACACGTTCGCTATCTTAAGGTCGGACGAGCTGAAAATAAGCAATTCTGTTTCTAAAGTAGTGAGCCAAGAAAGAACTTGTACTTGAGGTACATTTCTGAGTATTAATACTTAAAAAGAGATCTCTTATTACGATTAATTAAAAGAGCTTGTAATATTACTTTGGTTCATTAAAGCCTTATATATAATAATAGTTTATATGGGTATTATATATTCCTATTAATGTATTATTACCATCAATTATTTTCATTTATGTACAATCATGACGTTTGCTTCGAGTGTATGGGTCTGATCTCAAAGATGTTTGTAAAGTTTTATTGTGTTATTATCACGAAAATCTACTACGAGATTGATGTAAATAAAAAACAAAGAACCCTTCAAAAACTTGTCTTGCACATAGAATAAAAAAAATGCACACAATGAGTGTGAATATGCTAGTATTTGATGCAAATTATTCCAAGACGGTGCTGCTAGATTTAATATACGTACGAATTACCTTATTTCGATATTATATTTAGAAATCGTTCGAAAAGGCTTTTAACCAAATTTTAAGAAGATATTAAAAATGAAAATATTAAATATAAAAGCATATGTCTTCAGATTAGGGAGACAATAAGTTTATGACAAGATCATTTTTATAAGTTACTTCATTCAGAAGACGTTATTATTTACACTATGATTTTGGATTTAAAGATAATTTCATACCAGTGAAGTTTTAGTCGCTGTATCATGATTCCGAAATCACAAATAGTAGTCATAGGTAATTCAGATATGACTCCGGCATATTCTAATCTTTCTAGAAAAGTATCTTATTGTCTACGGTCGTAAAGGTAGGTTACATTCTTTGCTCAAGTATTCAGCTTGCCATAATAAAATATTTGCTTGGGAGGTAAAGAATTACATATTTTCAAACTATACAAGATCCATTTGTTCACGATGATTTTACCTGCAAATGGATTATAAACAAAACGGATAAATTATGATTACTATAACAGTTTTTATTATAGGATTGATAAATATATCTAAAAAAAAGACAAAAATGTTTTTCACAATGCTATTATGTTCACTACTTTCTCGGTTATTCCATAAATATAATGTAATTACTTGATATAAAATAAGGACACTAAAAGCGAGTGAAGAAGCGTCATAACTTTGTCTGATTTTTATGTAGAGTAAATAAAAAAGGATTTTGTACATTGAGTGTAATTTCTTTAAATAACTCGTAATCAAAGAAATTATTTAGAAATTTCATTACGAGTGCTAAATACCACAGAGAACGGACGAATAGATTTAAACATACAACCTTAAGCTGGTGAGGAAGATTAAGGCTTACCGTATTTAGACTTGTCCGCTCACAGATGCAAAGAGCACTTCGTTTAGTCTTTCGTCGGAGTCACTGTGAATAGGTTACAAGGCTGTTATGATATATTCCTTATGACCTGCTCACAACGCCACAGGCTATCTGGAGTTTATCTCGCAACTACCCGAAGAAACTGAATAAGCTGAACACAATTGCTATCTATAATGAGAGTGACGGTCATTTTTATTCGGTTAATATTTAGCGAGTAACTCGGTGTAATCTTCGATTTATTAATCCGCGACAGGCTTCGATCACTGTACTGTTAAGGCACGCCCTCTCATAAACTTCTTATCGCAGATTTAGGGATTTGGACCCTGAGCCCAACGTGAATACGCTGGTTTGGTGTGGGTTGCATGCCGTTGACGATCGCCGTCACAATTGCGATGATAGTGTTCGCGATGGAGAGTTTAACTAGCTCTGTAAAGTATGGATCGAGTGCATTCATTTAAGTTTCATTGTCTATTCTCTCGAGATCAGGATTGAATTCAACACCGTTTTAATTTATCAGAAATAACGTATTAAAAAAAAAACATTCAAAACTTGTACTAAATGTTAAAATTGCGTCTGGCATTCCTCGAATTGACCAGCGGTTGATTTAAAAACACTAACGCAAAACAAGTGTAGACTTACGTTTGTCATCGAAAAACCCATTCGTCGTTAATCTGTGTATATAAAAAGATAATTGACTCACTCACTGACTTATCAACGCCCAGATCAAATCTAAGCCTTTTGTCCTAGAGTTTTGAAATTTTGCACAGAGATCCCCTTTTGGTATAAAAGAAACAAGGAAACAAATTCCGAAATTCCAGTTCTAAAGGGATAAAATGCAGGTTCAAAGTTTCAATATTAAATAGACATATCACTCGAAACCTTGTAAAAGTACTCCTAAACATAAATAAGCGAATACATATTTGGAGATTTTTTAAACCCCTTAGTGGGCGAAAATAAACCTAAAATATCGATATGGGTGCTGTTGTTCAGGATTTTTGTGACGTTGATTATCAACATGGCAACTATTTTGGGGTATAATTAAGTTTTTTTGGGAGCTTAGATTTTGCCTAGGTTTTTGCTTACGACTTCGCTTCCGTAAAGTTGTTTTAAATACACTTTTCTTGCAAAACATGAAGGAATAAAGCCTGTTCTATATTCAATTCCCCGGTAAAACCATTCAATTCAAACAATAAGACTTAGTACTTGTTTTATGTAAATACTAATTTTTGACTGTAGCTTCGCTTGCGCCGAAAACATTTTATTTCAGGATAAAAAGTAGCCTATATGTTAATCAAGAGCCCCATCTACTTACTTGTAAAACTTTATTTGGATTCTAAATAAAATGACTTTCGTATTTATAATAATCTATGCATAAAATAAAACAGTAGAGAAAAAAACTTTTAATTAAATATGTTTGAGAAAAATTACTCTGGAGAATACATTTTAATGGTTTTTAGAATTTCCATCTGTTTGTCTGTGCATTTATTTGCGAATTTCGCAAAAACTACTATAGAGCATTTAATAAAATTTGGTATGGCAATTGTTTAAAATACCGGGCAATATATAGGACAGTTTTTGTACTACTTCGCTGCTATTTTTTTTTCGTTATGTATATTTTGCACAGAATCGGTTTTTAGATCGATACCAGAATTGGAATAGAAAGTAGGAAAAACATCAGTTTCGTGTTTGATAGCTTGATTGATCGATATAAAAAATGAAAGAATTCACCCTACGTCCGAATGGGCGAAGCCGCTGGCGAAAGCCAGTAACAAACATAAAGAAAAAATAAATTAATTAATAAACCATAACAAAAATAATGTTATTAACTTAGACTATAAGTTTTGTTGTGAAATGTATTGTAACTTTTTTATGTTACGCATAACATTTTTAAATAATACCTCTCTCTTTTCTTGTTAGGGAAAGTAAGAAAAAGTGAAGTCTAAGCCGGCTTACGCGACACTGGAACGCCCCTTAATCCATCATTTTGTTGCTTTACATTATTAACATTCTAACTCTTTCTATGCGTGTTCTTTCGTCTCACGGAGATTTTACGAATTTCTCAAGGGATACTTCAGAATTTCTGCTGTATCAAAATGGAAAAAAAATATACTAGAATTATCTGCAAAACACCAAGTAAAAGTTAATGTTTTGCCGTAATCTAGGGCAAGTTTTAAAAGTGTACACCGATTTTCACCACGGATATAATCGAATGATTTTTACGTTTTAGTGTACTATTTCTATACAGGTTCGTTGTGACTCAATCGAATAACAACAATATTTTCTAAGTATTTAGCTAAATATTGTTTACATTACGACATGCCGCCGACCAGGAAAATCGACCCTTCACCCTTCGAGTTCCAAGGGAGCGTCAATTAATTTATGAAATTACGTGACGTCATACGTTTTTAATATTCAATCGGCGCTCTCACATAACTGCATTTCGGCGAAGAGTTTGACAGCGACGCGTGCAGGGTTTTTGAAAGGTTGCCGGCGCCCTTTACACCAAACGGATAGTTGATTTCATTGAACAAACAGCGAACGAATTAAATTAGTCTGCTAAGTCGTATGCAGCTGATGGACGAATAGCGCGGAATATAATTATTATGAAATATAGAAATAACGCGATTGTTTTACACAGTACGGCTGAATGTTGTTTGTAGAATGAAAACCAAAATAATATTGTATTTGTTATGTGCATGTTGATGTTATGTGTTATTTGTTAAATGTTATGTGTTAAATGTTATTTGCATTTGGTATGTGAAAGTAACTTACGATAAAAATATATTGAGTGGTAAAAATAGAATTTACAGATATAATAAAAGAGAAGAAATAAAAAAAATCTGTACATTAGAAATATTGAGAAAAATCATTCTATGAGGCATTAAAAATGTTCACGGAATACATTTCAATGATTTTTAGAATTTTCGTTTGTATGCCACCCTCTTGATTTATTCGCAAACTCTGAAAAATCTATTAGACGAAATTTGATGATTTTTTTTATAGTGGGTAATAATTTGTAGCCTAGAGTAACAAATACGAGAGCTTTTCTCACGCTTTTTTTCGTATTATGTATTCTTTGAATTGAACAGAAATATAGATCAGAATCGAGAATAAAAGCGGGGCCACAATTGACATCGTAGGCAGGAACAAGATAGCGATCGTGCTCGAAACCGTGATCGCTCCATATAAAAGTTTTTGTTCGATGTCTACGCGGGCGGAGCTGCAGGCGAAAGCTAAGTATCGAATAGGTAAATCGACAGTTGAAGACAGTGAAAATCCATACAAGCGGTTTGTTATTTGAATTTGAAAATCTATGAAAATAAGTGTATGCTGTGAACGGGTGCTCGTGAAGAAGCGATGATTACATGCATTGAAAAAAGTGGTATAGAGCGGAATATATCATATTTAAATGGAGAAAAATCTAAAAATTCGCATGAAGCCTGGAAAAATGAAAGATCTTTTCAAGGAAAAACATCATCTGAATGATCCTAGTCATAATATTGTTATTTTCTAAGAACGCATAGTATATAATTTATTATACAGCTTTAAAATTGCGTGTTTCATATTGTACATCATTAATAAAAAGTATTTGTCTGTAAAAAAGTATTTGTCACTACGTACGATGTCTTTAAGTTTTACGTCAAATTTGAAATAATTTTGTAATTCCACATTTTTAGTTTTGGGTAACAATAAAATTGGCGTTTAATAAATTAATTTGGGATAAAAAGTCCCGTTTTCATTAATTATCCAGCTCCTAAAACAAATTTTATTAAACGACATTATTATATTCATTACATAAAAATAACAGACTATATATTTTTTCTTTAAAAGTGTATTTTAAGTATGAATTTAATTAGCTATTTTATAATTGCTACTCTGGTAATTTAAAAAAGTAAAATTAAGGATTTAATATATTAACGAGAACAACTACAATCCTTATTAATATTAATAGATAATGGTAGTAAAATTAAGGTTAAATAAATAACGATTCCAATGTAATAAAACCGACTCGCGCGCCGGTAGGCTTTCAGATGTCGTAACTTTAAACATAAATAAAGTCAAATAAACGTAAATTAATTACGTCCCCGCAACTTTCGCTCTTTGTAAACCAGAAGGAGGCCGAACCTGGAATCAGAAATGTCTTTGAGGAGCCTTTCGCTTTAAAAGTTCGAGCGAGCGACGCGTCCACAAAGTAAACGGGCGCGTGTTTGCTTAAGTTAACAACTCTTATATGAGCTAGAAAATATCCTCAAAAAAAGTTCTATCCAATATCATTAACTACACTGCCGGTGTATCGAAGGCTCGAACATCTTGAGATTCGAGCATTCTAACTTCGCAGTAGTCTAACGAAAAACTGTAAAATTAAAATAAATTAATGATTATACAAAACGTTCGTGTTATGTTTTCTCTTGCAACCGTTCGTCTCACAACGTCTTCTTCGAAGATTCTAAAATGAAATTAGAATATATTACACTACTTTAAAAGAAAACTTTATTTTAAAATATAAAATAAAAAAAAAGCTTTGTTAAATATTGTAAGTTATAGTTGTAGAGTTCATTGTTGAATAGCCTAAGATCCAATCAGCAAGCCATTAAAACAAAATTAAGTACCATTTTGTGTGAAGCAAGGGTTCTAAATATAGATTAAGGGTCTGTAAATTGTTAACACTGAATGATAAAAACGAGTCGAAATGTACTTGTCAATATGTAAAATAACCATTCAATGACATGTGATAAATAATGTTCTGTTCGCTGCGTATAGGGTCGAATATATTGCAGGTAGATAGACAAGACAACGAATACTCATTTCCGGTCTAGTTGGATCAGGGCTTGAGGATATTTTCAGAAATAAGGTTAGAACGTTGAACGATCCAAGAAGACCGTTTAACCTATAGTGACACCTCTATGCGACTATTGTACTTGATCTGATGAAATATGAATTAATTTATAGTCGAGCGTCGCCAGCTAGTCCGCTCCGATGTTTGAGCGCCGTACGCACAACACACATGCTACGATTAGAGTAAGATCCCAGTGCTATTAAATACAACCTATTTTTAAATATATGAAACCTTACGTTCTGAGTAGTGTTTCATGTACTTAGAACGCTTGCGCATTTACACAGTCGAGTCTGTGACAGCAATTTGTCTGGCTGATGAAGTATTATTTTGTAATAGCTGTTTAAAAACATATATAAAAATGAAGCATATGAATATAAATGAATTTCATTAATTTTTCTCTGCGCTTTAAAGCGTCTGCCAGAAGTTGTAGTCAGCGGAAGGTGTCGGCCGATACTGGATACTACTTTAAAGTGATATTTTACAAAAAATATATAAAATCAGCCATACAAATTTAGGTAAAGTAACTCACCTGGTGCCTGTACATCTGTGACAGACTCAACTCTGTAAGTGCGCAAGCGTTCTAAGTACATGAAACACTACTCAGAACGTAGGGTTTAATATATTTAAAATATGTTGTGTCTAATGGTACTGGGATCTTGACTAAACCGATTACACCGGGATAGTCGTCTAGCGCCCCGCTGATCCCGGTCGGCTCATCGGTTCCGAGCGGTTAAGGCCACGTCCGCTAAGAAGTGTTCTTTTACGATACCGTCTTCGATCTCTTAAGATGACAAATTCCATGGTCCTAGAAGATGCAATGTGTGGGGATGTAGTATAAAAAAACCGTTTATTTGATGATTTCTTTCGATGTTGTGAAATTTATGAAAAAATAAAAGCATTCTGATTCGTTTGACAGTCGACGCTTTCGTGTCCAAGTTTTCAGTTTTTTTAAGGTTACGTATTTCTTTTTAGTACAACATGTAGGTATAAAAACAGTGCGTGGAGTCCCACACCGCGGAAGAAGTGAAACTTCGTAATGTGGAAATGAAAAGAGGTAAAAATTGCGTTTATCGTCGCACGTTACAATAGGGATGTTGACTAATTTTTGGAATTGCTTTCATTTAACGGATTAACCCTATATATATGCGAAAAAAATATTTTAATGAAAAAAATATGACAATTTAAATAAAAAATACGGAAATAGAAATCATTTTCAAAATTCCCGCTTAAACGCGTCAAATGGTCACGTGACTAAAATCTACGTCACAAGCCGATAAACAAATCTCGCGTTCTGTCAAATAAGTTGATCCTTGAAGAGTTCTTAAAAATAAGTTTAATAAAACCTATAAAATGAATACGTCTTTTTATAAATGCTGTGCAGTGCCGATGTGTAAAAGTACGTCAATTAGAACGCCACAAAAACTTTTCATAAACGTTCCAAAAAATGCACAAATAAGGAGAAAATGGTTAACACTTGCTAGAAGACATCCAGTATCCTTGGCACCAACAAGTACCAGTCATTTTTGTGAAGATCACTTTGATGTAAGTTGTGATAAGCATATTAACAATAAATACGAATATGTTAGATACTTTTATTATTGGTTAGGTTAGGTATAGAGTGTCAAATATTTATTAGTCTTTGTTGTTGTTGCGTGTTTATTGGGCTACTTCTAAGTGACTAAATGGTCGAAATGGTTAATATAAATCATATTTCAGCTTCCAAATGACATGGAAAATTATGTGGAATATACTACAATGGGTGTAGTATCTCGTATACGGATGAGACCTGGTTGTTTACCTACAAAGTTTGCTTGCCAACCAACCAGAGCCAGTACTTCTACGTCAACTAATGTCTGTCGACCAGTTGCTGCAAAAAGGCAAAGGCTTGCATTGATAAATGAATGTGAAGATGAGATAAAAGCAGCTGCATTTCAACAAAGTGAAAATTTAAATATTGATGTTCCAAGTGAAGTTGAAGGTTAGTACACATTTGTATCCATAAAAATAGTATAAATGTTTAAGTAAGCACTATTTGTCTGTCACTGTATCCCCCTGTTTACCCCTTGAATAATTTTTATTATATTTGATACCTAAGTATGTAGTTTAAAACAAAATAAATAAATTTTAAATAAATGGAGAACAATCAACGGCCCGCACAAAGTACAGAATAACTTGTGTCGTGGGTCCAATGGACACTGAAATAATGAACATAAACATCCAAAACCACAGAAAAGGCCAGTATAGTCTGTACCAACATTACCTGCACCGGGGATCTAACCCAGAACCCTGGTTGATGAGCCGGTGTGCTAAGAAATTACACCACAGAGGTTAAGGTTAAGGTTAAGTAAACCAATCCTAATTAGGATTGATTTGATATCTCAATGGCCTAGTTTAGGTACCTGATGTTTCATATATGTATTACATCTATTGTATCCAATCTTCCCATACAATTCTGCCATATTCCATTCTAAATACATTATGTATGACTTTAATAAAATAAAAAGTTACTGAAAAAGCAATTAATTAGGTTTCTTTTTTCAGATCCACTCCATGAACATCAACAAAACATATCACAAATTGATAAAGCAGTCCAGATATACATGACAGTCAGACATCGCAGCAAATCTACTCAGACTGAAACTAAATCATATACAAAGCAAACTTCTCCAATAAAGTTATCTAGAATGTCTGTGTCTACTTGACCATTTAAAATTTCGGAATTGAAGCCATCTATAGAGCAATACCCATCTCGCTTAAGTGTAACATGCAACTTAAGAAATGATGACAAATCTGATAGTGATTTATCATCATTATACACTCCATTACACTCTTATCAAAAACTTCTTCTGACACGAGTAGTGTTAATGAACCAGAATTCAAAAAGCAGCTAATTTAAAGTCTATGCTGGAACATACTGTAAATAAGATAGAAAAAAGGCCACAGTTCTATTTAAGTGTACCACGAGATTGTTATTTTTTGATTAAAATTATACATGAACATACTGGTATTCCTATACAACAGATATTATTATGTTTGAAGAAAATTCGTTTAGACAGCAAGTTTTCTGAACTTTCTGATGAGTTTGAAATTAGTACATCATATGCATCTAAAATATTTACAGAAAATATATCTAAAATTGCTGAAGTTATGAAGCCTTTTATTGTAAAATTAGACAAGTCCTCTATTTTAAGATGTTTGCCCATAGCATTTAGAAATAAATATTATAATGTAATTGCATAATAGATTGTCTGGAAATAGAAATACAAAAACCTGTTAAAGCCTTACATCAATCTCTAACTTGGTCAGAATATAAAAAGGCCAATACCATAAAATACCTTATATCTAGTACACCAAACGGACTAGTGAATTATATTTCACAGGGTTATGGTGGGAGAATTAGTGATGTATGTCTGGTGGAAAGTAGCGACTTTCTTAATTGTTTACCTAATGGGTCTCATGTAATGGCTGACAGAGGCTTTAAACATATTGAGTCACTACTGCTAGGGGTTGGATGTAAACTAACTAGGCCACCCAGCATAGTATCAGGGAGTAAATTATCTAAGGATGAAGTTAAAGAGACCAAAAAAATTGCAAGTCTGCGGATTCATATAGAAAGAGTGATTACACGTATCAGGGAGTTTTCTCTATTGAAGCTCCATGCTTGCATAAGCCATTACCTATTAGGGAAATTAGATCATGTCATAGTTATAGCTTGTGGCCTGATAAATTTACAAAATTCTTTAATTAATAAGTGATTATATAAAAATATAATAAATGTGAATCTGGAAATAAAAGACTACAATACAAATAATTCGGTAAGTTACAACTACTTCCTTTGATGAATCCAGTCTCCATTGTGATAAAAATCGTAAAATAATAACGTTGTTGTAACAAATTATCAAGACAAACAGTTCACCAGCGATACTTTAACTTGGTTATGACAGCTAAGTCAGCTTGTTTATCGGCTAGTGACGTCACATGTTCTGATTGGTGTTCGTAGTCGTGACAATGGCTAATAAATAACGCAATTTAAATAATTTATATTTAATATAATAATTATGCTCTTAAAATGCTATTTTAGGATATTAAAAAGCGTACTTAATAAGTAAAATATAACTTTACATGGATTTGTAACATTTGTCAACATCCCTATTGCGAAAAACAATTGCGAGACGAAATCTACCGACTCATTCTCTTCTCTCCTACTTTCTACCTTTGTGTATCTTTCTTCTTCCTCCTTGCGTTGGCATATTGACGCTACTCATTGCTCGCGCTGGCCTGTAACAGGTATACTACGAGCATGCGTTCTAGTGCCACGCATTCACTTTCGCTCTGTTTCTTTCTATTCCTTCCCCAGGAGCGTTGAACGTTTAACGCAACCTTGTTGGAAGTCGCATTGAAGTTTCACTTCAAAATGTGTTGTTATTTGCATTCCACTATAGATTCCAATTACGGCCACTTGCTGCGTCGGTGCATTTAGTTGGTCCATAGACCGCTCGTGCGGTGACGCTTGTACCGCTACGTTAGAACATAGTCGTCCCAAAACGGAATGCACTGAAATTAATTGCTATTGAATCGCGTAGAAGGTGGTCATGGATTGTTCAGACTAAACCTAACTAAATGTTGCGTCACAACTGATTTGCCTCATGGTTATGATATGGTATGCTTTTGCAATGAGATGATAAAAACCAGTCAGAATAACCACTGTGATCAAATTACTAAGATGATTTTTCAAGTTTTTATTAAAATTTATTTGCAATAATATTCTTAGAGCATGTTATTAGAATGCAAGCTGGCTATTATTTTTATGAAAGGAACTACATAAAGTTGATTGAAATTTTAAATTACATTTGTTTAAGTTATATTTGCATCTTCTACGACCTTTTATTAAACTCTTTTCCAATAAAACAACGTTTTTTAAACCAATTTGATGTTAGAATTAACTTGTAAAACGACTTTTTGTTTAAAGCGAATTCAAAAAGGAAATTATTTATGAGAAGAACTTAGAAGAAACATCGAATCTTGTTGAAATCTGTAGCTTCGATATTTTGATGGAGTTATTGTTATGGGTATTGTCGTTATCTTAAAACCTACTATTTTATGTATAAAGTTAACCTACAATATATCTCGAAATCAGTTGTAAGACCGTCTGATAATTTTTATTAGCCTAATACTTTAAAAACTCTCCTAAGTGGGACTAAAGTTTATGTAAAAAGATGAGGACGTAGTTCCGCTTAAAAATCTTTTAAAAGCGAAGTCTTCTTTAACTTTTCGTTGTCTGAAGAGATTTATAAAATATCCAGAGAATTAACACCACCGAAACTACAACAGAGATTTGTTATTTTGTCTTCAAGAAATCTAGATGATTAAATAGATATCTAGATGTATAATGCGTTTTAAGACAAAGACTTTGCTGCGTAGGTATATTTATCCGTTGAAATCCTCTAATTCATTAGTTTTAGTATTACATAGATAAATTGGAACACTGACGTGATGATTATTGTTGAATTAAACATTGAAACTTATAATGGTTAATTATAAAATCATCATAGTCACATAATAAATTATTTTATTACACTGAAAAACAATCGTTTTATTGAAGAAATTAATTTTTGATAACACTTTATTAAATGCGCGTATATAATTTCAAATGTCATTGTTTGCGTAATCTGAACTAAATTGACCTACAGCATCGAAAGTGATAGGCATTAATTAGACCCTTTTCAGATTAGAGAGATATAAACGCACAGAATGATATGTATTCAAAAGGCCTACTGTCTAACACATTAGAGGTCGGTTGGTCAGCTTTTTATCTAAAATCTGCGCACTACCAGAGATAGCTCAGTCTGGTTTCTACATAAAATACGCCAGACTAATGTTAGACGTTACATCTCATACATGTTAATGTTACATTAGAGTCTGTTTAAATCATGGACTAGTTTATTAAGTAATTTATTCTCGGAATTCATATAGATCTCCGGCTAATTTATGTTAATAAACTTCATACGTTTTGCGAAACAAAGATAACATATTGTTTTATATGAACTAGTTGCCCGTTTTTTTGTCACTCGTCGCGTTTTCAAAAACCGAAGTCGATCGGTTTTAAAACATCGAAGCGGTTTTAAAAACCGGGCACAGCCGGAGTACTCTTATGGAAGTTGCTGTGTGCTGATCAAATATTCGCTCTGCTCGCCAATCAATAACTTCCCCACTCAAATAACACTGGCCAATGGCGGAAACCTCTATTCAATAGGGATTTTTGCATGAATTCAGACAATCCCGTACACAAATGATTGGATCTACGGGTATTTAAATTCCTTCTGATAGTATCCGTTGTCCGGTCGCAACCAATGCAATTAAAGCTTTTGAAACGGCGATAGGAGTTGGATAAATCACTAAATTATGGTGCAAGTATATTGTCTGGATTTGCATAGATATCGATTCAGTGGTGTATTTACTTTGTTTTTTGAATTAATCTTAATATACCTAATACGACTCGAAGCTATATATAGTTCATGTATTTGGAAAAAGCATGACCTCTTATTTAGAGCTTTTAAATTTCCTATTAAAATATACAATGAGCAACAATTTATCATGATGTTAAACGGAAATTAAATGTTAATAAGCAGTGTCAAATCATTATTAATTGGTATATGTTTATGTTCTCCATTTAGGTGATAAAACAAATAAATTATAAGATTGATTATTTGGCGAAATTTCCATATATGTATACGCCAAATCGTTTTTCTGCATTTTATTTCATCTATGTTAAAAATTTGACTGCAAGATCAAAAGTAATTTCCTTAATATTTTCAATACAATTAAATCCTTTACAATGCCACTAGGCCCTTCAAAATAGATTGATAAATTCAAAATCCAAATTCCTATAGAGTGCTTATGTACACACGCACACCCGACCATTATCGTAAAACTGTGACAATAGCTTTCTCAAAACATTAATATCTGGTCAGCATTTCGAAAATCGGCATGAAACCAATGTCTTCTCGAATTTTGGAAAATATTTAATTTTATTCGAGAAATTAAAAAATATATGGCGGAAGGGCACACCTATTTATACGATTTTAATACAAAGATGTGAAAGTGTACTATTTGTACAAAAGTGGTACGTAAACATTTTACTATTTCAAGTATTATAATATATTATTTCACAAGAAAATGTTCTATTTGTTACATATAACTTAATTTGATTAGGACTCGTGAATTACAAAGAATTAAACCCGAATTTGGATTTCTAATAGAGCTTTTTAAAGGGTGGTAAATGTACGTATATACATGAATATAATGCTCTTTTAATACGCGTATTGCTTCCTGGAATAATATTGCACTTTGAAAATATTATGAATAGAGGGCCGAGGTCGATCCGTCCCCACTTCAATCATGACTCAGGATTTTCGAAAAGGTCACTTATTTTGTTGACCCTTACCTTCCAAGGGATCCATTGTCATTTGTGCATTTTAATGTTGTCCGTAATAATATGCCGAAGTTGTCGAAAAACTCCTATATTTTACTTTAGGGTAGTATTTTTACTTTGAGAAAAATTTATTTGTTTCCCCAAATTTATTAGCAGACAAAGAGAAAATCTTTAGTGTTCGATTTTGTTTTACAAAAATAATGACTCATTCTCTTTAAAATCAATGTAAGTTAATGGACACACAAAACATTGGCAGACGATTGATGAAGATGATTTGAAAAATGTAAGAACATTTATGACGAGTTCGAATTATTGATAGGTAATTGTTGATTTTTAATTAGAAATTTATTTCAATAGTAGTGATTCTATCAAAAAATATTTTTGTGCAATTACATGTAAATTCTTCTCTAGAAATGTTTGACGAGGCACGCATTAATCAAATTTTTTCGTTAATTTTTAAGAACCAAAATTAAATAATACCCCAGTAAGCAGAACAGGGTTCGTTCTTGAATGCGTACGTGAACAGTGAACACACCAATTTGTGACTTCATTCCAGGGATCAACTTAGCAGGTCATACATGCACAAAGCTCTGGGAGAATGGAGATTATTCTGAGCTTTGACTTGGCTTTGCGTCGCCGTCGTGTCGCACTGAATTAATCTAACCTAAACTAATTAGTAATTTATGGGGAAACCCACTGACGTAGGATAATGAACAAATAATTTATACGTCGGTGGTCGGAATTATTCAGTTTTATCTTACAATCGTTATTCAATGACTATGGCACAATTTATTCAATTTAGACTTACATACCGGTGATTAATTAAATTTTTTCATTCTGGTTTCTTTCTATTTTTTTGGATTACGTACCCATGAAGGACAATAAAATTCACAGATCGCGTGCACTATACGGCCTTAAGATGCATTGAAAATGAAGTTATAACAAAAATAAATAAATAAATAAAAAAATAAAAAATTAAGACCGCCAATACAATATTTTTAACTAGGTGTTTATAAATATAAAAAATAAAAGTTATTTTTCAGCAATTCTCAAAAGAAAACTTTATTATCTTAAAATAAACATTTTTAATCATTATAAATCAATGTTAGTATTTCCATACCCATTCTACGCAAGTCGAAGTCGAAATGGCCGACTTTTAAATATTTTTACCCTCAATTACTGACTTAAATGTAGAACTGCGCCATCAAAGCAAATTGTATTTTCGTAAAAAATGATGTCGCCATTTTCAGGGATTTTCGAGCGATCGATAAAACATTTTCAATTTTAAAAATATTATTATTACTGTAATAGTATTTGGTAACTATGGTAACTACCATACGCCACACCACATTAAACTAAGAGCTAATGTAACGCGCTACTTGCTGTGTAACGCGCATCATATGAGCGACTCCAATTTCTCAAAAATGACAATTTTTGATGAATCTTTAAATCAAAATTATGCGTACCTTAAACTTTTCTTGCACATATTGCCTTGCCTTTTGTGAAATCGTACGCAAGGTTAAACTGACCTTAAATTTTTTGTAAAAGTACTTTTATAGTGCCACAAAACTGCTTTTGGTCTATTATACATACCATACCATACACCGATTTTTACGATTGTGAGCTCAAACGATAGATACTTTATTAGCTTTTGAGAAATTTGAGATTATTTAAAAGATCCGAACAAAAAAAAGTCGAAAAACTGTACTATTTTTTTTAATTTTACATAAGATATTAAAATATCAATAAAAATTGGTTGCTCTATTTTATAGTAGGGCAACCAAACCAACCTCTTTTAATACTGCATCCTTGGATATAATTTCCATTCCTTTATCTCAATAATTGAGGACCGCGCTAGGCCCCTGTTGCATTTTTAACGAAAACAGGCATCCTATTATATAGAGCGATCGAAAAGCATTTTCAATGCAAAAGTTTGTGCTAAACAAATTCTATATTGTTACGGTGTTCGGCGTCGGTGTTAGTTTGTCCGGCATCTTTCTAGATAGCCTGTAGGAATGTGATAGATTCTCACCGAAAAACTTGCTTAATTCATAATCATTAATGTATGTTTAGTCTCAAAAATAAAAAATATTCTATACATTTTGAGAAATCAATTATATACGAGAATCGCTAGTAAAATAAAATTAGGTATATTATATTAAAGTGAACACATTAGACATATAAAGAAATAAGTGTTGTGAGTGTTTGAACGTGCTCCATTGCTGCTAAACGAATTTTTATGGACGCTTTGCCTGCAACATTCATTAAAATGCAGCATGAAACCCACTGCTGATCCTTGAATCTGCCCTTCCACTGCGAATCTCTATCCAAAGATTTGAATAGTGATTCGAAAGGGTTGACAGATATCGAACAATTAAGCTAGTGTTAATTTTTTTTAATTATCTTATTCCACTAATATTGTTAATTTATACGTACGTTTCATACTAATGAGGCATATCCTCAGGAAAATGCAGACAGTAACATCCACCAGGATGTAAGGAGTGTTAAAAACAACCGACAAATGTGGACCCAACCTCGTTATGTGAACTGCTTGTTACGTGAACGACAGAACTTATATTAGGTATGAGAGCGAACAAGTGAAGGAGTTTGTATACTTGGGTAGTCTGTTTATAAGTAATGGTAAACATGATGGTGATATCGGAAGGAGAGTGCTTTCGGGAAATAAACTGATTGAGGCCTTACTTGTTATTATGAACAGTAAATCTGTCTCACGATAAGCGTGTTCGGTTATCCATAATAGGGTCCTGATAACTACGCTTATATGGGTAGAAAGTTGGTATAGCAGAAGAAAAATGAAAGTAGAATCAATGCGGTGGAGATGAGATCTCTGCGTAGTATGTGTGGAGTGTCTCAGAAAGATAGGTGTAGAAACAGTGATGTCAGAAGTGGTGTGCTTTGAGGGGAGATGTAGTGACTAGAGTAGAAATAGTTGTGGGGCGGTGGTTTGGCCATCTGGAATGGATGAATGAAAGTAGACTGAGAAAAATCTATAGAGCGAATGTGTGTGATGAAAAGGTCGGCAGGATCGCCCTACAAAATTCCATGCAGTCCATAGGTGGCATATAAAAAGAGTCAATTTTAAGCACGAAACCGACGACCTAGCATGAAAAGATTGATGGATATCAATAGAAAGAGAGATATGCAAAGATTATATCCTGTGGAAATCTATAGTATCTGCATATGCTTCTTAGTAGTGTGAGTTTATATTACCATAAATATAAAGTTAAAGAACGTTACCACGTCATAAAAGTTGACACGAGTTAAAGCGAAGGAGTGTTTTCCAAAAAGAACAAAATTATGTATTAACTAAATAATTTGCTATTTTTCCTAGCGAAATTGAATTTTAGATGTACTTTATATAACGCTAATTGCGAGTCTACGGTATATCCAGAAGTATCTATCATCTTTGTTTCATCAAAAATGTATAATATGTTTACTTTTGTTGTTGTTCACAACAACAATTACACTTCTCGGTCTCAAGCAAAAAAGTTTTAAACAATGTAATAGAAAATAGTCGAGTATTCCATTAGGCGACTTGATAGATTAATAGAATTCATGCGTGACATACGTGAAAAGCTAAGGTCCCGAAGGCCACAAAACGCAAAGTCGCTAAAGCTCCAATTCATGTAAACACCTCTATGTAAGCCAATATAATTATGTATTTCTTATAACCCATAAAAATTACCTCGCACATTTTGGTGCGGTATGTATGGTTTTCATGAACAACATTCGGTGTTCAGAAGAGTGATCTCTAATATGTTCATCCTGCTTCTGAGTCAAAGTAACATATCCCAGGGCGGCGGCGGTTCGGTGGGTCAAGAGCGCCGCCTTGAAACCTGGAGGTACCGGGTTCGAACCTGACCATTTGCGGGTTGACCGATGAGTTTTTACTCAAGTCAAATTAAACCATTCCTCCTGCGCCTCGGAGCGTATCTTAAGCCGTTGGGCCCGGACATTGTCATCATGTCGGCGTCTAGGGTCGTTAGTTTCTCAGTCTGAAATAGTAAATAGATTGCGAAGAGCGCATGGAGGGATGATTCGAAAACTGAAACTAAATAGTTTCTGTCGATTGGTATCATGTATGCGTCTGTCCGTTTGATGATTTATACGTTTGACCGTCAATAACGTCAGGTACGATGAAGACGGGGAAAAATGTCTAATCGTGATTTACATGAAATCGATTCCATGTCGTTTAGATTGTTTTGCCCATTGAATAGTTTTAATGGAACAACGGCGCCATTTTAAGTTTTGAATGGGAAAATAGGTAAGGATCGAAATCGGGAACGAGATAGAAATATTACAGTATTAATGGTTTTGCCTAAAATACTACACCAGAAGTGGAACAGAATATATTCAGATATTCCTCTTCAGTCGGTAAGAATGATAAAGAGAGAATTTTCAGTGACGCCACAGCGAGTGAAATATATTTTAGATGTTCGGAATCGTACAAATTAGGTTATACTCGACGTTCGCTGTGCACTGCGTTTTCTATAAAATTCAAATTTTGTCCAGCGAAACCTTACATAGATGTGAAAATTTTCCTCGAAACAGTTTTAACGAACGATTAGGAAGATTAACCATTACTAGACGTAAAGAGCAATTTTATTCAATTACATGAAGTTGTGAGTGCGTTTTCGATTCGTTCAAAATGCTCGAATCGGAGACTGCTAAAAAAGTTGTCGATGACTGCTAATATTTTGCTAACTTGTGACTATATAAGCATTGTTATCTCTAAAGCACAGAAATGGTTTATTTCAAATCACCTACTTCTTGTTAAAATTTATACAATTTTCACTAGTAAATGTAAAATATAGATGCACAACTAATTTAGTACGAAACAAAGAATTCTAATATTGATACTGTGTTCTTGGGATCTTTGTAGTTAATGAGATTCAATGAGGTCTTAATATGAGTAAGTTGGCAAATAGACTTAGTGCTGATGCTCTATGTACTTAAAATGATTCGTAATTTAACCGGTATCGTAGTCGCTAGATTTGTTTATTTTGGTTGTTTGCATATTCTGATGTTTGATGTCATAGAAGTTTTGCACTGCTGAAATGGGATATTGGGACGTTTTGTAAATAAAGGTCTTAGTATCTCTTAGAAGTAAGTTTAAAAAAATTGAATGCTTAATTCTAACATCTCAATTCATAAATGAATATTTAATTTATGTAAAAAAATAGGAAATATTAAAAAAAAAGTGTGACTGGTATAAACTGAGTACTATAAAAGTAAAAATAAGCTGTGTTTACATGTCTGTCATTAATTATGTAGAGATAGGTATTTATTCAGAGGGTTCTGTGTGCGCATGCTCATTAAGGTCTTTGTGCAAATATTTACAAGATTATTACATAAATTTAAGTACGTTAGTAAACGGATACTTGGTAAAAAAGTATATAATGGTGTCCGTATATTTAGAAGACGAGTGGTAATTACGTATTTCAAGCTTTATATAATAACCTACGAAGTTAAGATATTTGGAATTAGTATAAAGAAAAGTTATTAATTGTATCAGTATGCGACAAATAACTATGCAACAAATATTATCTGCCCGCCGCGCATGACAGAATTGTGGCGTGGCGGCAAAATTTATTTGGCGCGTTTTGTTTATGCGCCGTGCCGAATGCTGCGATATGTCGCTTCCCGTACGCCTTCCTTCCTCATTTATCATCACATTCCAACGTGTTATGACGTATTTCACGGTACCTTGACGTTCGGTTATCCTCAACTTTGAGGATAAACGTACGATGATAAGTTATCTCGCGCTCGCTGGACGTTATTCTACCCGTCACCGACTACTCCATTCGTACGTAGCCCGTTTTACGTGAAACAAATAAGTTTGTAATTGAACTGAGTACAAGACGAAAACGAGGACGAACGTATTAACCTAAAAGTTCGTGTCGGGGTAAACGTTTTCCCTTTGGTTTCGTGGATTTTTCACGTGTTGAGTTCAGGCCTCGGTCTCGTTTTGGCGCGACGTGTCTGTAGACAAAATATATATGTTCCTCAGTGTTTTAGCTGCTTAAAATCTGGTAGCTGGACCTTTAGCATTAACCTAGTTTTTAAGATGTCACCGAATGTCGTCGGGGTGATGTCGATAATATCAGTTGTTATAGTTCGATAAGAACGTGCAAAGATGTGTTAATGTTTATGTTAACCTGTTGTATGATTAATAAGAATAAGGTTATTTGATCGTCGGACCAATGACGAAGTGGAAAAAGAGGCTAGGTGATGAAATATTTTTTTATAGTAGAGCCATTATGTCTATTGCATACTTGGCTGTAACACGAAAACGGGCAATCTCGACCCACACATAAGACCCAGTGACATACCACACTTAAACAACACACACGCCAAGTAGCAGCTTTCGCTGTTGCATTTCGTCTAGTAAGCGAGAGTTCCGGTAGCCCATTCCCCAGATACCTTATTCCTCCCTAAAAGCAACGTATAGTGTTGCGAGTGTTCATGGACGGCGGTGATGTCCTACTTTCTAGTGGCACGCATGCTCGTTTGCTTTTAAAAAAAAAAATCCATATAAAATAAACTGTATAAGCTGTTCAGCAGATTTAGCGTTCTTAGGGTTCCGAGCCAAAATGGCAAAACCGTAACCTTTATAGTTTTGTCATGTTCGTCCGTCCGTTTGTCACAGGTATTTTATTCAAAAACTATAAGAAATATATTGATGAAATTTATAGTCTAGTGTCTTAGTTTGTTAGTTAAATAGCGGAAGTAAATATTTCTGGGGGCACTCCATAAATGTAATTGAAGCTGAAAGTTTTTTCATCAAACATCAACGTGTAGTATGCATTTTGACTGTTCTTTTGGTTAAAATTCTGGATTTTGATTGGCGGATTTTGTGAATCCATTGTTCATGGAATAATAAATAAGAGTAAACCTACTGACAATATTACACGCATTCATACTGTTACTGGTTGTTTCTCTGAAAGCAACTTAGCGTCCTTTCCCATAGGTTTATAAGCAATTTTTCTGTTTAGGTGATTAATTTCGGAAATAATCGCTACGAAAGTTGCTAATATTGTGTACTTCTCTATTTTCTAAATTATAAGTCCAAAAATATAAAAAAATAATAAGGTAAATAAATACTTTCAAAAAAATATTCGAAACATGATTGGGTATACAGTTTTTGAGTTATTACCCAAAACTGCGCTTCTCAAAAAGGATGCAAGTGCCATGAAGATACATTCTTTTGCTGATGCGCTTTAGCTTGTACTAGTTTTATGATATTAGTCGACATGCCTAATTGTTTTTAGATGTAGGAGTAATGCTTACAACTATTCTGTGCAGGAAACACGCTAAAACTTTAATAACATAGTTTTTCACTTGTAGTGCATTTCTTTATAATAATGGCTTCGGGACTCTATAATGAGCATGGTACAACGTGCTCTTGGCCAGTTTTTACATTGAATATATAAACATAGAATCGTTTTTTAGCTATAATTATAATAATAATGAAGGAATGTAAATCTGGTACTTCGTTATAATAAGAATTAAATGTATCATAATGAATACACATTTAATTGCAGCATTTAATACGTGCTTTAAATTTACTTTATCTATGATTATAATTAAAACCGATATCGAAGGAGGCGATACCTAATCGAAACATTTCTAAACATTGCATTCGGCTTGTCCGATACAGTTCAATTACTGCAGCGAAGTAAGTGGTCGTGGGGGTGCATTTTGTAGGAGGTGTCGGATGCGGGGCGGGGTGCGGTATGCGGTCAGGTGGCAGAGGTGTGCACGCGCCCGATACCGCGATACTGTGGTCTGCGGTCAAACGTACATACGTGTTGTTGAAAATTAGAATATGCAATTTTATGCTTACTTAAAATAGGTATATTGATTTCCACATTATTGTAATAGTATTCCATTGGCACATATAACTGAGTCATAAAACGATAGGATAATTAAAAATTGGGTGCGTGTACATAAGTACGCGCTTGAGAAGTTATACTTCTTTGGCATCATTAAAAACGAGCCCAAACTCGATGGGGTTGCGTCGTTTAATTACGGAGTTCCTATGGCCACCTTCCAGCTCCATCATCAGACGCTGATTACCATATAGTATCAAAGTACTCGTCAAGACGAATCAAACGAGCCCAAACTCGATGGGGTTGCGTCGTTTAATTACGGAGTTCCTATGGCCACCTTCTAGCTCCATCATCAGACGCTGATTACCATATAGTATCAAAGTACTCGTCAAGACGAATCAAACGAGCCCAAACTCGATAGGGTTGCGTCGTTTAATTACGGAGTTCCTATGGCCATCTTCCAGCTCCATCATCAGACGCTGATTACCATATAGTATCAAAGTACTCGTCAAGACGAATTAAACGAGCCCAAACTCGATGGGGTTGCGTCGTTTAATTACGGAGTTCCTATGGCCACCTTCTAGCTCCATCATCAGACGCTGATTACCATATAGTATCAAAGTACTCGTCAAGACGAATCAAACGAGCCCAAACTCGATGGGGTTGCGTCGTTTAATTACGGAGTTCCTATGGCCACCTTCTAGCTCCATCATCAGACGCTGATTACCATATAGTATCAAAGTACTCGTCAAGACGAATCAAACGAGCCCAAACTCGATAGGGTTGCGTCGTTTAATTACGGAGTTCCTATGGCCACCTTCTAGCTCCATCATCAGACGCTGATTACCATAGAGTATCAAAGTACTCGCCAACACAGTCAATAAAGTTCAGTTTAAATTTTAAAAATTAAATAAATAATTTTTTATTTTCTTATATTAAATGTACATAAATTCTCTCATTATTCGAAATTCGAATTCTAAGCGGGCAGCTTCAACCTGTTAATTTTGTGTCACACAATCTTAAAATTTCATTCTCATCATTTTTTCATAACGCGCCTAAAGAAGTATAACTTCAATTAATAAAAAGCGGGTTTATTTTGTTTGGAAATTAGTATACAGATTTGTATAAAATCAGCATTTAAAAGATAAAGGCGCGCACATCAATAAGAGTTACTCTTTCACAGAATGGTAGCACCATAAAAATATTTTTATTTTTCTGATGACTTCAAAGCACTTAGACGTCGTTTACGCACAAATTGTCTTGTGTATACTAATCTACTGCTGTATACATCTTATTTTATGACTGCTGGTTCTAGTACATTCACGAGAAGCGATTATTACCCAAGGTTATAATAATATTCGTGGCGGTTCTTTCTCACTCACAGCCGTTTGCATCTTATTGTGTTTCATTCTATACTAGTTTTTCGCTCGCGGCTTCGTCCAGGCAGACATCCTGTTCTCATCGCAATCAGGAGCGGAATCAGACCGGATCGGAATTAGAACCAAGAACGTGATCGGCATCGAAATCCCGGTAACGCTCTTAATCCTAATTCTGGTCCTGCACTCAGTTTCGACCCCGGTCCGTTCTCAATTTCTCCATTCCAAGTTTTTCGATAAGTCGAGCGTGTCGTAATTAGAAGATCGAGGGTGGGATTTTGCTTCTTTTGTTTTTTTTTCTTTTGAACATTGTTGTTCGTTCGTATTGTGACTTCTATAAGCCTTTGACGCTAGCAATTATTATCTACCTAGTAAGTTCTCCAGATAGGTTTAAATGACAACAACTTTTTTTCTGACATCTGGTTTCAAATATAAATTATTTTGTTTGAAGTTAATTTCTATTTACCTGTGAAAACTATACTAAAATTCGTTGATTTATTTCAGAGATATGTGCGAACAGACGGACGAAAAATTTAAAAATCGTTTTTGCTCATAGTCTCCTCGACGTTCTTCTAAACATAACTTCAATGTCCAGACACGTCGGGTTCTACTACTTATTACATGTATAAATTACTAAATTCCTAATCCTAAATATCTTACTACAATTGCACTACAATTGGTTAACAAATTCCTTGTACTATAGTAACTTGGACAACTATTAGTCATTTCGACATATGTTAAATTTTCATTCTATCTAACCTAACCTAAAAATCAAAATTTGTTATGATCGGTTTGACAGTGTACCTCGAATACTTAATTCGAAATAATGTTGCCTATCTCGGCCTTAATTTTAATGTTAAGGAAATAATATGAAAGCAAACTGAATTTAAGTTCTATTTTGGCAGTTCGATTGCTTAATTCGAAATAATGTTGCCTATCTCGGCCTTAATTTTAATGTTAAGGAACTAAATATGAAACGCGAACTGAATTTAAGTTCTATTTTGGCAGTTCGATTGCTTAATTCGAAATAATGTTGCCTATCTCGGCCTTAATTTTAATGTTAAGGAACTAAATATGAAACGCGAACCGAATTTAAGTTCTATTTTGGCAGTTCGATTGCTTAATTCGAAATAATGTTGCCTATCTCGGCCTTAATTTTAATGTTAAGGAACTAAATATGAAACGCGAACCGAATTTAAGTTCTATTTTGGCAGTTCGATTAGGTTTTGGAGGTTCAATTTCTACCCGACAATTCAGAAGGTTTGATACTATACACATGCTTATTATTGGGATTGGGTTGCAGGTCTATGAAAATATGGGTAGGGTTTTCTTGTTTTGGTATTTTAACATTCCAAATGTTGTTGGGTTTATGGTGTAGATCTTCTAGGTCTTGTTTTATATCATCAGTGCTAGTTGAGTGATGGATGCGTTTCAATACAACTCTGAAGCTTCTTTCTTGCTTGGGCTGGTATGTGAAGAACTCAGTGCTTCTATTCTTAAGTTCTTTGTATATAGTTGAGTATGACTCGGGTGATTTTGTCTGAATTTTTACTCTTTCACCTTGTAGGATTTTGATTTCATAGTCTCCTGAAGCTACAGATTCAAGCATTTTAGATAAGGGTTGGATGTTACTAACTTTGTCAATGAAGAAAGGTGGGGGTCTTACTGCCTGGTGAGTCACTTGATCTGTGGTTTTTGGCTGGTCAGTAGTTTCAAGTTCAGCAAAACTATTTGATGTCGGTACAGGTGCTGCTAGCCAGTAATTGAGTTTGGTCTGTTTCTGTCTACGTGGCATTGTTTCTGGACTATTTCTTAGTCTTTTCCGACCATTCACTTCCTGCCAGCCTTGTGTCTCGCTTTTGTCAGTATGTTCAGTGCTGTCAAGTTCGATGATTTCTGCATTAGATGCAGGTGCCTCTGTAGGTAGGCAGGGTCCACTATATGAGTTTGATCTAGGTCTGTTCGTAAACAATCCTCTGTGGAAGATTTGCTGAGTGAGTGTTGTATTATTATTATGATTATTTGAGCGAAATTTGCCCCCCCCAGAATCCGAGGGGCAGCCTGAGCTCTGTCCTGAGAACAGCGTTCAGAGAGGATTCTCCACTATCAGTGGTACCCTCCTGGGGTAGATTAGTTTTGTATTCCGCCATTTCATGAGTTTAGCTGATCCACAGCTTTGTCTTTTCTGTTGGGGTGTGATCCCTTAGGCCGCGTCGTACAGGACTTAAGGCACGCCCATGCCTGCTGGTTTTGGTTCGCGCTGAGTATTTGATTTCCCAGTACCTCCCATATCTGGGGGTATTCCCCTATCCACCACCTGGGGACGCGGTCGATGGGAGTCCAGCAACTCCACGACACGTTTTGGTGAAATTACTACGAGGCACTGCCTCGGAGTGCACACGACGAGCCGTCGTTTCTACGAGTATATGTTGTTACTGTATTAGTAAGGACGGTTGTCATCGATCCCATACTCGACCAACGTGGAAGCCTTAAGGTTTAAGTCTCTCATGTAAATAAAAGCTTGAAGGACGTATATATTTGCAGTTGAGTGATACAAGCATATGTAGAGTTGAAAATAAGTCATTACGTTAACGTGATGTGCCAATATCGGCGTAAGAACAATTCTCTACAGAAACATGTAGATTATAATATAATATTATAATATAATTATAATCTACATTATAATATAGATTCATTTTAATTTAACGATCGAGAGTTTTGATTATCTGTTTTTCAAATTGCACAAAAACTGGCAAGTGCGACTAGGACTTAGCATGGTTAATGTTCAGTACTGAATCCTTCCCACGTGAGTACGTAACGTCGCATTAATCTTTAGTAGAACTAGGATACACATTTTGTACACTTCTCCTTTAGGACTGTTTTCCAGTCCTGTGGAAATTTAAAATCTTAAGTTTTCATTTAGATTTTCCAGTAAATTTTGACTGAAAACCTATATTTAGTATTTTTAAAAATTTTAAGCTCGATGGTTTTGAAGATCAGATCCGTGCTTAATTATATAAGGTATAATTAAGCACGGATTATATAGGAATTAAAATTAATTATATAGGGAGGGTATATAGGCAGAGTCTATAGATTTTTACATGGTACGCTCTTCGCATATCTCTCTCGCCTCACCGACATCCATCAATATTTTCATGCAAGCTCGTCGGTTTCGCGTGCTTAAAATTTGTTTCTTTTTTAATATGCCACCAATATAGACTAAATAGGATTTTCTAGGGCGACCCTTGCCGACCTTTCCACCACATATATTTGCTCTATAGATTTGTTTTGTCAGTCTACTTTCATTAAACCTTTGCAGATGCCTACACCACGGTGATATACCTTTTCTACTCTAGTCACTAGGTACTTCTTCCTTCAAACCACACCGCTTCCTGACATCGCTGTTTTATGTCTACCTTCCCGAGACACTTCACACGTATTATGCAACGATCGCATCTCCATTGTATTGATTCCACTTTCACTACTATGGACAGCCAAACGTGTCGTGAGACCTATTCCTATAGCAGGAAAGGCTCTAATTTATTTACCGCATTCATTCTCCTTTCAACATTTCAACATGTAAACAAACCACTTATATATATATATATATATATATATATATATATATATATATATATATCTATAGCATTAGTCGCACATTAGTCTTGCACTTTCATTAAATTATTCATGTTAATTACCATCGCCTGTAACTCTCACGCCAACAGTGCAGGATCACTTGCTATTGGCATACAGGACATTTGACAGACAGCTCAATTACACGCACACATGAAACACAGACACACACACGCACAAGAATTGGTTACTCGAAGTAACTTATCACTTCATCTTAGAAGTTTGTTCTTTAAAATTTTCTAAAGTCGTAAATTTTCCTTTTACCACATAATTCCATTTTTCATTTTCACAATCCGACTTGGAAAATTGATTTTATAAAAATTGAACTTTAGATATCATTCCAAACAAAGAAATATATTTAATAATAACTGGAAGTGGGTACCTAAAACGATGCGGTTGTTCATATTCGGTAAATCTCCTAAATTAATTCATTCTAAAACTCGTGTAAATCGTCGAGCGTATATAGAGCTTGCGTAAACGAGGTGTATAATTATGCCTTACGTCAACTTTAGGTTACCACAAAACCCCACGCTATCTGATTAACGTTCATTGGTATGTTACGTTGTATTATACATAAAGTTTCTTACACATTGAACATAATTTTAATCATCCACTATGCGGTTATTTTACAGGCGGAAATGTAAATTCAACAAATTTCTAAGTAAAATTTCAATGGATGTCATTTTATTTTAATCATTAGCTCATCACTCTGGTCAAGTTCAGCTCGGGAGCTGCTAACGACCGCAGTTTTCAATGTGATGATCATTTACGAGACCTACTTCTTGACGTGATATGCGAGGCCTGGGGCGTGTGACATGATTTGACTTAAGTCAAAAACTCATTGGTAACATAGCTCGCAGTTCCAACGCCATCTTCTGTTCGAACGCTCCAATAGCAAAATCCACCACCGATTAATGATTGGCTTGGGCTCACTGAGAGATTCAAGATCTAGGCCTCTAGGTCTCAAGTATAAAAATTGTGGTAGCATATACCTCAGCAGCGTGGTGATAGGAAACATGAGCACTTGTTTTTTTTTAATTCAAAGAATGTGAATGAAATGAAGAAACTTAGCACCATGGGATATTTGCTTTTTTCCTAAAATCAAATAAAAATTGAAAGGCAAGAGATTTAAGAGCAAGGAAGATGCACTGGCTATTATTAAATTAAAAAGAAGATCGAAACGCTTCCATACAAACTTGGTCATAAATGTAGAAGGATAAGGTTTATGTCAATTTATAGATTATATATTAACAAACGCTCACTATAAATTCTGCGGTTTTTGGCGATCTGGAAGCAGAATTATTACAGCTTTGGTAAAAGTGGGGTTGTATAACAACTTATATCTATAATTTTATATTTGGAGTACAGTTAACATTTTTACATATATGTGTAAGTACTTAACATATCAGTACTGTCAAAATGTTAAGGGACTTACAATTCATAGACTTAAGTTCAGCAGTAAAGAGATACTCAAAAATAAAATATTTTTTATTAATTATATTCTATTCATATTCAATTATTATTAACGCATCTGAGAAGCGTGCTAATGGTAATATGTTTTCTTGGTAACTAGCCCAAGAAAGGTACCATGCCCATGGGTACTGTGCCCATACACATGGGTACAGTAGCCTACAGTCCGTTTGTCTACAATGCAATTTCAATTGAGTTTAATTATTGCATTCCTACCTCTGCGGAGTTGTCAATTAAAATAAGTTTTCCAACTTTCATGTCTAAACTGGATTCGTCCGCTAAATAGCCATGAAGTATTTTAAGCTGACCGCTTTCGAAGTAGGTTGCTGCTGACCTCTTGCACACTTCTACGACAAAACCATCATTTTCTCTTAAATGTTCGCAATAATAAGACCGTGCCTGCTTTTATTCATTATTCCTAAAAAATGAGAATTAGTTCTCTTTCGGTAAGCTAGACGAAAGGAATTAAACACAAACATATACAACATCAAAGAAAAATTCGAGAGAATCCAAACTGAATACACTCAAACTCTACGGAAAATTGCAATTATATAGAATCGACTGGATCAAATGGAAAAAGCACAACATTGAAATACGAAGCTTAGAAAAGAATATAAGTATAAATATAAACAGGTATTGAATGCTGGTACAACTGTATATTTTCTAGATATCTAGGTTTACAAGATACAGCAGACATTAAGAAAATATTCTTTAATCGAAAAGAGGAAAAAAGTTTTTAATTATCGAATTCACGGAATACAAAAAAAGGAGAAAAATCGTTAATTGTTATAAAAATGAAATTTTATACAGTAAAGACGTTTGCAATACAAAAAAATTTTGACAGGTATATATTTACCATTATCTGTAATACTAAAATAGAAGATTATTTTACTTTAATATTTTTTATATAAATATTTGTGAATTACCTGTACTTCATTATAATTTTGTAAATTAATTTCCTTTATTATTTTTATGTAATAAATTGTTTTATTTAGAAATACTGCGTCAATCTTTTTAATTTATTGTCTATTTACATGTACAAAATGTGAAGAACAGCATCGCTAGTAAAGCAATGCTAGCGATGTTGTACTTGAAGTTATGAGCGCTGGCCTCGTACCGTTCAACGGTAGCGGTGGCCGCGGTTACTCTAGGTTGTGGTTGAAAATTAACGATTTATACACACACACACACACACCTGACCCACGTCTTATTGTTATTATACTGTTATTTATATATGTTATACTGTCATATCAATATATATTGTTATGTATATGTGTCTGTAGAACCAAATAAACCTCTTTCTTGTTCTTCCTTCTTCTTCGTGTCCAGAATTGTCACAAAGTAGGCGCATATAAGTTCTGTTGGATTTCAAAACGAAAACTGATGTTATGTTAACAAAAAATAGTTATAATGTACATATTATAAACTAGGTTCAAATAGCCAAACTAGGTGAGAAAACAATATGACTGGATTGTAATCGTTTTGTCCCACCTTGACTGAAATTTCTAGACTCGCGTTTCTAGATAAACTGTTCAATCACTCACTACATTAGCAAAATTACATGATTACTCGTATTGGTTATAATAAAGTTGTTTGTCTTATAATGAACTAATTTCAATTTATAATTTATCTAAATATTCATAAATATAGTCTTAGTCTTGTCTTCAACTTAATATAATACTAGGAATACCTATAAAAGAAATGAAATCAACTTCAAGGTACGAATATACTTTATATTTGCCGACAGAAATCTGCCGGTTAATTACTAACATGTTTTATCAAAGAATTATGTTTGACCTGGGATATTATAACTAATGAGTTCGATAATGTCATAAATGTAGAACACGCTGTTCTAGTTGGAATGTCTGAGGAGATTCATAGTATCTTACGTGGTACAATAAGATTTGAGGGTCACTAAAAGATCCTCAAATTTACGTAGTGATCTAAAAGTTATGTCTAAATATGATTTATAGTTTGATATTGTTGTACTTAAGGAGCAACACAAGTACAATAACTGTAAGGTACTATTCTGCCTTGATTTGAATAATACATTTGATACGATAGGGTAAAGTATATTAAGTGCTTAACCATTCCAGCAAACCAGACGTCAATTGATCGAGTCACTCGGCCCCTTTCCACCGATAAATATTAAGAATGTTGACAACCGACTTCAGTCGCTTCTGTGTTTTGTCTGTGTGAGGGTGTTTTTGCGCTGAAAATTTCTGAATTACTCCACTAAAACTTGAATCTCTCATAAACTGCAAATCCGATCATAGATACAATATGTTGTTATTTTAAGAAATAGATCTCTCCAATAAGACCAATTTTGAGTACCAGAAGCACTCACAGTACATAATAACAACATCATTTACTGTGAGTTAAATCATAACAAAACAATAACGACAACACAATAATTTGAAATGTCTCGATATAAAAATGGTGTTAAAGCTCGAACCGAAATTTTCAAACCAAAATTCTATGTAGAGTGTCAACAGCCCTATCGTCTTAGATTAAAATTAGAGAAATCGGCGAAGAACTTACACAATGGTAACCATTTGAACATTGACGAAACCCGTCACCGTCCAACCGGCCCACATCTTCGACGCCCGGGTCATCCGGCGTGCTTTTATTGAACCATTCTTTTATTCCTTCCCAAGACACAAGACTACTATAGTCCTATGTCTACCGGTAGTCCGACGACTACCGGGTTTTAATAACTACATCAATTATGTTTTAAACTACTTTCAGCTTATAAAGTGTCTGTATATATAACAAAGTAAGTAGACAAGTAAATATAGGCAAACTCGAATAGCAAAACTTAAAAAAAAAAAATTAAATTTGCATTGAAATCGTTAGAGCGTTTCCGAGGTGTAGCCATGTGTAAAATTTAACATACGCTTAAAACTTGCATACCTAAACCATAATATATATAATAATACGGCGATATTTTTCATTAATTCCGTAACATTTGTCTAAAGTTATACGAAGGATTAGGGTCCATCAGCAGCGGCGTATAACCGACGAGGGCGAGGTAAAGAGGTAAAGCCGGGGAGAAACTTCGCCGCGATAGCGTCTTCGGGGCGGCGAGTGCGTTTCGAAAGCGCTATAACGGTTTACGAGTCGGCCCCCGCCCTCTCCCTCCCGCTCTGGGAGGAGATAAACTGAAAATTCACCCCGGTTTTATGCCAGTTGTAAAAATACATATCTTCTGAAAATTCCGCCTTTGTTGGAATTTCTGAAAACACGGCTGTCGTTAAGGTTTTGTATATATACCTGCGCGAAAATGTAAAGTAGTATCAGATGGTGACTTATTTTATTATTCGAAATCGGTAATTTTAATTCTTTGCTTGAAACACTATCATATGATACGTTTTCGGGTTAATAATTGTACTGAGATGTCAAGAGATTTATTTTGCTTGTCTGATGAATTTGAAACGATGAGTATTGCAAAGAACTTCCAATATTGCAGCTCGTCAAATAGATATGCTTTGATGTTTTCTCACCCATTGCACGCCTCTCTAAGTTAACTTATCTAGTGTCAATTACTTTATTATAGCGTTTTCGACTTATAACATATAAATTCAATACTGTTTAGTAGTCAAACCTTATCCATATAGTTATATGGACGATTAGATACTACTAAATAGGACGGTCTTCGTATAAGATGCCCTTATGTGTTATTTTGAAAACATTTTATTCTAAAATGCTTATCGATATCTAAAAGTTTATAATGCTGAAACCCGTAGTCACTCTGACGTGTAACTATCTGCACTACAGAGACAAATATATAAACATCATGTGATATCATTTTATAAAATATTACAAAGCTTGTTATAAATTAGTAATTTTATCACTATTATTCGACAATAAATTGGATAAAATAATATGTTTCATTTATTTCATTCTGAAAAGTCGAGATAAAAGCGCCTACAATGATTTAAACTTATTAAACTTTATCATATTTTGTTAAATCACAAAAAAAAGTTCGTATTTTTTCAAAGGAATTTTTTATTATTAAAATAAAATATTATAATAATACTTATTATTAAAATAAAATCATATTATTGTATTATACTATTCATCCATTAGGATAAATCTATTTTGAAACTTTTTTGACTGTAAATTATGCGAATTTTTACAGCTATGTACTTTAAAAACTTATTTTTAGTCATTGGAAAATTCTATGGAAATAAGATAATTAGAGTTAAAAAGAAAAGATTAAAAAAAAATCTATTTTTAAAAGGGGGATTTCATGGCCTACATGAGAATTTACAAGACTACTACCGCTGTGTCAAAGAGGGTCAATAAAATGTATTATTCCAAAATTACATAATTTTACATTTTTTGGCTACCAATTTCATTTGTTTATCCAAGTTTTACCTCAAAAGATATTAAAACTTAGGATGTATATGACGGTAAAAATGGTACAGATAGTTCGAAATTATAAAGATTCTTAATTTACTGTGGCATTCTAAAAGTTACGCAAATGCAGTTTAAATATACTATGCAAACTTATTTATCAATGGTTTTGTAAGGACAATTGATCGAAGTTCAATTAAAATATTACTAGTGCGGACTTTTGTGCATAACATAACTTTCATTGATGTAATAATTCCCTTTTAGCAAAATATTGTTTGGGTGTATTTGACAGTAGTAGGGTAGTGGTAGTGCATACTGAAAGTAATTAATTGTAATTGTAATTTATGTAATCATATATTGTTTTCAATTTTAATAATAATCGATTTAATAAAACCAAATTAATAAAGCAGAACAATTTAATAAAGCCCAATTTAATAAAACCGCCCTGCGCTTTAATTTCATACGTATGGTCCATAAAATATTGGGCTGTATACGGGATTGTTGGCGTGGAAAGAACCGTTCGCGTACTAAACGGCTTTCTTCCCTCAACCCGACAAAGAGTTCATTTCACAGTAGCTGTTTGCTGTCGGCATAAGGTTGCAGCGCGTGTGTTTCATCCGACTTCTAGATCTACGAACTTGCGTTCCACCATTTTCTTCAGCATGCAGACCCTCGTCGAGTGTCTTTGTCAGCATGTTAATTTTCAGTGATTTGAAAAAGTTACACGCCACTTAGGGGCTCGTCTGTGACGTCTTTTTGATCTCGATGTCTTCTGTCTCAAGTGGTAGGAAGTAGCTGGCTTTCTCCAGTGGTTAAGTAGTATTGACTTGTTTTGATAATTACAAGTTTCACTTCCTCTATCGTAAAGTATCCTACAACGATGGTGGTTAACTTGGTTCTCGTATTTCTTTACTGGTCGATCGAGTTGATAGCCAAGGTACTTGGTTTCTAATGAATACTTTACAAAATATTGCATTTTGTATTGGATGAAACTTTATCGTTCATAACAAGTAAACATCTAACACATATTCTAGTTTCATTGGGTATTACCTGGTTGCATGCCGACCAGAATATTCCTGTTGGGATGCAAAGATCGCTCGCTCATTGCGATAGAACTGTGCATGCTTTGTTGTTTCCTTTTAAATGTTTTGTTAAATATTGAAAAGTATAGATTTTGGGAGAAGCTAATCGGTGTTTTATTTGATATAACGTAGATATATAGATATGTTCGAATATCTACAAATTATTCTAAATCAACGTATTGTAATGGATTTAGTACATAATGATCTCGTAACAACTAGTATTATAAGAGAATTATTATAAACGACCGATAAACCCAAATATTGGTGCAAAATGCTCGTTATTACGTATGTATATAAAAATAAGAAATGTTCCCGGCGTTCCGGATAGGGCAGCCTTATAATGACGCCGCGCCGTCGACGCGTCGCTAAGGAAACCGGTTCGTTATCGCGGGCGATGTGTCCCCGTAAATAAATGCACAGTGATCTACAAATGTTTTTCTTCTAGTTAGTCGGTCTGTTAAACGAAAGTGTGTTTAAATGGATCAAAGAAAGACACGTACACACACACACACACACACACGCACGTACACAAACACACACACACGCGCGCGCGCTCACACAATCAATAAATTTTAAATTACAAATATTGTTTCTTGTAATTAGTCGATAGTTTCACGCTTTGAGGGTCGCTGAAGTAGATACAAAAATAATACAGTAAATAACATTTCCGTACATTTCCTACAATTCCCTTATTTATTATATATGAACGAAAAAAAAATCTAGACAATGAAAATGAAAATAACGAGGGAAATGAAGCAGCGGACACTGAAGCTGATCTGAACATAAATTATAACTGTAAAGTAAATGCTTTTCCTTCATAATAAAAGTAATATATTTCTGTCGATATTCTACATGAATCTGATGTCTATTATTATTAAAATTTACTTCATTTATTAGTATTATTATTTTAAGTATTATTATTATAAACCCTTTTGAGATTTTGAAGATTGAGATCAGATGACATATAAAACAGCAGAAGGCGTATTTTCAGAAATTCAGAATCACAATAAATCGCTATGGAACTAGTTGAGTGCTAATCATTGATCGCATTAACTTATGAACGCTCAATCCCCGAAATAAAATTTTAGCTCCTGCATGCCGCACTTCGCTATATATATCTGCTGACTGGTCTTCCAGAAATGTTTGGAATTATCTGGAACAAGAGTAGTAAATATGTTTCGTATGACTTAAACAAACAAGATTTATTACCCTGAAAATTCCATACCACAAAATAAATCCATTAAAAAATGAATTGTGAATATACACCAAAAGCGCCGACGGAGGCAAAAGCCAGCGCGCGGGGGACTTGTTTATTTAGACAATTTTATTCTCGCATATTTATTTTATAGGGGAACTATTTTGCAGTTCTATTTTTAGCTTGGAGAGCAGTTCCTAAAAATCTTTTCTTAATAAAAAATGAATTTAAAAAATATACTGAATAATTTAATATGTTAATCTTTAAGTCATTGTTTTTGTTGAGATACTTAAAGCCTGGTTTAAAATCTTAATTTTCAAAGGATTTTTATGACATATTTTTATTTTGAAAGAAAATAACAATTTATAGATTTATTAAATTTAGATATTTCATTAGAGTCGTGAAGGATATTATTATTTATGAATTCTATGTATTTTATTTTTATTGTTAACTACCTCGCCCGGCAGACGTTGTTCTGTACTTTTTTTTGTAGTTGACTTGTTCATATTCGTGAAATGTCCGCCGCTGCGCCAGCATGGATGTAGAATGGTTTTTTCTTCATCGATCGATGTCAATTTCAATCTCGGTTTCGATTTAGATTCTGACCTCAGTCACACTTTTGATTCTGATCCCATCTCCACACTCGTTTTCGTTCCTAATCCCGTTCTCAATTACGGTCCCGGTTCCGCCTTTGGTTCTCATTCAGGTGCTTTTCTCGACTCTTCGTCTCGCTATAAATTCCGATTCTGCTTTCAGTTCTAGTTCCAATTTGAACGTAGCCGGGGGTTAGTATCAAAATAAAATATAAATAACATCACTTGAAGATAGAACAGCTTCCTACGAATAAATGGATTTTTAGAATCGGAGTAGAAGTTCAGTTCAATAATACAAATACATGGTTGAAGACAGGGACAAATGTTGTCATGTTTAGTGTGTAGGTACAATACACTAAACATGAAATATCCAATACACTTTCGTTTTGATATCGTCTCCATACTCTTTCGACTCCAGTTCCGTTTTCAATTTCGATTCGAGTCCCACTTTGGATTCTGATTCTGTGACCTTTCTCGATTTTGTTTCCAGTTCAGCTTTCGATTCCAATTCCGTTACCCAGTTTCGATTCCGGAGGCAAATATTAATATCAAAATAAAATATAAGCTTTATTACTTGGGGATAAAAAAGCTTTATCTCAGTAAAATAATTATTGAAATCTTCTTACGAACATAAATTCATAGATAAAGCCGGGGTAAATGTTAGCCTTCTAATTCACTCAAGAATACTTGAAATATCTATTAGTGATAGAATTTTTAGAATCAATTCATTACTTCGGTTTAGTAGTACAAGTACGCGGATGAAAGCGGGAACAAAAGCTATTTTTTTAGAAACTTTCCTGGGCGTGCGTTCAACCTATCACAAAAGTTTCGCTGTAATTGAATCAAAGGATTAGGCATGCATAAAAGACACAAATAGATTAACTTTTATTTATAAAGATAGTTATCGTTTGAGGCTCCTCACTTGTCAACACAGAACGATTTTCCACATCTTTTGTAACACACGATGACGCTGTGTTCATCATGATTGTAATTCTGTTTCTCGTCTTTGATTTCGTCTTGATCTAATTCCGATTCCGGTTTAGATTTCATATTTAATTTAATTCTAATAAATTATCCTATTTTGATGGACTTATTTTCACGGAGTAATCTTAAAAATTATCTCCATAAAAAGTGCCCTAAACGTAGCCCAGTAAGCTCTTCTATCTTTCAATGAAAGTCGCATCGTGATCTGTTCAGTAGTTCCGAAGGCATCTTGGACAAACAGACAGACAGACATACACAATAGGTTATTTTCTTTTATACAAACCTTGTTCTGATAATAACGAACACAACAAGACAATATTTATCCAATTTGGTGTAGTCGTTCGAAAACGATGCGCGTACATACATTTTGGGGAATAATTTTTATTTATGTAGATTTATTAATTTCTCAAAAAGAATAAGCCGCTCCAATATCTGTGCATGTAGCACTACGTGGTGAACTCGGATCACGTGATGTTTATCAGCCAATAGTAGCTTGAATAGCCAAGGCGCGATTAGTTGTCGGTATGATTCCATAAGTGTTTTATTTCGTACCTATGGCTACGCACTAGACTTTTTTTGTCGTATTAATTTGAAATATTTATTCGCGTTAAGGAGTTACTAGAAACTGTCGTATTCGTTTGGCGTTTTGTACGCATTTGCAATATTGATCAACAAAAATGCCATAAAACGTTTCGAATGCCTAATGTATATTTGTTTGAATATATTAATAAAATACTTTCGGTGGAGTCGGGTCGGGTCATATTTTAAAACGGATAAAATTGTCTGAAATTTTTATTTTATGAATTACTTGTAAATGTTAAATTGAAACATTAAAAAATTCCAAGTTGACTAAAAAAATATTTTTGGTTTATATTTTTGCAAATGTAAAGCTGCGCAGAAGCTAAACACTACTGATTCGCGATTTTAGATTCACGCATTGACGAATACTGTTTATTATTGTATCAACTCGTCTAAAATATCTTCCTAAATTCGTCATCAGCTCTACTAACAGGACGCTAGACGAAAGTTCTGTACTCACGATTCACGACCTTAGGTGGCGTTCAGTGAGCGCGTGCCCAATCAGGTTTGACGGTAAATAGTCGTCAATTTGACGAAGAGAGTCCGTCAATATCTGCATATATATATGCACGATTATCAAATAATATCAGTAGTATTGAGTGCCAGGTGAATTTAGAACAAACACTAGATTTCAGTTTTTGTCTAAATTTTCATGAAAGTAGGTAATGTAACGCCTAATGATAATGCCTAACGATTGCGTGTAATAAAAGCAGGTACGTGAAAGTAATTATTTGCCCAAATGTATAACAGAAAGCCTATTAACCGGGCCGATTACAGTCAGCCCGGGACGAGATCGAACGAAAGTAATTTAGCTTTCCTGATTTGAAATTACTACAGTTTCGGAACGAGACTCGGTCGGACGTGTAATGAGGAACTAAACGTGTCCTAAATAGAAAATTACTTATAGTGGGAAATCCTTTATGATACGTGACGTTCGAGGAGAGTTACGCTTTAACGAGGAGCGCACGCGTCGGACCGAAACTCACTTAATCACTCTTGTAGGTGTTCGTATGCGAAATTAACGTTTATCAGAATAATATTATGATCAAGCTTTGTCGTTAGTGAATTTTTGGCCCTGTGGTCATACCCTTCGTCTGGTTGTGGTTTAAATTGAAATAATCCATTTTCAGATAGACCAATATCGGATTATAAATTTGATGTGGTATAACTTGGATTCCATGTGTATCTCTTTAATTGGATCCGATTGATATAGCCTATGTGTTAAGAGAGTTGTGTGTTAATACAGTATTTTTCTTCGTTTTAATGATGACGGATATTTTTGTGCCAGTGATACATATTCAATCATTGTCTGCTATTACTGCTGATTTATATTTGCTAGTGGGCCTAGCATGACCTAGACATGAGTCTCTCTACAGAGTTATCCTTGTCGCGCCAATACAATGAGAGAAAGAGACAGTCATATAGAGACTCTTGTCTAGGGCGTCATGCTAGGCCCGCTGGGAGAGAAAGATCAATATGAACTCTTACTTTAAATTTATCCGTTCGCTTAACATAACTATTTTCTGAATATAATCCGATAAATCGTTGGTTAGGGTTGTATTTTCAACCATTGTTTTCCTACATATATTTGTTGAACTCTGTTCTGGAACATAATTCTACAATTAACGTGAAAATTCTTTAAATGTTTTAGAGAAAATTTATTATTCGCTCCAGTCTGTCCATTCGACTCATGAAGAATTAAGCACATTAAACGATAAGAATTTCTATATATAAATGTAATAATGTCACAAGTGTGAATGATCCGGTGAATCTAAAAGTTACTAAGTCCGACGCAGAGAACGATGGAAAGAGCTATGATCGGGGTTTTTTTACCCACATAGAATTCGAAATGAGAAATTCCACGTAAGAAACAGACTAATAGACTAATAGCTTGGAGAATCTGCGAGTCGAAGCAACAGTGGTCAGATCAGGCGATAAGCGCCGGGGAATAAGAGTTCTCGTGGTGATCACGAATTGAAGATCGCAGAGTGAAGTACCTTCCCCTAGGTTGACTGACAACCTGATAAAGGCTGCGAGCCACCGTCAGCTGCAGGTGGTCGAAGGTGGTACATCGTGAAAATCTAGCAAGAAGGTCTATGTCCGGTAGTGGACGTCCGAAGGGTAAAACGAAACGAAACAAGTAGTCTGGTAGTGTTGGTTAACACACTGTGGACCCAATCTTACGAATAGGGTATATACATTCACTAATGTATATACATACACCTATAAAAAAATATTAGACGTCCTCTCATGGAGTCTTCTTCAAAGCCACAATGTTCATACTGATTTTTTTCCTTTTTTTTAGGATATTGAATAGACATTCAACTAATATAAATATAGCGGTCTGTCTGAGTTGAAAGAGTTTGAGTATGGATTAAGAACGAATGAGCTATTTGTCAAATGTCTTTTTACGGCAACAATCAAGTAATTATTGCGCCGTCGACGTGCGAGTTATAGAAAACATTTATTAACTAAATAAATGATTCTGTTAAGAGTAAATGTAAATGTGCGAAATATAATGTCACATTGATTGCAGTTATGAATAATATAAGTGTGTCACCACATGTACGTTTGGCTATTTATTACATAGTTCTGGTTTCCACACTCATGTACCGCAGTGAAAGCTATATGACAATCAAATAAACTTGAGAGAAGAATTGGTGTGGGAGATATATGTTAGACGATTTCCATGACATTCGATTACGTACTGGCGTAAACTTGCGTCCGTACTAGTCTGCGAATAATTGTCGGCACTTGTGGAGAATGCAATTTCTCCTTCGATGCAAATAAAAAAATCATTAAAAATACATAGAATAATTTTGAAAATATAAAAAAAAAAGTGCTATCTGTACATCTGTATCTACACGAAGGTCACATCACTGATTTCACGCTCGCCAAATATCTAGGATTAGCCGTAGGGTAGAACACATAATATAGAAAAGCTGTTCCTTCTGCTTCAAAATTTAAGCGGTCGTGTATGCGTCTCCTAACAAAACGTCGGAAGTACAAATATCACAGAGGTGGACGACTCCTGCAGTAATTTGAGAATTACTTTGAGCTGATGATGATGGCATAAAACAAACAATGACTGTAAAGAACATTCACCGTTCAACAGATGGCGTGTTTTTTGATATGCGTCGATTGTAATCATTCGAATACAATAAAATAAAACAACACTAGGTGTAGATAAATAACATCTGCGCATCTGTAATTTTTATTACCTAAGCGTACATAACTTAACGTCCCGACACATAAGTAGCAAATTAATTTGTTCTCAGTTAAAATTTTATACGCTTCCCGCTACACTTTTACGGCGCGAAGAGCGTGTGTTTAGTGCCTCATAAAGCAGGCCCGTGCGAAGCTGCGAACAGCGGGTTTATGAGCCCGTTAACGGCGCGTTAACGGCCCGTCTAAGACGTTATACCTGCCACTTATCCTTTTACACTGAAATTATGACACTTCCACATCTGATTGTCGCTTTTACTTCTGCCGTTTTGAGTTTCATACGCGTCACACATCTCACACGAGGTTCACTCGATGTGAAGCCATATTCATTTTTATAGGTGTGTGAGTGCACGTAGGTTGTGGATTGCTTATAAAAATTTTCGTATATCGGATTCAACAATATGCTACCTGTTTGTCATTTGATTGTAAATTTTTTAATAGTGTTTTGTTTTTGTGACAATCTGAATTTGAAACTTTTAAATTTATTTATTAAGCGTTTTAAATTATCCCCATTTATATACTATAGGATATCCTATATATATGTATTTATAAATATTTTTTCACGTGTCACGACTATTTGTGACAACTACTCGTTTCTGTGATTCCTATCAATAAATGATTAATGTCGTACTGTTTCGAATGGGTTTCCTTTGAGGTCGTGAATTTTGCAATTTTTTGAAGATTTGTCGAAATTCACTTAACATGATAGTTTATTCTCACTGACCGCCCTATTTTGTCATCAAATCAAATGATAAACTAATATTTTATGGTGTGTTTCAATTAGAAAAAATACTTAACCATGTAGGTCGTAGAGCTGGGTCGATGGCTCCTGTGTCGCGCGCGGGCGTGGTAGCAATGGTTAGCCTAAGTATAAAGGTTAGTTAGCCTACATTACATTAAGTGAATTGCTAATAACTACGTGTGCACGTTTAATTACTGTTAATGTTACATTTTATTTAGTCGAAAAAAAAACGTAAATATATAAGTTATATAAAGAATATATAAAGTTGCATTTGTAACTCATAAAATAGTACGATATTTACGTAACAACAAAACAGTAAGTGTCAATAAAAAGCTAATATCTGATTGACTAAAGTTATATAATACGTTTCATTAAGCATAATTTGATTTATAAGTTCTTGTTTGAGTGATTACTCAATAAAGTCTGTCTTTAATGAAATATTGAGTTGTGTATATATTTAATATCAATATTAGCGATACAGAAAATAAAGTAAATCGATGTTCCAAAAGGTTCGAAATAACAATATTAGGATTCCGTACATACATCCAATGAAAGTGAAATTAAAAATTTAAGTATCTATATATATATATATATATATTAATTATAGAAATCGATGCATGGTACGATAAGGTTTGCTCGTTGAAATGGCGCTACAATGTGGCGGCGGGGCACCGCTTAAGTAAGTCAGGCACTTTACGTGATTGACTATCTAGTACCATATTAGTGTTTCCGACCAACACCATCAAACTTTTTTTGTAAATCTAGTTACCTAGATTGGGTGTTAGGTAAATTTTTAAGTCTGGGAGCGCTATGAGTTAGCAATCTCCCTATTTTTTTAGCTGTTTAGTTTATTGTTTTAAACTTAGCGGTACCCCGCCGCGACAATATAGCGCCATTTAAACGAGCAAACCTTATCGTACCATACATGAATTTCTAAAATTAATATATATAAATATTATAATTATAGGTGTTATTCAATCGAGTTTGATAGTTCAACGTAAGGTATTATTTTTGACTTTTTAAATGTTCGCTTTTTTCTTTGGGGGTTTTAAATTTTTAATATAATTTTTATTTTAAAATTTTTAAACTTAGCAAATTTGTTTCAAATTTTAGGTCACACGTATGTCTGCAAGTAAAGTAAATATCCATTATGCGTCTTAGATTCTTACCGCAACTAACAAAAGAGCTGACAACTTTGAAGCAACTCAACCGATTTTGATGAAACACACTTAAGAAACATTGCTAGCAAACCTGCTTTCAAATGAGAAAACCCACATCCAAATGGGTTCACGCGTGTCAGAGCTACGGTGCCACGGACAGTCACACAGACACACACACAGAGCGGTCAAACTTATAACACCTCTCTTTTTGCGTCGGGGGTTAAAAAAGCAGAACCTGTATAGAATCAGTCTCGTATCTCGCTGTATGTTCGTGTATGACGGACCGTTTTATTCGATTTAACTGGACGAGACGACTCAGTCGTAATATATACTGTGATATACAAAATAATTATAGGATGGACTAATCTTGGGTGCCAGTTAGAAAATTAAAAACAAAATTTGGTAAAGTGCATCATATGAAATACCAAATCAACGGGTTTGTTATGAAAAATAGAAATATACTTTGCTTTTAATTTCGAAACGTATCATTAAAAAATATTGGAGAAAGATATACTATCTCAGGAGAAATGCAAAGTGGTCATGAAGAAAAAAGTGTATAAAATGTGTTAATTGTTAAATTTTACCGACGACTAAAGCGATGATTTATTCTATGAAACCCTTTTCACGCGAATTCGGGTACTTACTATAAATAACACATTTTATTCAAAATTATTTATTTTCTAAATTACATTTTTTTTTATGTTATTAACCAACTAATGTATTTTAACAATCCGGTGGAGACGTTTAGTTTCGTTTCATAACATTATCCTTTAAATACTTATTATGTAACAACGTTCAATGTAGTGAGTTCTTGTGCGTGACACATATTTATTTTATTAATCACTGAATAGTGTTGACCTTAATTGCCAAGGTGCTCTAACCTGAGAGGTAATCCTAAGGATATTTATACATTTTTTCTTTCATTTAAATAAATAATTGCCTCTATAACTAAATAGAGGCCGTTGAATTCTATTTATGGCAAAGTTAGAATCAACACATAAAACTAATAATTACTATGTACAATAACATTAATTTATGTGTACGTTATAAACGAAACAAGGACGGGCACGTTTTCGATTTATTTTGTTCGGAGCGCTGGTAACAAAAAAAAAAGCACATATTCGATTCAGCCGATCGTATTCAACATCGAATATTGTGATATATCGTGTAAACAGTTAAAAGGAAGCTCCTGATGAGTGAGGGATCAAATAGTGAGGAAATCGGAAACTCAAAGCTCGGGAGTCCGCAGCTTTTTTTTTGCGCCGGGCGGCGGATCGGCGTTTCATAGGGCTTTTTCTTCTGTTTCACTTGTTTCCCTTTTTTCCTGAAATATTCCGAATTAATGGCCGCCCGTTGCAAAATTGATCATTTCGCTTGTGGAAGAGATCGAATATTTTATGAGCTATCGAAAACTTATTGGTAGGATGTGAGTAAATCTGTGAATTTAATTGCATTTCGTCTTTTATTAGACTGAATCGGGTTAGAGATTGTTGTGATAAAATACATTTTATAAAAATTATTTCAAATAATAGACTTTCTAAATACAACTCCTGTCTCGTTTCTTTCCACTATTTCTAAACATTTCTTTAGTTCTCCCTTTTGTATATCGAACTTATTGATATTCGTAAAACCATATATATAAGGATGCCGAAAAGAACAGAAAAAAAAAACAAAAGTAATTACTTTTATAAATACTTTCTGCCGAAATTTAAGTTATAATAGATGTTTAATATATATTATTGCTTGTTCCGTATAAAAGCTTGGTCAGCCGATGCATCCTCCTCAATTATAAATCGATTGAAGCGGTTGCTGTAGACACCCACTGACGCTGCTGTTCCTCTATCCTCAATCGAAAAATTTCTTCGTCAGGAAGAACAGTCTGACGTAGCAGCGAACGACCATCTAGTCGTAAACCTGAGCGGTCCCTTTTATAAACAAATTTTTAAACTAATCCATATGCGGCTACTGCAAGTCCAGAGATAGTGACACATATCGTGTCGCGAAACGATTAACTGAAAATACACATGGGGTATGTCATTCATATGTTCACTGGTCACGATCTACCTCACACTCAAATTTGCAGGAAGGCAAGTGTTTATTCTGTGAGAAAACATACATAAAATTCCTGTCGCATAACGTAAAAATATGTAGGCCGTAGAAGCTTAGAAATACTACATTAGATATTAAAATGACTGTAAAGCAAAAGTCAAACAACAATCAACCAAAATGATTTATTAAAAAAAGTATTTGAAATCTTTTCAGTCGTTTCAGAGACAAACAAACAGATAGAAACTTTTTGACATGATGTACGCCTTATTATTTGCGGAGTCTCGTGTAGTTATTGCAACACTAGTTTCGTCTAAATTACTCAATCGTGTTGTTGCATATGGACATACAGACAGACAAAAATTTTAAAAGTGGCAAATATATACAAAGTGAGTTATAAAACGAATATTTACTCCAAAATTTTACATGAATGCCGATCTGCTGCCGATCGAATGCCGAATGCCGATCTATATATATATTAAAATAGATATAGATCAGAGAAATCTTCTCTGCTTGATCCGTGGTCCTAGAAGGTGTAGCCGTGTCGTGAGACTAAATACAGCGCGATACACGACGTTTACGACTGTGGCGATGTGAGTTACGTTAATAGTTCGGTACTCACCGGTGGAGCTAAGAACCCCAAGCCTTATTATTATCCAGGATTGACTTAAGTCAGAACCCTTAAAGCGGACTAATCTCATGTATGTTTTCGTTTGAAGGGTGATATCGTGTGTCACAACAGGGCTAAAAATAAAAATTTGCGCCTCTATAACCCGTTCGCGGTGTGCATAACAACATCTTTCAAATGGCTCTGACGATTTCGATGATTTAGATTTTTATTTTGGAACATTTTTGTGAGTCAAGTTTGTCTATATAAATATTTTCCTCAGAAAATCGGAAAAGGTGATCAAAAAATGTTTAATCTTTGCGTTATTTAACACTATTCGTTAAATCTTAAGATTATTGTTATTGAGCGACTGGTTATCAACAACAAATACTACATAACATGAACTGCAGATGGCATTATTTAAATAAAATATTTAGAAGAATTTTGCCATCTACATCTATTTATTGTTAGAAACACGCAGTCATGCAAAGGCGAAACATTCTGAAGATCGGCTCCTAGCACTCGGTTGGCCGCAAGCGTTAGTTGAACTGTCATTTCAGTGTTTGGTATTAGGTTCAGAAACTGATCGATTCAAATGAGTAATGTTGTTTGGAAAATAATAATTGTCTCAACATCGACACCAGAATCGACGCCACTCTATTTTCTATTTATTATTATTTATTGTTTTATTATTTTATAATTTTATTATCAATAAACGAACGGATTATGTTGAGAATAGAATATTCTACAGTTATAAATGGACGCAGTAGGTAACTCTATCTTGGTACTATGAACAGACTTTCGAAGAAAATCTAATTTAAATCTGTCTTCCGCAATAGGTCTAAATAGATTAGGTCTCTGAATTTATATTCCAACAATTTAAAGTTTTCGAATTGTCGGATTTCTGATACTATGTAAAAGTGAAACAGCGTCGGTATATTTAATGCTCAAGTTTACCGACTGTATAGACCGAAATGTATAGACATTGTATAGACATACAGACATAACATACAAATGTATATATATATACAGACGTATGTTAATATACGACATACGGTCTATACTGAAATTAGACTGTATGTTTATATTAACATACGCATAAAAAAACTAATGTCTTACAACACGTAATCCTTATCACATATACCCATAACATGTATATAGTTACGTGTGATCACGGTTTTGGAGATAGGCTTTTATTGTGTTTATCGCGGTAGAAGTCATGCGAAACTAGTCACGGGGAAGAGGTAGCCCCGACATAAAACGTCTCAAACGTCTCGCGAAACGGCGGGTCCGCTCCGTGCGTTTCCTTCCATTGTCCAGAACACAGATATGGAATTCATTGTCTAATATTCACTGAACTGATACAACCCGTTCGTCCATTTATAGCTTTGAAGTGCTTGTTAGTGGCTCTTCACTTTTATGATGCGCTGTGAAGTTTAATGGCGTAATCTAATATTGGAAACGAAATTCCATTGAATAAACAATTTATTGTAAACGTAATATCATTATAATTCAATTTTTAATAAGTAGTGATTGTTAAAAATTTTTAAAGCTTCAAAATTAATAGATTTTGATTTGAAGCATCTAATGGTGGGTTGGAAGGGAGTAAAAAAAAATTCCGAATCGGTTTATAAATGACGAAGTTCTGAGGTAACAAACATTTAAAAAATGCAGCCGAATCGAGTACCACTCCTCTTTTTGAAGTAGGTTGAAAATGTTCCGAATGCACGTCATCTCGATGTGCTATTTGTTCTTGCCGACTTATTCCGACTCAGCGCTCCCGTATCAATATTCATACTAATATAACTTATACGGTTTCCTTTTTACTACATTACCCAGTCGCTATTTACGAGTGTTAGTATATCAGTTTGTTTTCTTATACTAGTGTTTATGGCTTTATCTGTAGACACCGATTTGTTTAAGTTAATTGGTCTTAAAACTTTAAAATAGTTTATTAATTTAAAATGTGAGTGAGTCACAGTGATAGTAAGAGAATAAATCTTTCAAAACTAAACACAACTCGACCAGTGATTTTTTCTTTGTGATCACTTACAAATATATAAATACATAGAAAATAATAAATTTATATCGACATACAATAGGTGTCCTATGATGGCTCATTTATTTTAATCCTAAAATGAAAGGAAATGGTCCCAAGGGATGTTTAATAATAAGTTGATGATGTAGAAATATCTTCACAGAGAATTTAAAATAATTCTTTTTACAGGTTCTTGTAAATCGTTAATGATATTTCCACATTAGGTTCATTAAATATAGAGCAAATGTACATATTCGAATCGAGGTAGAGGAAAAAGTAATTAAAAAAAAAATGAATTGGCACAATCAACTTTTTTTTATTAATTAAATTTTTTTCGGTAGCAACAAAAAATATTTGATTATCAATAAAGAAAAATTGTTATACGACGACATTATCAAAATGCTACATTCAATAAAATTATAATGCAACAAGGATGAAGGCATGTGCTTGGTGTGTCTAAAAACGTAAAGTAGGCCTCTAGGGCGAATCTCGGCACGAGTACTCACCCTAAGGGACTGTATTACATGAAAGCTAGGCCGGACAAGGAGATGATTGCCCTTCCAATAAGGTATGTAGGTCGCCGCAGACGATGCGTCAACACACTGCGTCGAAGTTCTTTCTTTGAGAAGTTAAGGTTAAGTGTTAACCGAATTAATAATTGTTTTTTTGTTGTTTCATACCCCATATTGAATAGTGATCAACGAACGCGTGAACTTGTCTTGTATATGAGTTTTGGATTAAATTTTCGTATTTTAATAAACTAAAATAATGCTACACTGTGCATCACACGAATATTGGTACTGTTAAATCACAAAACATTAATGTTTGACTTGTGAGACGTTTAGATTGATCTTCATTAGATTATGTATTTTAATAAACAAATACCTGGACAACCGAGCTATACGCGGCTTCTTTAGTTAGTTGTGGAAAAATGATAAACTTACCCAAGAAATCAATAACTAGTTTGTTATTTAACACAACACATATAGCGCCAGCAGTAGTTAATTTCATGTAGTGCCATTTGTTGTCGATAACCGATAACGCTGTGGCTACGAGCGGTAAAGTGTAAATACTTAAAAAAATATGACGTATTTGAAGAGTTGTTTTGTAACCTACGAAATGAAGATGTTTGAATTTGAATTCAATTTAATTACTTCAAAACGAAATAGCGCTAAATAAAATATCGCTTAGAATTTCTTTATCTCATTTCTTCAGAGTACGTACAACACCTATGAAGACAAACTTGAAAACCTATACTTTATTAAAGTAAAAGCTGACATCGAAACTATTTTAGTTGTTCGACCCGTTTTAGAGATATATGTATGTGTGAATGTGTGTTTGTATGTATGCATGCATGAATAAGAATTGCATACTTAAATTAATAAGAATATATCCAGAGCACCATAATATACGAAGTTTACTTTCTAAGCTGTGGAAGATGTAAGAAATTAAAAAAAAATCACGTCCCTCTTCAGCTTCTCTGGAGGTGTGTCGCGTCCGGGCCGGGCCGGATTCGTTTAGTAATTTCATTCACCTGAGGCCGAAAGCTCTTCTCTGAAAATTATGAAAGGGGCACGCATCTTAAATATTCAGATTGCGCGAAAACTCGACGCGCCTCTGATATTGAGGCCGGCGGGCGGGCCTGCCGGCTTGCTGTATTTATTATCGCTATCTCGGCGCGCGAGCCGAGACGAGCTTACGGGGGTTGTGGGACTTTTTTTCTAGATCTCAGAAGATCTGAGATGTCTTTTCAGATATTTGTCGAATGTTTTCAACGTTTTTTATTATTTAAAGAAAGGGCGCGATTACATTTTTGACGTGACAACGTCTTAAATTAGGTTGCGGCTGGGAGTCACTTTGAAAAAGTGTAACGCTCGGTAACGTAACGATGAGTCACCGAACGAGAGGCCCGCCGAATGCCTTGCGTCTCTCCCACTCAACTATGATCGGTCTGCCGCGCGCTCAGCACTAGAGAATTAGTGCATAGCTTGCAAATGTATTGCAAGTTATTGTATGTATATTTGTATATAAATACGTATGTATGTAAAGGTAAAAATAAAATTTTGTTAATATGAAATTCAGTGCGAGATTCTTTGTATAAATTAATGTTTTAAATATAATTCTTTGTATAAATAAATGTTTTAAATTGTTACTATTATTTCATCCTTCTTCCTACTATACGAATGAATATTCACATTAAAATGATTTTACCATTCAAAGTCGTTGTCACGTAAAACTTTCGCCCGTATACCGACTTTACAGGCAACCAAATTTTGTTGACAATGCCAAGTTCAAGACTTACTATTATTTTTTTCAACTGTCATATTGAACACTTGTAAGATAATTTTGGCAGATATTTATTTCCCTTCGGTCGACCTTATCGTCTGGCTGTGTGATAGAATTGTATAAAACTTTATGTTTTATACCATATTTCAAAATTTTAAGGTAAAGCATCAAAAATTCAATTAAAAATAAAGTTAGTCCAAGACATTGTTATAAATTTTGAGATTCAAGGAAGTAAAGAATTCTTGTGCAAATTTTGTAAGATGTGTTGATTAAATTCATATTGTATGTGCGTGCATGCGTGTGTGCGTGCGTGTGTGCGTACGTGTATGTGTACGTACGAATATGCGCGTGTGTGCGTACATGTGTGCGTATGTGTGTGCGTACGTGTGTGCCAGCGCGTGTGCGTGCGTGTATGCGTGTGTGAGTGTGTGTGCGTGTGTGCGTAATTAGTACATGTGTAATTTTTTAATAACTATCTAAATTTTTGAGTTCCAAAAGATCAAATGCATATATTTCGAACTCTGGAAGTTTTGTGGTCAGTCAATAGGGTTATTAGCTTTCCGTTTTTGGTTTTCAATTAGCGATTAGCGTAATTACAAATTCTTAGTCAACACTTCTGAAAACGTTCAATAATTACTTATTTGTGTTTGTTTATGGAATAAATGCCATTTATGGTATTTATTATGGACGATAAAAAAATTTGAATGTGTATTTGTAAAAAATATGCATTACTCATATGTAGTTTTAAAATTACCAAAAAAAGAAATATTATTATAAAATGCTATCAGGCTGTAACGCCTACCTACGTTACAATTTTGAAGATTACAATTTTGAAATATTCAATTTTGATAGCAGCATAATCACCTAATAACACTGCAAGACTGGCTGGCCCACGACTTATAAACAATATCACTACTTTAGCTAAAATCTATGGCTATAATACGACGCGCAAGGGATGCAGTCTAATATGTATTTACTCACACGTTCTAAGGACTTCAATCAATAATATCATTAATATAGAAGAGCCATCCAAATACTATCTCCCGATTTTGGATTGATCCAACAAACAGAATCAAGGCGGATTTACAGTTTGCCACGTGGCAAATCGTTGGCTAATTAGCGACATCCCGTCTCTAATTTAGCGGCCGGTGCTTAAAATGTTTGCATGAAGTAAGTAATAGAGTATTCGAGGCACGGCAGATTTCTATAGCTTAATAACATTATTCTCTACTTTTGTCTGTGAGTGGAACATAACATGTCTTAGTTAGACGTATCGCCGTCATATTTAATACAGGGAATTTTGTTTAGTTTGAGACTTAATGTGTACGTTTTTATTCGTCAACTTAATTCTCTTTACATTTACTACTGATGTATATTTCACCTTCAAACATGAAAAGACTTACGATCATGAAGTTTATACCTATTATGGTAACTTCTAGAATATGTACATATATTTCGTAGACAACGCTGTAATGAAATGCTTTGTGTTTCATTTTCCACGTTGAGAAGTTATAATGTTGTAGTGAAAGGTAATCTTTGCTTCTAGCGAAATATTTATTTCATCCGTGTCTGTCATTAAATAGCGGATCTTTCAAGACTGTCGAGTTGGAAACGGCTTGAAAACCACAAATCTGGCCTTTCACGTTTGCGAAATAGCTACAAAGGATTTAGGGCGATAAATTGTTACAAAAAACCGCCCAAGTGGATGTCGGGCCTCACACAGTGTAGTCCCGTAGTTGCCTGTCACAATATGCGGATTTAGAAAAGGGGCCTTTTGGGTTACGTCATAAATCTATTATTTGAGTCCACAAAGTTAAATAAAAGTAAGTCTTATGAAGCTATTCCATAATTTTAGATCTGCCTATTATACTCAAGCAACAAAGTCATCTAACTAATTTTCAATGGAATTTGTACAAAGCTTTGTGCTATACAGTTTTGTGTTATTCTTATCGACACTGCATTAAGTCCATTAACGTCACAAATTGTTTTCACAACTTGTATGGCATTTTTCCCTTTTCTGTAATAAAACTTCAAAATGTATCTAATATCTACATTAGATTCATCCACATAAAAACTATTGAAAAAATGGCAGGACACCGTTTTTATTTCCTAATTTCTTTATTAAAATGTCATGTATTTAATGATATCAAAATAAGCCAGATACAGACAACACAACCAGAGAGATTTTACTACAACTTTTTACTTATCAAATGCGAAAAGGCTTTTTCTCCGATCTTAATATAGTATCAAATTATCGGTGTGGTTACTATGTATTTTGTTACCAAATTATAGCTCTAGTCCTAAGAGCTTCCGAGCTAAGCCGCAGACAGACGGATGGACGCGGTTAAACTAAAGCGTTCCTTGATGACTCGGAACTTTAAAAAACAGGACAAGTGCGAGTTGAAATCGCCTAAAGAGGTAAATACATTTTTTTAAATCTAACCCAGATCGATTTGTAGTAATTAAAACAATTATTGCAAATGCAAGTTTGTGTTATTTTAATGCATGTTATTTTAAAACCATAAAATGTTTATGTTTTATTTTAATCTATAACTAAAGAATTATTTTCCATATTATTTTTTGGATTGTAGGTTGTGTAGTTTCGAAAATAAAGAAGAAGAATCCTCAATTTTCATCAATTTTCAGAAAAAAAACTAAATCTGTTTATCTTAAAGTAATGAATATATATGTGTTTGAGGCTCTTACGACAAGCTCTTTCATTTGAAACGTCACACGGAACAAGTCACAAAATTTGTTCTTTTAATTTTATAATTTGCTCTCCAAAAAAAAAAAAAAAAAAACCTCGATATTCAAAATTTATTTATTTATATTATACGTTTGGGCCACAAAACTTCATAGACATGTGCACTGACTTGGTCGGACAACGAGCTCTTTAATACATTTGTCATTTGGTTAGTTTGCAAGACTTCTTTTTTAATTTTCTAATTTACCTTGCAAACGGGATCCCGCTTTTCAACATTTATTTATTTACGTCATATGTCTGTGTTTGAGTCACAAACGATCATATGTGTACCGAATTTTCACTTAATCGGTCCAGTAGATTTGAACCAAATCGGCTGTGACAGACGCACAGACAAACACACGAGTGATCCTATATGCGTTCCGTTTTTTTTTTTCAGTCGAGCGTACATAATCCTACAAACGTAAAATTATTAATAGATAATTAGCCTCTGTATATGCGTTTTTAAATGTTTGTAGTAACAGAAAATTCGAAACGACTTATTCAGTGTTGTAAAGTTTTGTTAATATTATAAAGTACTGGTAATAAATTTTTAAGTTGACGAGGAAGAGATAGATAAAAATTAATACAGCTTAGTGAAGTTTGGTTTCATTTTAAACGGAATTAGATTAATGGCGTTTTGGACAGCGTTTTTATAGTATACAATTTTATTTTAAAATCTTAAACAACATGTAAATTTCAACTGGATCTATAGTTATCCAAACAAAACTATCACTTTTAACCATTTAATGGTGGCTCTCTATACGACCTGGGCGTATCTTGATGTGGTTAAAAGTCAATGATTTGACCTTAGATCTGACATAAGTTGTTAGCTTGTTTGACATTGTTGCCGTGGTGTTGTTATTTCAGGTCCTAATTATTTTGGGATCTAAATTTTAAGCTCTAGACGTCGCTCCTGTCGGAGCTGCGAGCTGCTAACGAACGTCATCACCAATGATATGACCATTTAGGGAACCGACGGCTTAATGTGACCACCGAGAGAGAGCGCGTGGTTTTTGAATCGATTCCAGTGAAAATCAGTGCTTTAGAGCAGTCCAGGGTCAGTTCAGTCAGGGTCAGGGTCAGTCCAAGCAGACCGCAGGGTCAGGATTCCAACCGACCAGTTACTTCCAGCTAAAAGGCGACGCTTGTCGCCAGTGAGCTACAATGCTTTTCTATGACATACTATATTAAACGGCAAATAGTATATGTATTATCAGCAATAGCTTTGTGGAATATAAAAAAGCGATAAGAAGGAACGAAAGAAATAGCTCAAAAATCTTGCGAACGTTTATGAAAATAAACAACTAGTCCATATCGCATCTGTGTATGACGTTTTTTTTTTCCATTACTTAATATCTTTAAGAAGATCGATCACTCTCCTTACTCGCACGAGACCTAGTTTATAAAATTTGTTTTGTTGCGCAGACAGTAGAGGGCGTGCGCGTCATAGCTCAGTTAAGCGGGGCTCTGCCGTTGACGGTTTGAGGTCTTCGCTAAAACACAACTTCTAGTAACTTACAATGTGAAGATCACAGGTAGTGCTCGTTTCTTTGTGTTACCGCTGAGATATATTTGATGGGGGATTATTGAACTAGAATCCAGTCCTTTTCTTGGTGCTCGGAAAAAAATGTAAATTGTGTGGAGACGAAGTATTGTATCTGTTGCAGATGAATAAGAAAAGAAAAGAAAATATTTCTTCAGTTGTTCTCAAGTAAACGGTTATATACATGAAATGAAACATTTTTTTTTATAGGATAGTCGAAGGGCAAACGAGCAGGCGAGCCATCACTCGCAAACCCCAGTGCGTTGCCAGCGTCTTGAAAGGGAATTGGATATCTAATGGAGTGGGATCGGATCGATGGAATGGGGGAGAAGGTTACCGGAACTCTCACTCACCGGACGAAACGAGCTACTACTTCACCTCCATATTCTGTGAGCACACTCTCACTGGTCGAGCTGGCCCCTTTTGTGGCAGCCGAGTTGGTCACGGCATGGTTTTAGCGAAATAATGATATATTGTTACAGGTTACTTTTTCTAAGTCAATTAATGGAATATTAAAAATCTCATTCTTTCGAAATAGGGAGTCACTTATATTTTACCCACGGGGAAGACTAGAATTAAATGTGTAAATGTCTTTTTGACTATTGATTTTGAAAATTTCCCCGATACTTTTCTCTTGAAAAGATTTGTGGAAACCCGTAGGCAAATGTTACTTTTCTCGAACTTGAATAAAACACCGACCAAATTTAATGTAAGGCGATGTTTACACTCCAACTTTTGAATAAATCGTTCCGGTAAGTGGTATTTTATTGAATTACGCGTCAAGTTTACAACGTATTCCGTTTGGGGGCGTCAAAAGTGCTTTATCTGGCGCTAAAATGTTTTTACACGACAATTTTGCAGCACACGTAAACTTAAAATTGCGTACGACACAACCGATAATTTCTATGCTATTTCTCTTCACATTACACATTTAATCGGCGAGTGTTTAACTGTATATAAACTATAACTTATTTTAAATGTTTGAAGTTTACAGTCGCCGATTATAATACTTAATTAATTTTCAATGCGAATTCATTAGTATTTGACAGTTTACTTATTTTGAAGCAGAAAGATTTCTGTACAACGTAACCATTTCTTATGATGCATTAAAATGCAATGATTAGATTTACATTTTGTTCTGCGGTCGCAGGAAGTCGTAATCAAGTCACGATAACATTGCGAAAAATGTGTAGTGGAAGGATTTAGCAGATATTTTAGCTACCTAATGATCTATCGATATTTAATTATATGATTTATATTTCACCGACAATAGCCCAGAATGGACGGTACGAGTTCCGTTAACGCCAACCTTTCGGAAATGCCGACACCTACACAGATGTGAGACGAAAAATAAGGAACTTCATTTGATAAAGAACAAAGAAACGAAGACAATTAATTTTTCAGGTTCATCGCTATCAATGCTCGATCTATATCGACTTCGTTTATGAAAGGAAACACAGAATTGAAGCCATAACTCACGAGCTGGTTGAGAGGGACACGCGCCGTGTCCACATACAAATATCATAAATTCAGCAGGCCCGCCGTCCGCCGCCCGCCGTCCGCCGCCCGCCGCCCGCCGCCGCCGCCTCGCTCCGGCGGTCCCGGGATTAGGCGGTGTTCCGGAATTCCTACAAAAAACGCGAGAGGCCCAGCGCGCGCGCCGACACCGCGCCACAGCCGTATTTCCATAACGGCCGCCGCCGGGCGGACGGCGCCGGCCGTCGGCGGAGTTCGCCGTTGTTATGCGATATTACATGTAATATTGTTTCGTTTCACGACTGCATTCTTCCTTCGGGATCGGTACAAATATTTCTTTATTAGTTCCTTAGAATATTGACATGTACGCGACTGGAATATGTGAATAGTATAGGAACATATAATGAAAAAATTTTGTCGCACATATAGCATTCGTTGTATACTCTGTTTGTAAGTATACCATATATTTAAATTGACAGTTAAATCCAAAGCGAAGCTAGTTCCAATTTTATACTCTAAATTATTATCAATATACAGAAAACACTTTCAGAGTTATAAGTTTAAAACTACATGATTTGTATTACCGACCGACATGAAGTTGTCAAAAAAATTAATATTTCGTCACACCCTTTCCAACAATAGCGGAGAACATTCAAAATATTTTTTTAAAACTCGCGAAGAATAAAATAAATCTTTGGCATAAATGAATTCGGAAAATTACAGTTGCTTTGTACCATCCCCCTGCATGGAGGTGCATCGTTATTGTGTCGTCCTGCGCGTTAGCTCGGTGCGGTTTTAGAGTTGCTGACGACCGTCGCTGTCGATGTGCTGGCAAAGTCGGGGATTGAGGGTTAACTTGCTCTCAAGACACTTAATGATCGATTTGATCTCAGTGAAGTTAAAAGCTTATTGGTCAATTTGATCGTGCTCAAGTTCTAAATCCGTGCACTATCACCACATTACATTACGTAAATATAACAAAATCGAAATTAACAGATGTCTGCACTTTCTAAATACGAGTATACGTGTTAAACTTATATGAGAGGTTTTTATAAGTTTGATTGAAAGCAAAACACTGGTCTTAATCTATCCGTCTGTATGTATATTTGTTTGAGCACTTACATTTGTTATATCCCCTAGAAGCCGAATTATGTACAAAACTTTTTTAGACTGGGAACTGTATCTGAATACAGGAAATTAACTTTATAAATTCGCGTCTATTTGTTATTAAAACATGTCATTACACATTTAAGGATTGAGACGAGGTCAGGACTGGGATCGAGATCATCCTTGGACTCGGCGTCATTAGAATTCGGTAGGAATTCATTGTAAGACGACGCGGGCGGAGCTGTATCCGGAAGCTAGTATTAAATACAGAATATTGTGACAAAAAAATACAGTTTCAAAACCTGACTCTCTTATTATATATTCTTATTTACATTCTTTCGCCGAAATCTAAACTGCTATCACGTCACAACGGACGTGACGTGTGACATGACGCGTCTGTCTGTATATTACGTACTTACGCAGGGAGCGTCCCGAGGAGTTTGGTATCGGAAGAAGAATTAAATGTCTGTCTGTCGTATATCAGACACACCGTTAGATCGTAAGCTAACATCGGCAATTTTCGGCTTGACAAAATTTTGACTGTCCAACTTCGCCCTCAGCAGTGCGGCACAGGTGCAGGAGTCGCAAGTGAGTGCTTTTTTGTGTATCTCGCGAGCCGGGCGGCGGGACACAGAACCGTGAAAAAGGGAATTCGGGGGGGAAGCAGCGACGGCTCGTTCGGACTGTATCGTCGGTTAGCCGGAATCATTATTTATGGTTATTGCTCCCGTTCCCGGTCGGAATCGGCCGATCCGGGCCTCGGGCCGATGTTATTTATTTACTAAACGCACACGCGATATTAGGACTTCCACGGGAGTCGTACGGCGTGCTGCAGGCCGCTTTAGGGTTCCTCGAAAAAGGCGGATCGAAGGAAGCTGTACGATTTTTATCCGATAGCGATGTAGCTGAAAAGGAGTGCTATATATCGGATGTGTGTATGTCTATATATACATACATACGTACACACACACACACACACTATATATATATATAGTTATCTCTTACTTAATCATGCGGGTGATAAAGCGAGTACCTATAAGATCAATATATAATTTGTTGGTGAAAGCGCACTATGATGATCGTATGCGATTTTTCATTATACAAAAGTTAATCCTGACTGATCAACTTACGACATTCGCAAAATTTTTATATTGCAAGAAAAACATATGCAAATCCATAGGCAACTTTGTTGATTCAGCATTATTTGACACATCGAAATTTCAAATTCACCAACCAAAAGTGCGCCATGCCCATCAATATATTCAATTAAGCACTTTGTTCCTTATTTGATTATTCAACACAAATTGGCATAAACTGATTTTTAAACATTTGAACTGTAGTCCGTATTTATTATGATATAGAAAGTTTTGTTATTGTTTATAATGAAGGTGCGCGCGTCTACATACATGAGATTAAATTTTAATAAAATACAAACAATACATTTATCTCATTTCAAGATTTATTTATATGATAAAAACTAATTATAATTTGTCTATAAAAATATATTCCAAAGAGTATAAAATACATAGGACAGTTCACGTTTTCAAAAAACAGTCTATTAGTGATTCTGAAAATTAAATATTAGCAAACCTCTTACGCCTCACAAATGCCTTTCAAAATTGTATAAAAAAAAAATTATAATCGTTCATAAATAATAGCAAAGTTATGAACAAATAAAGACTAACAAATATTTTCTGTTTTGTCTAATAATTCTAAAATGTTAATATTAAAAAAAGAAAGACTCGTAAATAGAAGAAGAATTAGTATAAAGTATTTCCTATACACGGAATTTATTTTATTTATTTGTATTAAAATAGTTCTTCGCGTGTTAGCAGGTAACTGCAATTCTGAAATACACACACACACATATAGATTTTAACTCACTACTTATTTAAAAATTTGAAAAAGTTACAAAATCGTCTAAACATTTCAATGAAAAATATAATCATCGATTTTTTTATTTATTTCTAATTAAAAGGGTTATTTGTCAAGTAGTTATTTGCGAGTTGCATTTTACATTCCATGTAGTGCATTGATTAAACAACATCTTCTAAAATAATTTCACTTTTTTAGGCAACTATACTAAATGAAATGCCAACATGGCGTTATTTATAATCGCTTTAAACAATTGAGTACCTGTTCGATCTTAAATCAGTTATTGAGATAAATTGATACCCTCTACTATTATATAACTACTGATACTCGCGCACCGGACCGGACGCTTTCAAAAACACAAAACATTCAACCTACGAGCACTCGTCATCTCATCATCCGACATTACTTTAGAAGCACCGTACGTCTTTCTTCCACCGATCTTGGAGGAAAACCGTATTTTCCCATCATAGTCACACTGTGTGTGATTATAACCAAGCCATAACAAGACCACGACGAGCCGTCCCTGTCTGGAGTCCGAAAACGACTTCGGAGCGTGCTCCAGGAGTGGCGGTGAAGAAAATTGGTGAGTGGATCTTTTCATCTTAAACGAGGTTGAGAATTGAACATACAGTCCATTATTTTATTTTTTCGTATACGATACGGAAATTATACCCAACCACAACATTGGCTGGATAATTATCCCACAGTAGCAATTATCTTAATTTAGAAAAAAAAAAAACTCAACTAAGTAGTTAAATTACTTAGTGAAGTATGCTTTTGTAACTGAATATCAAGCCAATAAAAGTTATTTAAACTTCTTTTTTCTTTAAAACTTTAAAAGTTTTCCGGTTCATTGCTTAAAATATTTTTATTTACAAGACTGATTAAATATTTGATATTTTTATTCTGTATATTAGGCGAGACTATTTTTTTAATTCATATTTATATAATATATTTTAGATTTTCTAAATTATATTAATATAATTGTTTTTACACACAAAATAAATGGTCTATTTGTCTATAAAATATTTGTTCATTCAAAAACTGAATATTCTTAAACGAGATTTTTTATTAGGTTTTTCTGATATAAGAATAATAACATAATTTACAAAAAAATGTAACCATTTTTTTTTTCAATATTTATTATACTTTAATTGAAATCAATGCATTTATTATCTGTAGTTTTCGAAAAGTCTCTATGAAGTAAAATAATTTCTTATTTTGATTAAGTGCTCATTGTGACATTAACTACAGCTTCTAAGTAATTACTACGCATATAAGATATTATTTTCTATCCGTGGTGATATGGACACCGGACACCGTTTAGTAATCAAAACACAACTCAGTTTCTCTGTAAGAAAAGATTTATTCTATCAGGTTACATCACATTCACATACATAAACCGAAACAATCAACAATAAAAAAAACTTTACTTGCAAGAAAAGAAACGACATTTAATGTTATTAATCACAATGTCGATTCAAAAATCACGATTACGGTTCTAAGCTTGCAATTAGCAAAAACTATTTGTCTTTAATTAAACTGCTTTCTCATGACAGCAATAAATATCCGTGTCGCGATCTGTCACGATGAGACTTGATGCGCGGGAGCATTTAAATGAAAGAAAATTATACTTTACTTCACACGCATGTATGCTTAACACATATGCTCATATAGTTTAAAACTTTACCAAATTTTTTTTAATGAAATTTGTCCTTTAAAGTTATAATGCTATAGTTTTCTCAATCCTTAAGTAAGTAAAACAGTAGAAACCATGTATTTCACAGTAGGAATTGCGACTGCCTAGTACCGTTGAAGAACTATTTTCAGCATAATTGTTATTCAATTCTTTCTTAAGAATAATTTTGTTTTTTTTCAAAGTAATTTCATTGAAGCCGCTCGATTCTTTTTTCGAATAAATATATTAACTAATTGCAAATATCTACTTATGTATAAATAAAATTGATCATAAGGTTTTTATTAAAGGGAAAATTAGCCATTCCTAAAAAATAAAAATGTATTTATTTACTTATTTTTAAGCAATAGGTAAATTATAAATAAATAAATAATAATTTATTTATAATTCGATTATTGCTTAAAGGAGAAGTGTTCTTGTTATCTTTAATATTTTAAAATTCTTTTTGTAATGATGATGAAAAAGTGAAAGAAAACGGCAAGTTTAAAAGTGAATTAAATTATTTAAAACCATACAAAAAACAAATTTTTTGTTTCATAATAATGATACATGCTTGCTTTTGGTACTTTTTAGTACTAAAAATTAGTAGAAAAATTCGTTTGTTAATAATAAAATGCTTATTCAATTATCAAATAAAAAATAAATAATTGTCCTTCATAACATAATGAGGGCAACAAATAATGATCAAAAAAAATACTCCCTAATATTATTATTTAACAACAAAAAATAATTAAAATACTCTTTTTTAGTAATAAAAAAAATAAAACATGATTTTATTCTTATATTCATTATTTGTATTAAGTATAAGATTCTCAAAAAAAAAAACAAAAAAACTTGAAAATCTTATAAGCAACGCATTTGTTTATAACACTTTTTTTATGTAATAGACGCGAAAAATTAAAATAAATCATTGTTATGTCGTTTTTATAGACGAGAAAACAAAATATTCCGAATAATAGGAAAAAATATTCTGATTAAAAAACTTAAGTGATACATTTAAGTTTTTTAATATATCATGTCTTAAATTACCTATTAATAAAGAAGTGAAAAATTAGTATTTTTCAACTCCTCTAACGGGGACATTTTAAACTCTGTCAAATTATACTCGTAGCTCTAAGAGTTAATCTGAATTTTTATGTTAGCTTTCTGCTCATAAAAAATAACTATCTGCCAAAAAAATTGCGTTAAAAACTTATTGCCCACGTATTGTTTTTGTTCATATGTCTAAATAGTAAGTATTTTTATGTTCCTTAATATTCACATTTAATCGGTTTAAATTATTTTTTTTTGTTCAAGTGTCGGTCGACGGGCACGAGAGCTAAATCGCGTGTTTTAGCCTTATTTTTACCGATAATTAAAATAAAAATATTACTTATATAGTTCCAGGACGTTGAATTTCTTTAGAGAATTTTCTGCTTTTTCAGAGTGATTTTAGAAATTTTGTATATCCTAAATAAATTTTGAAATATTTGCAAATAAGCAAATCACTTAATTTCTAACTAAATTGCATAAAACTTTTTCATTCTTTTTGCCGTGTATTAGAGTATTATTAATACAATCAATCTCGATGCGATTTCAAATTGAATGACATCATAATCATAATTTTAGGTTAGTCCGAGCTCGAATTTTTTGTGATTATACAATTTCATTCTCATAATACTAATTATATCAATGCTTATTTAAGATAAATTATATCTTAAATAAGCGTAACTTCGTATAGGGTTTCATCAGAAAATGGATTTGGAGTCATGTAACTTTTATTGCAAGAAAAAAAAATGTACGAAAGATACCCACACCATAATATATATTTCATACATTTAGAAGAATTGTACAAAAGCATAGGACAGCTATGTGCCATCATATAGTAATATTTTAATGGTAACAATGTTATAACAATCTTTAATCCTATGTAAGTTTGTATTTATTTGTGTATCGACATAACAAACGTTTATCCAATATCATTGGTCTGTTTTTATCACAAAAATTACAAATACCACACAACACGCCTGCGATATCTGCACGAGCTGAGGAAAATTTAAAATACATAACTACGGAACCGCATCGACCAGCGCCAGTAGCAGGTCGGACGGTGCCGCTCATAAAATACCTCTTTTTATCGAGGATAGTATCGAATGGTGATACCCCGTCGCGACACTTTTTCATTCCGAACGCGTGTGGGCGGGGCGAGAGGAATCTTTCATGCGAACTGATTTTTCAGCCGGAATGTCGGTATTAGGTCACGCCGATTTCTGCGTTGTCTACCAGTTCTTGATCTGTTCAGTGGTAAAAAGTCGTATCGGGCAATATTTACGTCATGACCTTATAATTCGTTTGAGTTTAATGTTCGCGTGTAGCATTTATACATTGTTATTATCTAGTTATTAACGGATTTTAAATGGGATAGTAGCCAAGTGGATGATGTCATGCTTTTGAGTCAAATATAACAGGTTCCTTAGCCGACAAGATATAATATCGACCAATAACTTCTTAAAGTAAGTCAAATTAAGCATCCTTCCCCAAACATAAGAAAGTACGATAAACTACCTGTATTTACAGAAGCTGACGCCGAATTAAGAGGAGATAATAGTTTACAACTCCCACTCTCTAAAACTGAATTAGTAGAATTTTTACTAATTGAAGTAGTAATAGTAGAAACTACATCAAAATTAGTAATTTTTTAGTTGAATCTACTACAGATTTACTAAGTTTGTAGGCGTTACTTTTCAATTAGTAATTTTTCACTAATTGAAAAAGTAATATGACCCAACTTCACTACTGAATTAGTAGTTCTGAATTAGTAGTCACTTGACAATTAGTAAAATAATCACTTTTATAATAGTAGAATTATACTTTTTAATTAGTAGAAAATTTACAATTTTAATTTGTAATCATTTCTACTAATTGAAAGAGTGGATAACCACTTATTGCTGGTCGTATACTTTGGACATCTTGAAATAGTAGCTATTGACTATTAATTAGTGGTTTTCCACTTATTCAGTTTTAGAGAGCAACCCTTTCTAGAAACAGCGTGGAAGATTAAAGTTCAAGCACCAAAATTCGAAATGAAATCATAAGGGAGTGTGATTTCAAGGTTGCGTGAAAACTAATTTGACGTCCATAAGCTCCTGAAACACTAAATATATCAGTATTTTTGGGGTTTTAAATTTATTCTAACTGAATTTTTATGATTGGCGGCATTTTTATTTGGCACCTACAAATAATTGTTGGTGACTAGTAATGGGTTCAGTAAGGTTTGCTGGCGGGGACACTCTTAAATGGTAAATTCTTAAAAACCGTAAACACATTAACATTTTAATTTTCTGTTAAATTTGAAATATGTTTTTGATATTAAAAAAAAATTGCTACAAAATATAATGTCAATAAAAATGATAATCTAAACTGTATGATATAAATAAAAAAAAATATGTCAAACAAATGTTTAAATAGTTATCTGTTTTCAATACAAAAATAAAAGCCATGAGATTCACTAGTCGGCTTCGCATTTGAAATGTAAATTTGATTTACAAAATCGCATTTTAAATCTTATTTGCTACGCGTATAAAAATCTAATATAAATTTCATTTATTACTATAGAAATTTTCCAGTTACATTATTGTATTTTCTATTGTACATTATTTACATGTTTTTTTTTATACATTCACGCCTCTTTCCCGGAATGGTAGGTAGAGACCAAAAACCTCCACACGGTACGATACTTGCACATATTTCCTACTCTACTCATCCATCAAGCGCTTCATCCATGATCGTCGGTGTCAAGTTCTTAAATTTATCCCTTCTTTAATATGTTATCAATTTGGTCTGCATAAAGGGTTTCTAGGTAGACCGTTGCCTACCCTTCCATCACACACATTCGCTCTTTAGATTGATTTTGTAATTCTATTTTCATTCGTGTTTTCCAGATAACCAACACATAGCAATATACCTTTTTATACTCTATAGACAGGCACTATATTCCCACCTTACCTTATCTTTGATGGAACTCTATTATATCAAAGACCATTAGTCTGATCGATGTGTTTCTTTCATTATTATGCATGTATTTTATTTGCCCAGGTTTTAGAGAACATTTGGTTTCAATTGTTAACGATTGTATGAGTATTAACGCACTTTTAGCGTTGCAACATGGACGCACCGGGGGAAAATAAATGGTAGCATTGCAGGTGAGTTTTGACCTACACAGTGTCTGTCCTATAACCATACGATTATAAAAAAAACTCGCATAATATCAAATATTATAATACGCATTAATATAAGTAAGGAAAAAATAAAATTATTATTAATTTGTTCACTTTGCTTGATAAGAGGGAGGGGTGCGGTGGGCAATAATGGACCACTGACAAAGAATGGTGAAGGTGTGAGAGAGAGAAAAGAGGAGAAAATGGCAATACATGGAATTCGTTGAGAGAAAGTTAAACGGGGAATGAGACAACGTGAGATCAAAACGAAAAGGAAGACGATTTCAAATCGGGAATACGATCAAGATCCAGATAGGTAACGGAATCAGAATTAGGTTCAGGATTTAGGTTTTAATAAAGACCGAAATCTGAATCCAGACTTTATGACGCGGGCGGAGCCGTGACCACAAGCTAGTTCATTATAAAATAATGCAAGAATGGATTTTTTTATATGAATGTAAACCAATTTGTATTTACTACAATAAATATTTTGTGAAAGCTCTATGGGGTGTCGAGAGGAATTTTTCGTGCTTAGCACTAGACTCTCCCCGTAATCCGTTTTGTTCGCGTCTATCAAATTTATAAATTTAATATTACGCTTCGCGTCCATAAAACCTTAGTCCTATTGGCATAAAAAACTAGTATTATTTTTTTTTGTTTCGACATTTAAAAGGGAAAAAAGGGATTTTAGAATATATGATATAGATGTCTAATTATATACGTGTGATCAAAGATCCCATTTTTTCAAATTTGTAAGTCAAAATAGTAAAGAGAAATCCTATTTGTATGAGATTTAGGTTTGCATTTTTTTATACGACCTTAAATGTCTTTCAATAAAAACTTGCTAAGTGCGAGTCGGACTGTCGTTCAGAGGGTTTGGCACCATAATATAATTTATTTGTTAGTAAAAACGGTTGCGGTTCCGAGGTTAAGGGCGTAAACTTGAAATTTAGAAATTGGTTCAATTCTAACCACGGCCGGATTTGGAAAATTTGACGAATTAAGTAATGTAAACCACTCATGCGGTGCTTTGGAAAGCGCATCATGAGTGGTTTACATTAATCTAACACGACAAACTACACATAATGTGCAATGGATTTATCAAAAAAAAAAAATATTTTCGTTCATTTAGTCCAGGATCTTTTGAGTGACCCCGATTTACACTTGGCCAACTTTTTTAATTTTCAGCTCTGAAAACTAAAAAAATTCATAAAGTCAGAAATTATTATTTTCACCTTCATTTTTGAAAACAGATTTTCTACCAAATTTTGATGTTTTGGGATCTTTTGCTTATGATTTTGCGAGTGATGTTTGCGTGTCTATGTATGTGTGTATATGTAAACCTTTCATAACTTTTATACGGATTAACCGATCGAAACGCAGTTTACAGCATTCGAAAAGAATTCATTCAACTTAAGCTGTCTGAATATTCGAATCGGCTTTGTTCGATAAATTTTGAGGAATCTCGAAAATAAAATTTTCTGATTTTTCTTTAAATAAATTTTATTGTACTTTATCGATAAATACCAAAACCTAATCAGCTCTATTTCCCAAAGTGTTGCATTGACTGCCGTTAACTGTATGAAAATCAGTTGATATGTTCAAAAGATGTCGTCGGAGAAAATTTTTTTAAAAATTGTTTTTTTAAAGTTTTGTAAGCTGCTCTACTGATAAATTCCAAATCTATCCAGTTATTCTATTTAGAAAACAACGTTGGGCGATGCAAAATGCATAGAAATTGGTTGATTTGTTTATAAAATATTGTTAGAGAAATATTTTTCAAAAAGGAAAAAAATACATTACATATTTTTAATGTGACTTCCATTGAATCATTTTGTGTTACTATTCTTGTACTTTTTTCATAACTAAGTTCTTCACAGAAAAAGTATTTCGGATTTATGAAAAAGATGAGATGGTAAACTATGTCTCCATACAAAATTTTATTAAAATCGACCAAATTATAAAGTTTCTCACGGAAACCTAAAAATATATTGACATTCTTTTGTTGGTTTTCAGATGACTCCATTCTGTATTTCATTGAAATCAGTTAAATTATAATGGTCCTCAGCAAGGGCGTGCACAGAGATTCAGACAGGGTAGGTATGCAAAGCTAAAAAAAACTTACTAGTTTTAGCATTGTTTTGGTTAGTGACCCATCGACGCGACGGTTAGCATTTTTATGTTTGCGTGACCGGAACAGTGCTGAAACTAGTACGTTTTGTTTTTAGGTTTGCATACCATGTCTGAATCTATGCACGTCCCTGGTCCTCAGTAATTCTGACGATACCCTAAAAAATTATCGGATATCCTTTTATTGGCTTTTAATTATTTTTATAATAATTTTTGTTAAAAACGGCTTACTTAAAGGATTCTTGGAAATTCTCACTGACACTTGTGTTCTTAATGTTTAATAGGACAATGTATATTATTTTGTTTTATAAGAACGGATTTAGGTTAATAATACTAGGTTTTTTATCGTAGTTTTGTGTGTGTTTATTAAATAATTTGAATAGTTGTGTTTTTATTACTCGGGTAGGGATTAGTTGTAAGAAATTATATATTTTGTAATATTTGCCTGTTTTTGTATACCCATTGGAATTTCTTGTTTATTTTATTTGTATATATAGTGTTTTGTCGTATTTAATTATAAATACCAAATTATTGTGATCACAATAATTTGCTATGAGTTGCATCACTATGAGTTGCATATGCAACTCATATTCATTTCATTCAAAATTTAATGTAAATTTAACAGTGTATTTCATGAAAATCGCATATTTGATAAAAATCATTCTTCCTTTAACGATTAAATGAACTCAATTTGTTTACTAATATTATAGGTCTAGAAACGATCTGAATAAATCTATTCGTTTAACTGCGGAGCCATTAAATACAGTCTCGATACTCAATAAATAAATTCTCAATAATTTTTTTAATCGTAACCCGGTCACTCGATACCCTTTATATATCGTTACTAGATATAAAACTTCGATCTCGCTTATAGTTGCCAAAATAATATTTACTATAACCATTTATTCTATAGAAATGTTTGAATAATATCGATGTTGTGTTCGTATAATTTTGTTTAGGACATAAATGGCAAACAGAAATAGAATCCATTTGTAGTATTACAGTATATGTTGCAAATTAAAATCTCAGTGGTTCATAAAATATCAACACATCATGCTACACATATGAAATTGTATTATAGGCATATAAACAATGTATTATTAAAATATAAAAAATATATTCACCTTAAAACGTTTTTATTTATTGCGTCTTCGTTGCTGCTACGAATGTTTTATATGCATACGTATTATGTCAAAGATTTTACGTGAAACATTTAAAGAACGGATATTGTTAACATATGTCATACAAAAATTTTATCTCGCGTGTTGCTGTTATTTAGTAACCGTTACGCGTGTCGTACTGGTTTGGGCGATTTGTTACCTATGGCTGATATAGTTAATACAGAGAGCTCACAATTTCTTTTGCATTAATTGTTCTTACACAACAACAAAATTTAAATCTTTTGGAGTTATACAGTTTTGTATAAATGTCATTGATAAGTATGATAAATTTATTGGAATGTGTTTTATCATGTTTATACATAGCGGTTTTATATCACGTACTTCTGTATAAATTTGTCTTCTGTTATGCCGAAAAAAATATATACCTAAAATCAACTAGTAGGATAAAAATATATCGACCCTATATAAATAGGTACACTTTCGAGTTTAAAATACCTCTCTACTCGTTTTTTAGCTTTCGATATTACTCAATTTATAGTTACACATATGTGGGCAGTTCAGCTACATTTATTATTTATAACGATTCATATTTTTATATTAATACATACATACACACGCATACTATTTATTACATCCTATTATCTTTTATATTATATCCACATATTATTTATCCAAAAAGAAAACCTTCAACGCGAACGTACGTCTCGCAGTTTTTTCACTGGCGTAACGGCTCGCCGCTTAATTACATTGTTTATTTTATATATTATGTTTAATGTTCGTGTTATAATATTGTATAGATAGTACTTCTCTCTATGGTTCTCTTTATGAATTGTCCGCTATATTGTGTTGTGTCTTCATATCAGTAAAAATCTTAAGTGTTGTGTGTTTTTCTGTTTGCCGTTGACGATCTAAAACACTGAATTGTCAAGGTAACACAGACCACTTATACCTAAATAAAACAAACAACCCTAAACATGCATATATACATGCACACCTATGAATCAGTGTTCTAAAAAATCTTGGAGTGGCATTTGACAAAACTTATTGTTAGTAAGAACTTATTATGCATCAATTTTAGACGAACGATGTGACCAAATAAAAAAAGTGATTTTCTATATAAAGATTTAATTACATTTGATATTTAAAGTATTAAATATAAAAAAAAATCAAAATCGGGTGTCCGCGTTCGCCAGTGTCAACCATAAAACATAAAACAAGATCGGTGTGATAAAAGAAGAGATATTTTATTATTCTACTTTACAGGGAGAAATAAATAAAAACGTTCTCCTGCATTTGTGTATTACGACTACATTTTTTTTTTTATTAAATATGACGAAGTCTGCGATGCTACATTTTAAAAATAAAAATGAAATGATGTAAAAGCACGAGTAGATAATGAAGGAGCTCGGTGCCTAAACTTTTTGTTCTTCTGCGGAGATTTAAAGATATACCTAGTTCTTTTGAAACGAAGCATTTTATCTCAGGTCGCAACCGCAAGGAAGATGACCGGCAGAAATCGTACGTGACAGAAACGCGTTAAATTCTGTCTCTCTCCTTCAATATAATTACTTCTTGTAAAGAGATAGACAGAAAAATGCGTCCACTCGCACAGAGATCTAAAAAGGGGATCTATCGAAAATAAAATTACGGTATACGCAAGCGAAATCTTTTCATTTCTATTATTATTGCGTATTTCCATGAATAGTTTTAAATTAAATGGTGCTGGATCACGCGGAAAAGTTTCGTATTGCAATAATGACACACTGGAAATTGTTAAAAAACAATATTAATATAACAATATTAAATGACTCCTATGTACTAGTACTCCGATATCCTTCGAGCGGCCACAAATTTTTCTTCTTGCTCGCTTTTAATTTTTGTTCAGCGGCAAGGGCGCTGAATTTGCTAAAGTTGCGAATTGCTGTTCGATCGGTACTACTGTGTGAGACAGAACAGAAGGAGAGGCGCAATACGGAGAGAGATACAGACAATGATAGCGATAAGGATGAAATTTGTGTCATTATTGCATTAAAAAAATACCAGCCGAAAGTACGGTGCAAACGTTAAAAGAAACTGACAGGACAATATTTTTGTCTATAATAATTTTTAACTTTCCGCTGCGAAAATTGAAAAAATGTCATAAAGTTGAAAAGTTTTCTGCGCTTTTTAGATTTTGAGGAATCTTGAAAATAAAATTTGTAGAAAAATGTTTTTATGAACTAACTTTTAGACCATGTGATCGATATATATCAAAATCTAATCAGTTCTTTTCCCCAAACAGTTGCATCGACTGCTGTAGACTGCATAAAAATCGGATGATTGTACCAGAGACATTTTTAGAGAAAAATTTCTCAAGCAGTGTTTTTTAGAATATTTTTTAATCTACTCTGCTGATGAATTCTAAAATATAACCAGTGGTATTCTTTTAAAAGCAGCGTTGATTGCCTGTAATCGTATCAAAATCGTTTGGTTCGTCCGAAAACTAAGGTTAATGAAAAATTCGAAAAAAGTGTTTTATCATAAATGTGTGCTTTTTAAAGATGTTAGGTACTCGGTAATTTTCTGTTTAAAACCTGCGTCTGATGCTATAAATCAGATCAAAATCAAACAACGAGTTCCAAAGACGTTGTAGTTGAAAAATAAAAAAAAAACATCTGTTTTTTTATATATACATTTTTCACTGGTAAAAGCTTAAAACGTAATAAAACTGTATTTTCGAGCTATAATACGAGCTATTATAAGTAATAAGTCATACTGTGAGTATGATGAGCTCAATAATTTACTGCTCCTTCATTTTTAACCCTTTGAGCTCAAAAGCAGTAAGAAGTTGCAGGTGTGGCCTGAAGGGCCAATCCGTTTCAAGGTTTTTAGTTCAAAAATTCACAGCCAACATTTATAACTCGGGGAACTCAAAAACACATCTATAAATATTATAGTAGAAAGTTTCAGTGATGACCTGTAGGATCGACTGTTTAATAGATTTTCTTTTTTTAAGTACGTCGACCAAAAATTATAATTAATGTCTGTCGATAAGCGTAAAAAAAGTTCGTTTATACGGGGTGATCGGCAATACTAAGTCAAAGTTTACGTTATAAGGCTATTATTGTTTGATAATGTCTGTACCAGTCGACACGGTTGACGATTACACCCTGCGGTAGAGCTGGAGAGGGTGTACCTAGAAATATCATTTTTCTGTCATAAGCGACGTGATAAGACGAACTCGGAGTTCAAAACGAAATCCCAGCGAGTCGGGGACAAATTGATAGGAGCGTTCGAACCTGAAAATGTAGAAGCGAGAAGAACAGGAACAGCATAATACACGAAGCCCCGAAGGAGAGCGCTCACGGAGGAGTTCTGTGAAACGGAGCGATTAAATGCGGGGAAGTCGATCGCGGCCGCGTCAGATCCCCAAAGTGAAATTCTTGACGGACACGTCAAACTGACTAAACCCTCGGATGACGCGAGGCGCGCCCGTAAGGTGGCGCGGAAGGATTTGCCAGTCATTGCCGGGGGGACGCCCCGCGCGACCTCCGAGGAATACGCCGCGCGCGCCGGAAAATTGAGAATTTTCTTCTCGTAATACGAAAAGATATTTTCGTATATTTCAGGCATGAGAATTAACCGAATGCTCGGGAATGGCAAGATTGATGTAATTTTTTTTTTCGTTCGGATTAGATGTATAAAACACGGCCCGAGGATGTATTCGCTTGTTGTTACCTTGCACGTCGGTCTAATACATTGATTATTACAAACGAAGACATGATAGTGTATTTTGTGTTTATTCACATATTTATTTCGTTTGAAATCTATTATTATTAAAGCTGTTTATGTATATGAAGAGTAAAGTGCGAATTGTTCTGTCAAGAATATTCTAATTAAGATTTACAGAATGCATTTCTATATATATATATATAATTTACCTCTGCTTTACAAAACAAATGGTATTTACATGAAATTTATTTGGATATCACTGCTGTTAACTTTAACCTATGTCAAACTTACTACAAAAATCTTATTTAAAAAAAATATTCTCCCATTGAATTATTACTAGCAAAAAGGACGGCTTTGTGAGGGCTTGCAAGATTTTTTTATGCGCGCTGTACCGACGTCAAATATGTAGTATGCTGAAAATTTATTTTTCGCTCCCAAATATTGCCATTTCATTTACATTTTCGTATAATCTTCTTTTTAATAATAATGAAGATTGAACTAAATTATAAGGATACAGTTTATATTAAAATTATAGTATTTCTTCTTCAATTTATTGCTACTTACCAATTTTGAATTGATAATTGTTACTACAATTACAATTAAATAACAAAAAATTAACAAACAAAAAGGTGTTGTTCTATTGCAGTGGTAGAGCCACGCTGTGGTCAACCTGGCTGTAGTACTAAAATGGGCCTGCTGGAAAAGTATTCTGTGAGAGTGTGGCACGAAAATGGTACCACACTGGAGTAACAGTTTGCGCTATTACGTTTCGTTCAGTAAGTGAGAGTTCCGGTGCCCAATCCTGTCTTCCATCACCCTATTTCCCCTCCATCAATCCTCACTCAATTAGATTTCGTTTTATTACACAAGAGACTCGCACCGACTCCTCTGTCATTGGAAGTGTCCATGGGTGGCAATGATCGTCTACTCTCTGGTGGCTCTCGAGTTAGTTTGCTTCTCGAGAATGCTCCACAAAAAAAAAAGACAATATACAGAGTGGTGATACAAGCGAGGTTAACACTGAAAATGAAACATACGATGATGAAAAATAAAGGCATATTATTTTCAATTAGTTGCATAGCGATGCAGGACCATTTGCTATACGCCCGACCCCGTTTTATCAAATGGAAGCAGGGAGAAACCAGGAAAGAAAAAACACCACGAAAGCAGTCAACACTATACGTTAAATGTATTCAGATGCGGATACAAAAAGGGTAAGTTGGGGTTATAACTAAAACAAACAATCACGGCCGCCGTGATTCGCCGCGAGAGGGCGCCCGGCCCTTTTGGACCGAGCAAGTTTTGTTTATTAACTTATTGTTACAATTCCGTTCACAATATCGCTATCCCTGAATAGTATTATGTAAAAAGGGCCGCTTTGCTTCGCTTTTGATTTAAGAATATAGGGCGATATTGTGAACTCGTGCGATTTTGGGCGTAAGAGAAAACTGACGACTTTCATGGTGTGGCTGAATTAGAATTTGAATTATTTATTAAGTTCTTTGTAGAATTTAGCTTAGGGTTCATTAATTAATTCACCACTAGTTTTCTGACGTCAATTATTTCGTTGCCATAGAGAAATAAAACGAAATATGAAATTTAGCGAATGTTTCAGTGATTAACTAAAATTAATAATGAAATGAAAACACTGACAAATGTTTAAATTTCTGAGAATATGGTTGAGTATTAATTAAAATAACTTTCTATATTGCCCGTATATTGTACATACCCGTATATTCCATTTTAGCAGTTACATTAGTGGATATAGACAAAATGAATTTAGATTTAATGGAAAAATAATTTATGTATGAAATTATTATGCCATTAAAATAAATTTATTTTTCCTATTAGTACATTTTTTAATTATCCCATATAACTTCTTATTGACAGCACACGACAGAAAAAAAGCGGTGGCATTTCGCAAATAATGATATAAGTATTTTAATTCAATATCTGTTGTGCTGTTGATCGACTACAGTGTAAATGATACTCGTGATTTTTATAATGTCAGTTCATAAACGATCACTAACTCGTGGGTCGCTTGTTCATACACAAACTACTGGCTTTACACCCGCGACTTTGCCCACGTGAACATGGAATATATGCCTTCACCTTTTATATTGATCATGTTTGCTGTCAATTCCGTTCCGGCTTTGGTTCTTAATTCTGATCCCTATATCGCTCTCCTGAAGCCGACATCGGTGACGTTCTGGATTCTCATCTCACACCTACATTCGATTTTGACCTCGCTCCCGTTGTCAATTTTGTTTTTGGTCTCGATTATCGATTCTGCTTTCCGTCCCTCTTTTAATTTCGATTGGATATTGCATATTGTATTTTACTCAGGGATGGTGCGGCTTTTTATTAGTAAAAGAATTCTTAGAATTGGTTCAGTATTCGAACGTCAAATACGTACACGAAATCGGGAATAAAGGCTAGATTTTTTTTCAGAAACCATTATTTTCGCGCGTACATATCTCCAAAGTTTCGGAGCAGCTGGATTTGGGCATTCAAAGAACAAACTAAAATACACCTACATTTTTATACATCATACATTTTTAGGTATTGAACGTGTAATATTTGTTACAAGATTCCTACTAGTGCCTCGACTCTACAAAAGTTGCAAACAAAATTCTCCCCCTCTTTGTTTCCCTTAAAAAGAGAATCTCCCAAAATTCCTTATTAGTGAGTCTCTGTAACATTACTACCATATTTGAGACCGAATGTCGTTTTACGCTGACGACTCGGTAAGGCGGGCCATCATCTTTGGTATCATCATCATCCATCCATCATCATCAATAGGTGGCCCAAAATCGTACACCATGTCCGTCCACTCGACTTGTGTCCAGCAGCGGATCGAAGTGGACGGACCAGTGGACCTCAGATGTATGTATATAAGAAAAGGAAACGAAGCGTTATTTTAAAATAGGTTCGGTTTGCGTTTACATGTAAATCGTTATTGCGTTAAAAATCACAGCAGTTAATAATTTTGATCATCTGAAAGTGAAGTTTCACTTTAAATATTATTCTTTTCACAGCGTAGTGCACTTCCCAATAAATGTTCTATAACTGAACTCTTCGATGTAAAGCATACATCGTAGTATCACTTAGAAAAAATATAATTTTATTAATCTTACAATTACAGTGCGATATAAATGTATTTTATTTTTTGAATAGTATAAAAATAACCGGCCAAGAGCATGTTGGACCAAGCTTAATGCAGGGCTCCGAAGCCGTCAAAGAAATACACTGCAGACGAAAAAAACTACGTTTTCACACTTTTTTTTTGGTCACCTATAACTAGAGAAACAAGTAGGAATGCCAACTATTACTCTTAAAATAGTCTAAACTAAAAACCACCGTCAAAAAGCGTATCTTCATGTTACTTACGTCCTATTGTTGAGATGCGCAATTTTTCGGCAATTACTCAAAAATAGTATATCTGATCATGTTCAAAATAATTTTTGTTGCAAGAATTTATTAAGAGTTACGTTTGTAATTTATTTTCACATTTTTTGGACATATGATTTAAAAAATAAAGGGAGAAGGACACAATTTTTGCTACTTTCGAAGCGATTATTTCCGAAAATATTAATTTAACCAAAAACATTCCTTAAAAATCTTAAAGTATTTTATCGAAATATGTTTTATAACATCGATTTTTTCTGAAAAAAAATATTTTTCAGCTTCAGTTACATGTATAGAGTACCCCCTAGAAATATTTATTTTTAACAAACTACAATGCATACAAGGTAACTATAGTCTAAACTTCGTCAATAATACATCTCGTAGTTTTTGAGTAATACACCTGTGACATACGGACGAACAGACGGACATGACGAAATTACAAGAGTTCCGTTTATGTCATTTTGGCTCGGAACTCTCAAAAAAAAAATATGCGATGCCAGTACAGTAACTGCCAAAAAGACGCATCATTCCGTGTATACACTCCGGCGCTTCTCGATTTCCGAGTGCCGCGGACAAGTTCCTCTCGGACACATTTGTCAAAGCTTCCCTAATTCAACTTCATTATAACAAAGGAAACCGATCCCGTTTGAGGACTTTCGCCCCGATCATAAATTGTCTGAACGGTCTCACCCCGGGCCCGAAGAATTTACGAACGCGAGGAATCAAACTTCGCCAATTAAACTCGCAACTCGCGGTAACCGGCTGTGATCTATGCTCATACATGCTAATATCCTATTGCGGCCGAGTTGTAACGATATATAGGTGTTGCATTAGCGAAACAAACCTAATTAAGTCTGTATGCGAGGTTTGAGTGATCTTGTTGTGTATACTGTTTGTTAATTTGTGTGCTTGCTTTACGAAAATTGTTGCAGAGTTCATGCAATATGAGTGAAATAACCATAATCTTTTTCCACTAACTCTGAAGACGACAATAGAGTAAGATGCTGCAATAGGAGATTTTATGTCCAACGACATGATGAGGGTGTGAAACGCTTAGATCGTATCAAGGCGGACTTTCAAAAAACAAAGATTGCATAAAGTTGCTGAAAAACGAGATTGAGTTATTGGAAAGAAATAGGCGTATGACTACATAGAAATGTTTAATTTTCCCGTAATACCTTATGAAAATAAAAAAAAAATTAATGAAGTTGTAAAGTTGACTGAAAACATAGTAAATTACTCCAGTTTAAATCCAGACATCCGAAATGTTTTTCATAAAAAGACCAAATCTGCATATCATAGTGCTATTGCAGTGGAGTTCTGTATTTTGTCATGAAAATAAGATGAAATTATAACGATGAGACAATACAATAAAAGTGATCACAAAGATAAACTCAATAATTACGTACCCCAAAGTAGAATATCATACATTAAAAATCAAATCTTTTCTATTCAATCAATGAGAAAACATCTCTATTTTATTGATGTAAGAATTATATTTGAACTAAAACACTATTGGAGTAATACGTCATTTGAATTATTAAATTCCTTCCAAATAATTTACAGTGCTAATAGTTATTTTCAAACATTTGTAAATCATTTCCTGAAAATAGTATATTCTAATATATCTACTTTTACTCTTAGCTCTACCGCAACTATTGAGTCAAACACTCTATGTGCTGATAATCATGTCAGTAGATTGAAACTGCATCAATGTCTTTGATTGATGAAAACGAAACAGAAAATTTCATAATATCCCTAAAGCGTGACTGTATAGCAGGTTCAGTAAAAATATTTTAATAACCCCTCTGAAATATGTTACACGCTCAACTCCGTTGAGCACGTGTTAAATAACAAAAACAAGTTCGACCTAGTTTAAACTACGACTTTTATCATCATTATAATACGATTTATATTAGCATTGTGATTTGTGGTGAGAAAATAAACGATAATTATTATTCGTATATGCATATTTAAAGATTATAAATATATCGTGCCTCATATAAATTAAAGTTATTGTTCTGTTAGTTACGTCAGGAATTTTGATTCTTATATGGATTTCCTTGTTTCGGATTTTATCCTGAAATAAACCCTGAATATAGATCTTACCATCGAACGTTGAAGTAATTCTGTACTTGCCTCTAAGATAATGGTCCGTATTAATAAACTTCATTCATTAATGCGCCATCTCAAGCAGTAACGTGGGAGCGAGGCATACATTATTTTCTATAGCGAAACGGTGTAACTATCTTGCTCTTTTCACTCTCAAGATGGAACGCGCACTCAAGTATGCTATATTAATACAGACGTAATAGGAAGAGAGTACGTTTGGCATCCGTATGTCATCAGCGATAACACGAACCATTCAAAAACCCTTAAAATACAAAGACGGTATATTCGTAATATCTCCAAAGTTTCTCGGTCAAAATATATTATACATGTTACAATAATAAGACTTATTTTTATTGACGGTGCTATTAAGTTTATAATAATCACATCACGTAGTTTACATGGTATCATGATTCTATCACTTCTTTGAAGTCCAAAAGATCCATATACTAATTAAAAATAGAAATTAACCGGGTGAAAATCAATACATAGAGTTCTTCACAGCTAAAAACGAACGTACGCTTGCAGAGGGTTTTACGTGCACAAACATTCGTCACGTATAACAGACATTAGTGTAATTTATGTGAAGTAGCTTTCATTTATTCTTAAGAATCTTTCTTCAAGTTCATAATAACAGCGACCGTCAATAAGGTCTTTTGGCTATACGATAAGGAAGAGCGCGATAGCTGGATGTTTGAAGGATACTGTTTGAAGTGGCCATCGTGTTTGGATTTCAATTATTTTCAACAAATACTGGAGCACGGACGAACAAAGGGTACCGCGTCATTGTTCACAAAATGTTATGAACACAATATAATAGCACTGATGTAATCGTAATGGCCACTTTATCTCGCTCCGTGGAAAAATTCGAGAAACATGGCCAAATAATTCGATAAAATATTTTCTTAATTCGAGGGAGGGCTCCGAGCGGAAATTCGGAAATTATTGCTGCCTTTAGACCTCTCATATTTTACGGATCGAGTTTTTACAATATTTGCAAATCAAACGGAAAAGCATAAAATACGTTTTCGTTGTTTGGGCTCCGTATATTAAAAAGGGAAAAATCCTTATATAATCAGTTGTTCATTATGTACAAGTCGCTTTATCAGGAAGCCCTGGATGTAGAACATTGAACGCTGAGTTAATATTGCGCTAAGCTAGATATCTTATAGTACATAAAACTGAAGTCTTCATGTAATATAATTCGTTCATGAAATAGGTAGAGCATGAACTACCTAATTCATGACGAAAATTATTTTACAGGCTCTATATAACAACCACCGAAATATTTTAGCTATTAAATAAGGCTTTATATTTAAGAAAATATTTTGAAACATTTATACCAGGGTTATTCCATTTTATTTGCGACATTTTGTTTTCATAATTATGAACAAATCAAGGTATAGATATACTAGGCCTAGCATATACATTTTTAATAAAATTATATTGAAATTAAAAAAAATTGATTTAAAAATTTTTTTGAATGTCACACAAAAAAAAAAAATATGAAGGTATCTTGGATTTTTATTAAAAGCGAAAACAGAGGAGCAACCTGTAAAATATGTGTTACGTACGAAGTTATATGCACGAGTCGTAGTTGAACTTAACCCATTTTTTCAATTTCAAATGTTTTTGTTCGGACACTGAAGCAATAAGTACCAGCCAAAAAATACCTAAAACACTTCTAAATGCCATCAGTCACAAACTTTGGTATTACAAAAACATTGCTAAAGAGAAAAATGCATTCTAAGATGAAGTAATACAGATGTGAAGTTAGCACTAAATCTAGAGGGTTTTTGTAAGATAATATATAATGAAACTGCAGACGTCATGGATGGTCAACTGATGTTATTTACCGTCTTAAGTTTGTCAGAGATACACGATACTAAAAAAATGGTAAAATATACAGTCGAAAGTAACGATTATTGATTAGAAACATAGTATTAGTGTTAAATTTTATAAACAAAACATTGTTTTTTTCTAATTTGAGTCAATAGTCACTAATATATTGTTCACAGTAAAAAATACATAACACTGAAATTAAATATGTTAGAAAACTAGAAGGTGTTAGCCTATTTATTCTTTGAATTCCATTTATCGTTCACCATTTTTTTTCATACTTTTATACTTCGCAATGCCTAGCGAAACAAGCGGGTGACCGCTAGTATTTGCATAAGGAAAACGATTTGCTTTTGCCCCGTCAGGGCATCAGTTAAAGACTACTGAGTTTATCGGTAAGGGGCTTTGGCGTAACACAGGATTTTATATGATATACGCAGATAATAGTTACTAAACTGAATTCTTATAGTCAAACACTTTTATAAAATATATAAATTAGATTATTTCTTACTTTATTCATACATTTATTTCTTAGGTAAATGACTTTAACTACTCGTTTAATTAATCTTGTCATTGAATTGTTCACGTTTTAATTTGAACATGGTTATCGTATAGATATTTCAAAGTATAAACGTATTCGTGTATTGCTTTCAAAGTTACGATGCATGGCAGTGAATTTAGATGTTGAATGATTTGTTAAAAATTATTAATAATAATATTTTAAATGTATTGCCATATCTTTGATGGTTTCAGTTTTAATGTTATATATTTCGCAGTTCAATTATGCTAATTTAAATAATGTCAACTCGTGTTTGACGCATTTTTCTTATTGATGTGTACAGTTAAAGCGAAGTGGATACATCATTTCTTTCTTGTTATAATGCGTCAGGAACGACTTGTCGCATGTCGAATATGCAAAATGAACAACCCAGTGTCATTAAAGTAATATTTATTCCTTCACAAAGTACGTATGCACGTAAAAATTCAATGCGTACATAATTAAGCTTGGCGAGCGTATTTACTTTAAAAAACGTTGTAAGTAAATATTTACGACAGTATGAAAACGTGGTTATTATGTTATCGTTAAAATTCGTGCATTTTATTGCGATAATGTAATATGCATTTTGGTGCATATTGCCTCCACATCGGGTTGACAATGACTCATCTTCTGTAATGAAATGTTAGTGTAACCTGGCAACTGGTATCTTTTAATTTAGAATATTTGTTTGAAATAAAAAAAAAAATGTAAATAAATCTTTTCTTTGTTATGCTAGATATTTTTTGGTTGCATTTCTTTTGTTAAAATTATTTTTAAATAAAGCATTTAAACGATTGGTAACGATTAGCAGAAAGTTTTAAAACTCTACAAAAAATTAAGTTATTCGCGTTAAAGATGAAACATCTATAAGCCCGCATTGAAAAAAATTACGTGTTCAGTATAAGATGCGAAAATATGAGAGATATATACTTAAGAGAAATATACTTAAGACTGCACTTTCTGTTAACACTCAATTTCGTTCCCCATCTAATTTGGCGCACCTCAAGTTATATATGACAATCGATTCCTAAGGAGTAAACTCCAGAAATTTTACCATAATTTGTACACATCATGACGCAATCTTCGTTATACATATATGAGTTTTCCGAAAGCAACAGCACGGCGTCCATAACGTAAAGAATATTTTTGTTGCAACGGCTCATGAGTTCCTTTCAGTTGACCAAACTGCAGAACATTAGCGCAGAGGATGTTGTTTGTCCGATACAAGCCGCGGCCGATAGCCGAAAGCGGCCATAACAATAAATTACAGCCGCTAACGGCGAAGAAAGATCCGATGGCTTCGATTTTGAATCGGCCTCCGCCGGAGATCTACGGCTGGACGTTATTTATGACGTTATGGGAGGTCACCAGTGCAATCTCGGGGCGACGGCTCCGAAAGCGGAAAACAGTGAAAATGGCAATGGGACCAAGTGTATCTGTGGATTTATGATTAGATATATGTCATAATTATTAAGATGATGGGAGTGTGTTTTATTGTATTCACAGCACTTCTCGGTTGTACAATTAGGAAAAACATATTGGAAATTTCTTTTAATTAAACCTCGATATGTATCTTGAATGCCGAGTTACTGACCGTCAAAAAAGTATTTGAACCCTGTTTTCAAAATTGTACGAAAATGTTACTGCATTAGGTGATTATGATTTGACGTTAGTTAGGCGGGAATGTGCGTGCGTGAGAATACACGGAGTTAAAGTAATACAATAAAATGTGTGTAATCATAAAATAAAGATTACATTTTGATCTCAGCTCGTTACAAATAGAAATTGTTTTGAAACAGTAAACAAAACAAAAAAGAAGTCGTTAATTGAAAGCAAATAAATTAAAACACAAAATTAAAATGTTAAATTCTTAGAAATCTGTAGAATCCTTATAGTTGCTGATTCCGGAATCTTCGTCTCTGTAAATCTTGTTTTTTTTCGTGTAATCAGTTCTGAAATTTGTCACAACATTATTTCTTTGCTTTTTATACTTATCAAAATTAGGAAATCCTCTTCGCGAAAACTGTATTGTGTACATCTGTAGTTCGCTTTCTTTGCTTTTCACTCACGCCACAACTGAACTTAGGAGAATCAAATTTAAGACAATAAAACTATAAATAGTAATTTGTATTTTATTACTTAATTATAACTTATTATTATTATCACTTACAATTATTATTTTTTACAGAATTCACCCTTAGGCCACATAAATTTAGCAACATACACGATTAGACGAATTTGTGTCTTAACTTAAATTTTAATGCCGTTATTGAAGAGAGGTTGAGATAAAGAAATTGGATTATTAGAAACGTTTAAAAAGTATTAATTTTTTTTAAGTACTATAATTTTTATAAAAAAAATACAGTGTGTGTACTTATGTACTCGCAGGAGAAGTTTTTTGGTGTAATAAAAAATTGTTTTTAATTGCGAGCATTTAATTATCTACAATAAAATAATAAAAGGACTGGAGTGGGATAGTCAATACGGTTGATAAAGGTTAATTTATATTTAAAAAATTAAATAAGCAAATACACATTTAGTTATACAAAGTGTATAACTAAATGTGTATACACTTTTTAATTATTACGTCAAAATTGGAATATGTTAATATTATTTCTAAATTATGTCCATCTTCCGGTAGTGATTAAATTGGCACATCAGTTAACAGCAACTTCATAGTGTAATTTTCCTGTTACCACAATAAAAATTCGTTCTTACATTTTTTTCATAACGTGCTAACAGTATAACTTTAATAAAAAAATTTCGGAAACTACCTTATATCTTGGCGGCTCCATTGAATTTAAAAAATTAGACGGGACCAAAAATTTCATCTTCTATTGCCAATTCAAACGAGCCCATTTTCGAAATTCTAAGATTACCCACCACTAGCTAGGTTGTTGGGGTGAGCTAGGTTGTCGTATCCTAGAGCGGAAGCGGGGAAAGGAAAGAACATGAAAAGACAGTGGGAACGAGGAGGGCATATATCCCTCGGGGGTGTATGGTCACCTACTTGAAGATAGAAAACTTAATAAATCGACTTAGGTCAAAAATTTTCTCTTCTAATGCCGATTCAAACGAGTCCAATTTCGAAATTCTAGAACCATCTACCACCGAGATACGCTACAGGGGATCTGATGTCCTAGAACGGAAGAGGAGAAAATCGATACGGCAGAAGGGATATACTTTTTGGGGGTGTATGGTCACCTATTTGTTGACAGGAAGCTTGCAAACAACTCCTCCACATCGACCATTTGATACATCAGTAATTAAGTTATTAGTAGTCTGAAGTCGCTCGGTAAACCGTTTACGAGAACTTCATACTGTAGTTGTCGTGTCGTTCCGATAGAAAAATAATTTTCTTTTATTTTCAAAAATTCACACACACGACGCGCCAAAAGAATTTAATTCACTTACGTGATTCATATACGCATTGTTGCGCTGCATGTCAATTTGTATTTTATAATAATGTACAAACGTTTATGATTAAGTAAACAGGTGAGTGTAGAATTTCATACTTCTACAGATCATTTGCACTTTGTACCTGTGTCTTTATGAATTCATTAACATCTTGTTTGAACGTCTCGCCAGCTACTTTGTAGCGTGTAGGGTGCACGTCGCAAAACCAGACGAAAGTAAAGTAGTATCTCTTTTTAATGCCTGCAATGATGAAGCGCGGTCGACTATCGGTTCCGCTTAAAACATGAATAGTGCCAATGGCTTCGTCGTGTGAAGTAACGAGACAAACGCCGTTTGCGCGGACTGACACATGCCCAAAAGTAACTTATATGCTTTGAAAAGGAAAAGGTTTGACAGTCAAATACTTAGATATCCATAAAAATATTCTAATTACACGCACACGCACGCACGCGCGCACGCATATTAGTGTTATAGTTCTTCTCCCAAATGTATTTTGTCTTACTTTTATTACGAATAAAAGCTTGACTTGAAAATTACGTCTGTTAGATATTAATTTCGATACCGCATAGTGTTACGAACGTAGAATATCTTTTGGTGGGCGTATGACGCGGCTATAGAAAAATACCGTTTATTTTCTTTTAGTCTATTCGCTATACAGACGATGGTCTGGCAACCTATCACTTAAATGCTATTAATAACACTTTTAAGACCTGTCTATATGTACAGAGAAAGGCGCCGAAGAAACTTTGAACAGGGAAATGACACGAATAAGTTATTAAAATTAAACAAATAGTTATTATAGCAAAATGTATTTTTTTGTATTTTTCTATAATGTATCACATATATATCAGACGTTTTTACATACATAAATCATTTTTATTTCCTCCTTTTTCATAACTTCTTCTTTAGGAAATGTAAAACGAAAAATACACATGGGAATCTTAACAAATATCACATTATTAATATAATGGAACCATTAAATAAATGGACTTAGGTCTTGAAAAACTTTCTTAAATAATAACACAGGGATTGTCTATTTCACTCACTCTCATGTATGTTGGATTACTAGAAGGGAATAAGACGTCTGATACACAGTTGTTATTTTAGTACGGTTTTTATGGCTTTGGCAATTCTTCCGAGATTATTATCGACTTGATAGATTAGGGTAGACTAGTGTTGCTGGGTTATCTACAAAGATAGCAGTTGCTTTTAGGTTTGAATCTGCTTTCATTAGATTAGAAATACACTTAAAAACAGTATTAAATTAAATCAAATATAAGCTTAACAGTGTCAGAATAAATTTATATATGAGGTGTAGAAAGAAGCTAGTTGGCGATTCATTTGTTAATCGAATAAATAATAATAGAATAATGTCATTATTAATCCCTGTATTATTTTGTTCTAAGAATTGTTTGATAAAATTCTACGAGTAAATGCAAAATCTGAATTAGGTTATTTCTAAGCTTATCCAAAACTATTTCACATTGGACTTGTGTTCCAAATGAATAAAACTCAAAATTTTTATATATTTCAATAACTGTTGTGTATTTGATTATTAAAAATGAATAAGCGAATTGCCTCACACATGTTATTTTAGTATGGTTTCTATTGCTTTTGTTCTTCTTCTGAAAATTCTTTTGAAATAACATAGTGTGGATGACACCTGTTCATTTAATAATAGTTTGTTATACTTAATGATATTAAATTTTGAATCAAATAACATATGGTGATAATCGAAGGTTGAGTTCACGGTTGTCGTGATCGACTCAATTTTAAAAGAGCGAATTGAATAATAGACAAACATCAAAAAAAAAATGAAAGTAAAAATTTGTGCTAAATAATATAGATCAAAAAACAATAAACCTTTTTGTTTATTGTTAATAATTCATTGTTTTTATTCAAAGTGTCTTCAGCGGTAATATTTTCCAGTGCCCTTTTATTGGCAGGCTTTTAATTTGTCCGTTTGCCAGTATTATATGTCATCTTCCGGCGTTAATTAAACTGTCACCAATCTTAACGTTATTGTTTGTTCATGTTGTTTTGTTCCTTATTTAATTGGGCGTGTAGGCATGCATAAGAACATGCAAAACAACGTTTTGGAGGAGTCAAAATCAGAAGTTTGTTGTTCTCCTCAAAGATTGCTTCTGTACCGCTTGCCCATCTCTTCATGAATTTAAAAAAAAATTGAGTTTATCAATCCTCAATAACCCTCATCTATAATTATTAAGAGGAGGCTTTACATTAAATAAGTCGCAACACAAGTTAGATGCAATCTTCTTACAAAACTGCACATGAATCACGAATTATTTTTTTTTATTATTTCTAGTCTAAAAGAGTTCTTATAGCATAAAAAAATTCAATATTTCTGCAAGACATTCAAATACATAAATAGTAAAAGTATTAATATAAAAGGGGCTTACATTCCTCGGGTGCAAGGGGCGGTCGTCGTTCAGGTTTTGCCTGCTCCAAACCCTATCCGTGGCTATCCAACGCGACAGTCCTGCTACTATGACGGGGGCTTGGACCACGCCAGACTCAGGGCGACATATTTGTAATAAACAATTAATGATTTTAATTTAAATTAAATTGTTCATATCTTACACTCTAATCGATTAATTAATATAGTTGAGGTGTATATTAAACAAAAAAAACAATTGTATTATAAATAAATGTTGTAAGTAAAATAGTCAGCCAATTCGCATCGTGATACGTGACTAGACCGACTACAAATAAGTAAGTTCAACTGGACCCTCTGAGTTTCCTAAAATGTCTCAAATGGGATGTTCGCTTTGAAGAGAAGAAGATTGACGCCAGACCGGTCAACAGTACTTTGATTGACTGTGAGTGGCATTGCATCAATCACAGCAGATGCTGGACGCCTCGCTTGATAGACAATGGCCTGATTTGACAGGCGAGTTATCAGTCGTGCTAGAATGTGGACGTTCCGTTTTAGGTATTACTTTCGTTTCATACAAGCGATAACTCAAACGATTATTTGCACACTATAATTTTGTATAAGAAAATATTATGGACGAGTATTATGGCAGCGTTTTCGTTATTAGTGTCTTACCAACTTTTTATGATAGATACTACTAATAGTTTTCATCTGTGGCTCTACCCGTGTTGATATAAAATGAATTCTTTTCATCTTCTGTAAACCAATCCTGTTATTATCAATGATTCTAGACTAGGTACTTTTCTCGACTTTCGCCATTGATTTAAAACTCGATTCTTGTCTCGGTCTCGGTTTTGTCTGCCGGTTACGGCCCCGCTTTAGATTCCGTTAGTCCCGATTCAATTTCTTTTCGATTTCACTTTAGACTTCGAGCTCGATCAATTTTTAATAATCATTGTATTAGCAACTTATTTTTTTTGTCAATAACTTTCGCACACATAAAATCATCAAAGTTTCATCGTCATGGGATGAATAGTATAGGAACGTACAATTGATGAAAGAACGAACACACAAATATTCATTTTTGTATATGAATTATATGTTGAACTTTAATTTATACATTTTCTAGGACACTGAGCATGTCAACTAGGAGCGTTCATGAGTGAAACAAATTATTGAATGCCTACTTATACACGGACTACTTAACATTACTTATTTCAAACGTGACGTTGCTTCAACAGACTCAACAACTATAAACATTGACTAATATCAATAAGTCGTTATTATTATTATTTACATGTAACACACAAACCAAATTTTGATCAATTGATTTTTTGTTTATTTTAATAAAATCATTGATAGCGAAAAATTTTCCTATTTAGAGATTTTATTTCAACGTGTTGCTGTCAATATTTGTATTTTGTAGACCTACTATAAAGCGATCCTTTCACAATCTATTTGTTTCGGATCCAGGTGCTTGGACTCTAAATCCTAACCAGTATTGTTATGACCGAGGCGGTGATTAATTGGAGGTGGCTTAAATGTGCTCTCTTAGACAGTGAAACAGTAGTAGTTAATAGTTTTAAACTCAATCATTGATTCGCTCTTGGTTGGGGTTCGAACCCATCAGCTGTTCATTCGAAGGCAACGCGCACACCACTCGCCCGTCGTCGTTCTTATTCCAAACTGTGAAATTATTTAAGTAATATCCTCATTTACGCGGATAGTTTATTGAATTATAAAAAAATTAATATGTTTCGAACGTAATAATGTTAGTCAACATTAGACAATTAATAAATTAATTCTAAACCGTACGAAACACGAATATTGTGTGTACACTGACTTTTTATTCTATTTAGGCATTCTGAGTACGGTAATTTCACTAAAATTACGGTACGAAGACACGGTAATTTTATGAGTTATGGGGCTGCGCCACGCAATCTCCCCCCGTTTTATAGGGGTGCGGTTAAAACAATGCCTTCTAAATATATTACCCGTAAAAAATCAACTTTTTATCTTTTTAAGCAGAGTAGGAGTTTTTTTTTTTTTGACGAATGGGCTCACCATATTATCTCGTAATGGAATGAAAAAGTGTCGTTTTATAATGAAACATTTCAACAAATGAGAATCATTTGTGTTTATGTCATGAGTTAGAATTTAAAATAGTAGTATGTTCATTCGTTATAGAATCCGACACGTAAACAATGTGTAAGTTCATCAAAGCGCAGTTTAATTCCGGGGATCACTTCGAAAACGACGAGCTATTTTTAAGTTTGTCTTGAAAAATGCCGTATTTTCTGACATACCGGTTTCCTAAATTGCATTAATAAACAATTACTATTAAAATATTTTTTATACCGCTAATACAGACCGATTCAAATGAAGTTACTCGTATTTTTCTAGCGTTTCGGAGAAATGAAACTGCACACTACACATGAAACAATTTCTTTTACAATATTAATTTACGAAATACCGGAGCCGGTGAGCGCCGTACGGCGCCCGGCGGTCGTTCACCCGATTCTGCAAAAGAAGAGGTTCTACTCCATTTGCTCCATTACTGTTATTGAGGTAAGTTTCCTCCCGTCTTGGAAATAATTCAATCATTGTTCGATCATATACATTCCGCCATTTTTCCATTAGAGCACCTGCCTCATCTCCAGTTCTTGATGTACATTAATTGCAAGGTGTAGTTACAAATTTTTACAACATTAGCGCATTGTCTTGTCTATGGTCTATCGGTTTTGTAGATAAAAGAATATCCATTTCATCTACTTGAAGCATATTATGAATTATATATACATCTTTTTTTCATTGTCTCTTTCTGTAGCTCAGCCAAAGAGAGAAAAATATGTGTGTGTGAGTACAGGTACATTTAAATATTTTATCGTGATATCGTATAGCTTAACTTTCTATGAGACTTAAACTAATATCTTACCGTATATAATGAACGGTTTATGAAACTCATTGTTGTGATGAGTTTCGTTAATGACGGCATTGTAGCTTTATTGTTTATGTTATAGGGACGAGTATTTTTTTTTTCAATTAAAGGTCAGCACTTGCTGTTTTCGAAGAGCGAACTTGTTTCAATTTTTAGTATTTTAAACACAAGAAATTCTCAGATACTACCAAATTACAAAAATAAAGGATATTTTCTGTGTAACTCGTTATACGATGCTTTTAAACACTTATGATATATTTCAAATTGAAGCGGGATAGAAGTAGAGAAAGTTTTATGTAATATTTGCTTCTAAAACATATTTTCTTCTCAGAAACCTTATGATTAAAAATATCAACGATAATTTTCGATTTAAAACATGACTGAGACCTTAAAACAATTAGATCAATTCAAGGCCGAGAAAGACAACAATTGCTGAATAACTGTTTTTAAAACAATCGAATTTTTAAGTCACTTATTCAAAAATCATTGCTGCTCATAAACTTGAGTAACTGGAGCTGTTTACATTTCAATTTAAGGATAAGTGGGAAGTTGGATTAAATTCATTGAAATAAAACTGCTTAAAAATTAATTTCTTTTATTCAAAACGGTAAAAATTTATCTTTGCACCTTACGAACTAGAATTTTAAAAGCTTAATTTAATAATTTGTTCTTTGGTATCTAGTCATATCGCAATCTAAAATTAACTTTACAAGTTTAGCGTCATTATTAGACATTGATTTAATCACAGTTTTATTAAAAAACTCACACGGTGTGTGTGCATATAGGTAAAATAATAGATCACGCGGAATGTAGTGCTTCTTGACGTAAATTACTTGTGTGATGCGATTTTAATCAAAGCTTTTCTAAACTTAATTAACCTCCAAATCGTTCATCTAATACAATACGCATTTGAAAGACAATGTATTTTATAATTTGCGAATATTTCAACATTGTAGTTGATGGCAGCGGAAGTACCGAGACATGTTATTGTGTTTTAGGGCAAATATATTGCATGAATCAAATGTGCATTATTCATTTTAAAAATTGAGAGTTTTCTTAAGTTTGAACAAGCTTGTTTCGTAAGAGAGAGGTCATAGTACTACGTAACTGGTAATTGTATAATAATAGACAGACTGTAAAGTTAAAAATGATAATTGCATTTGCCCTTTGCTCTGACGAACGTTAAACTTTTTATGTAACGAGGAAATTTTTTGAGTGGTACCTATAATTAGGTAGGACGCCATCAAATTGCTTATTTAAAATGTGATAATATACAATGAAAAATACAATTCTTTTTTTATTAAAATAATTTTTACGTCGTTTGCACAATGTTAATAAAATATAAGAGTGTTAAAAGGGCTTTTTGTATTATAGCTGTCTATTAAGATAACTTTAGTTAAGTATAATAATATTTTTTAGACAATCAGTTCATTCAATCACATACTAAAATAAATTACTTAAAAGATGTAACAATAATATGTAAATTAAAAAAGAATAAAGGCGTACCACAGTTAGTTCAGGAATTTTCTAACATTTTTAATAATATTACAGTAATTACTATTTTATTTTTGTTTCTCTCATTAGTTTTTTCGAATACAATGCCCTCGTATTCACTAGAAACAATAAGTTCGTGAGGCATCGTCAGCGCCTCCCGCGGCCTCTCGTCAGCCGTAATAGAACTGCGAAGTGGAGTATCTGCTTAAACTTTTCGGACTGACAACAGCATCTTTATCCTCGTCTTCCCTCCTCCTTCTCTGTTCGGCCGGAACGTAATCCACGTTCCCGTACATGCTTGCACCGGCGCACGGATATATCGTGGACATGGGACGTACCGCCCTAAGCGAGCCCCTGTTGGCGTCCCTATACAGGATCATGTCCGGATGCACCGGATCGTAGAAAGTTCCAGAGATGTGACTGACGTCTATGTCGTTATCAATGTCCGATATGCCGTCGCTGAACACGTTAGGCACGTCCGTGGCGAACACGTCCGGGGATTTGGTTTGACGTTTCGTCTTTCTCAAATAGTAACACTTGACCGAAACCGCGATAGCGATCACGACGAACACAACCGTGACCGCTGCGCCGGCGTATACGAACGTGTAAGCGCCGTTTTCTGAAACAACCGAGAGGGGATTCAGTTGGGAGATGAACGTAACGGAACGGTTACGGAAAATGGCGGAGGAAAATAAACATGAAGTATGACATGTTAATCATGTTTTACGTATGAGATATAAAACAAACAAAAAAAAACAGTTTCTATCAATGGTGATAAAGATACATCCGTTTTTAGTGGACGCTCGCGGGAACTGATATGATTTTTAACAGCAAATGGTTACGTAAAAACAATTCAATGTTGATAGTATTCATAAATTACAAAATAGTAATTTAGTAACTAAGTAATCTACATTATTCGTCCTTTCTTTTCGCAATATGTGTTGGCAATATTTATTTTATTAGTCTGTTATTTTTTGTGCTGTTTCGAAATTGCGTAATCAACAATTCGCTACTATTTAAGAATATCAGAACGAGAATATGTGATATTTGTTCGGCCAAATAATTTAAGGATATAAAGTTAAAATATTAAATAAAATGTAAGGAAATTGTATCAAAAAACGTACATTATTCTTATATTTGATATACTACGTTAGATATTGTATATAGTTAGTGCTGTTTAACTTTAGTAATATAAATAATCTACTAAATGTCATTCTTATAAGTTTAATTGTTATGCAGTTATGAACCCTGTGAATTCGAAAGTAAGTCATGGAACATTAACCTAAAGGTAGATCTTAAATGTCTATGAGTTAAAGTTCAAGAGATAGCCACAGAACAATTGAGTTTGCAACGCGTAACTGTCTACGTATATTTGTAAATTTTATTAATAAGATTTTATGGAACACGATCATCCTGATGACACGAACTGGTGGTACGTTAAATTTAAGAGATAACTATGAAATATGAACAGTTAAATAGATAACACGTCACTGACTATAATAACAATTTAGGAGATGGGTGGGAGCGTGGGCAATAATCATGTTGATAACAATACATTAAAATACAATCGTATATAATTGTATTTAAACGTATGAATTATATAATTATTCATGCATACTTACTCAGATTTTAGTTATAAGAAGATAAGAACGATCTCATAAACAATATAATTCTAGCAAATATTCACGTATCAAAAGCTTCGTCACAATTATGCACGCATTTAGTGGAATAATTATGAAATTTATAAAAAAATACAATTAGCGGTCGTGTTACAAACAATCACTACGTTAAGCCAAAATAAATTGTCGTCAATGCCACCAATTAATATATTGGAGTAAAATCACGATAATTGTTCTTTGACACGACAGTGCATAAAAAGACGAACTGCATATCGTTATAATCGAAAGAATCCAAGAATTGGCTGCCTGCGAATATTAAAAAAAAAACAAATACAAAAACTAATTTTCGAACTGTAAGATAGAGCAAAGAAAAGTCTGTTAAGAAGTGACAAGGGTAATCACACATCACATAATTTCTTGAAGTTATAACAGCATATTGAGACTCTTACATCTATTTTCCAAGAACAATGGCTGTCGTGGTATTTGACGTATTTAAGTATGGCATTCAACACCGCTTGTACGATCGTAATACAATACGAAATCGATCACAAATAATATTAAAAAATAATAAAAAAAAGGAAAAAGAAGTATCACGTGAATATGAAGTATTATTTAAGATAAAAAAGAAAACAAAAAAGAATTACCATATATAATTTATTAAAGATTCTTATGTGCATTTGAAATACAACAAGCTGAAGTGAAAATAAATTAAAAATTAGCAATGTAAAAAATTAAATACAGCATAAATAGAATAAACGTGCACTTAAATGCAACATAAATACATTAAACATAAGAAAAATATAAAATGCTCAAAAATAATGAGTATATTATAAAAGTTACCTATAGGCTTGAAATTGCATTGATAATTAATGGGTCAATTAAAGCAATAACTTAAAAGCAAAAAAATAGTTTTACGAAACATTATAAAGCAAGGACGTACAAAATCAGAAATATTTTGAAAAATATCAGAATTCCGTTGTATTGCTACCTTTGCTAAGATCATTTTTCTGATTGATTTCTGGTACGTATTCTCCTGTGGTCTGTGGAGACGGGGTCGAGCTATGAGGGTGGGGTTGTAAGACAGGATTGATAACGGCTGGCGCTGGGGGTACCGCCGTAGGCTCGCTCCAACGCTCCCCAGGAACACCTGGGATCAAAATAAGGAAGCGTCTAAACTGTCGTTTACAATTTCTTATGTCTTTATTATGGTGTACACAATTAAAAATACACACACACACACTCATATATATATTGTTTTGTCTCGGTATTTATTAATCATTTTGAATTTGATTCATATGAAACTGGTGAATGGTTTTTCTTTTTTTTCTATGTTCCTTGTATCGTTTTCTGTGTATTTGCATTCTCTTAAAGATTACTTCTTACTTCTGTAGTTCTTCTTGTCTGACCTAACGCATTTGAATGATCCTGCCGGAAAACGGAGCATCTCTGTAGTTTCTAAAACTAAATCAGTTTTTTAATGAATGACATCTAATAAATTAAAAGCAGATTATTCAAGTATGATAATTAATAAATATCCTTTTAATTAATATGTCGCGTAAACATTTAAAATATAGTGGCTAAAGTAGACTAAGTTAAATTGAGATTAAATAAGTTGTATATAAAAGATGAGTGGAAAACAGTAAACTGACAAAAGAAGGTTTTAGAGCGACCGTGTGATATACAAGAGTCTTTAAGGGGCGCCCAAGAAACTCTTAAAACTGAATTGATTATATATAGAAAGGGCGGGTTAATTTTAACCATCCTAAACGGACGAGATTCCATAAAACACCTGATGGCTGTTAGTAAGACAAAAAAAGGTTTATTAAAGGTCGTATCAAATGGAGATTCTATCGTCTCTATCTGTCCTTTTTCCAAACAGGCAAAAGTTCATGATATAAACAGAAAATGTAATGTTAAAATTACAGTCATGATTGAACTGTAGTATGATGCGTTATGAAATGATAAAGTTAGTATTTGTAGTGTTCTTATCAAAAATCGCAAACGCTGTCATGGGTGGGATATAATGATTTACAACACACACCCGATGTGAATACTATTACAGCGTTAAATTTTTTTTACGAATCAATAAATATTAATGCATGCTTTAAACGCACGCATAGCCAACGCCAAAACAGAACGGAATAAGATCTTGTTAAAGTTACTGTCGAGAGAATGAGTTTTGGCAATAATTTTAGTGTATAATAAATACGTATAAATAATTCTGATAAAGTGTACAATGTTGGTCGGAATTAAAAGTTCTCATACCTCTGACTTATCTCTAAATTATCGGAATTCCTTGAACTTGAAGTGTGGTACGATAAATGTTTATAATATAAGATTGATAGTGATTTCAAATTACGCAATTAAAGCAACTTGCCTGTGTTAAATTGTTTGGAGAGCCAAGCATAATTATAAAAAAAAAAAAACATAAGAAGGTCGTAGTTTTATTCAACATTTTCTAAAGAAAGTAATGGAAGCAATTTATACATTAGTCCACAATTATCTGTCAATTCATATAATCAATAGCTTAGCATCTACATAATAATATTACTACCTGTGTCATCGAATAATCCTGGATCGTTCTTGGTGTCGGGCCACGTCGGCAGGTGCATTTCCTCGGGTTCAGGCGGGCTTTCGTACTTCGACTCCAGCACTCCCAGAGGTACTGTGTATGAATATGGTCATAATAAATATCAAATTTTCGATGAAAATAAATCAATACGTGCAACCTCCATCAACTGTATTGGAGAAGAATTGAAAAATGCTTATTTTTGTGATATATAATATTTTTGGAACAGCACAATGCTAAGTCTTCTATCACATCTCAGAAAGCTCAAATCAATGACGGCCAGTCGTATTGCCGTCATCGAAGCACTGTAACAGCCACTTCGCCTATCATCAGCACTCGGTGTGCTTTATTATTGGGAGACGTAAATTTCCACGAAAATGCCTACGTTTGGTTCGATAGTTTCCCTCTTCCTCTGCATCGCGTCAATCGTGAATTTGCGTCACTCGCGATTGATACAACCATTGCGATTGATATAACCAAAAATGCTATTTCTCACCGCAAGTGTACACGATTTTCAAGTAAGTCCTCGTGTTCGACCTGCAGGGGCTGCCGAAGGTTGTGGAGTCGGCTGTCACGTCGCAGCGCCGTTTGCCGTGGCATTGCTGGATGACCGTTTGAGTCGCGTACGGATTCAAACAAGCTGCGGAGGATATTGTCACTTGAAAAATTAAAAAAAAAACCAAGCCAAGTGCGAGTCGGACTACAGTGAAGTGGGTTCCAATCCATAAATGATCGTATTAGTTCCTGGCGATATTACGCGTTTTCCTTGACGACTATTTCGCTTTTTCAGTTGGAGTTTAAAGACTTTAGGGTTTCGTTTAGATTTTACTGTAAACTATTAGTGAGGTGCTAGTTTATATATATATATATTTATTTATTTTGGACTTTCATAATTTCGGAGATAGGAAGAATGCTCGATTTTCGTACATTTTCTATTATTATTTAAATTATGCTTTTTGTAATTATTACAAAAGTATACAAGTTTACTTCTCATAACAAAATACTTTAACATGATGCTTTTGACAATTTTTTTCAATTTCCTAATTGGTCCACTAAAATTAGCATTCAAAATCGATTTTTTTTTATTCAGCTTTATGGTCGTTATTGGGATGCCTGAAATAGCTTTTAATTGGATCCGGAAACAAGTTAAACAAATATGGTCGATTAATATTCACAGAGTATTTGCGTATTCCAAATGTTTTTATAAAATTAACGCCATAAAATGGTTAAAATGGTGACGAAATTAATGTAAAAATAATGGTGGGTTCATTGAAATGTCATTAAAATAAAAATTGATAGTAAAATGTAAGTAACTACGAACTACTCACAATAAATTGATTGACGTAGATTAGGCACACATGTTGTAATAGACAGACACGAGACCAATTCGAAAACTACGATTTTTTTCGTCGCATGCACGGAATCCTATTTGGTTAAACTAAAATTGTAAGCTATACTTGTACAAAAATCTTTACCAATCAAAAAGGGAAGACGAAGCGCACTTATAGAAATTAATAGGCAGATTCTTGTAAATGCAATCATTATTGCCTTTTTAATACCAGTTCACGTTTCAATTGTAAATTCTTTCATATTTGAAGAGTTTGATTCATACTTAGGTACGAAAGGATTTTTTTTTTAAATATTAATTCGTATAAATGTGTTATTGTCCATTAGGTATACACGCGTAGGGCAAAACACGTCCATAAAGCTCTCCCTTCAAACGTCAAAAAATATAATAATGACTGTAAATTAGGTGGGCGCCGCGGGGCCGGCGCACGGCGGCGATCAATCACGGCTGAAATAAAAGCTGTCGCTCGCACCTGCACGACGCCGGCTCACCGAAATTAGTCCGGCCGGAGCGTGCTTTGCCCTACATTTTACTATGGCGGAACTTTGCTCTGGCCGTATATCGTACGAGCGTGCCGGTGAAAGGGGATAAATCGTGAAATTCAAGTTTAGACTTATATTAATGTTTTTTTAATTTTTTTTTTGATAAGAAAATTATGTCAAAATGAAATAAAAATGTCCTTTTCGTAAGTACATTTTTAGTATTATTCATAAGATGTTTCATTGCATGGAACGGTTCCCTTCTAAAAAGGATTATAAAAAGTAACCAGATACATCTTCGATAGAATTGACATTTACTTCATAAGATGATGTGTCTTCGGGCGATGTTGAGAAAATTTAATCGTATAAATAATGAATGCAGATTTCATCTGAAGCGTCGGTTTTGCAGATTCGAATGTGTTTATTGACTTTGTTTATTTGACCGTATTTATTTTGTGACATCCAAACGTAAATTCTTTGGTCACGTCATACTTGTACACGTTCATTGATTATCATGACCTTTGGTGACTGATAAAAAGGTCGTGCTAGTTAAAGTGTATTTGTTCCTAAGTGAATTGGTAATTCGCGTGTGAATCGTGTAAAAATAAGGCTGTTGCCGCTTCTAAATTTTGCTATTTAATTTATGCATTGCTACAAAATTTTACATTACAGTAAAACGTATATCGGTCTAGGCGGCATTAAGACGTAACAATTATATTATTTGTTACATTCTGTCGTTTGATCAATACTTATGTTATGTCGTAAATGATTAAAAAAAATCATCGAGTTATTCAATAATATAAACTTTGGTAATTCATAATTTGGTTAATGTGATTAGATTTGTCTAAATTTTATACGGTACGATTTTTATTTTAACAACCCAGGAGATGAGAAAATAAATACAGCTAATAAAATATTAAAATAAATAAAATGTGTTATTACATTGTAAGTTATTCGTGTATAAGTAGGCAATTAAATTAAAATAATTCCAATTAAAGTAAAATACACTAACTGACACTATTTTGGTGGCTTTATTATATTTTGGGAAAATCGGACTTTCTGAGCTTATTTCTTCATATATTTTTGGTCAAAAATTTTCTTTTAAACTCGTGAATAAAAAAATATATTAAAATACTGTCTTAATTTTATTTTCTTAAACAATATAATCAAATTTATTCACTTAATTTTGATATTTGTATAGTTTTTACAAGCAAATAATAGCACATATTTTAGTATGAAATCTTCCATGACATTAAATATGTATATAATATATATTTCATCATTTTTTTAGATATTTTTTTATTAGTTGTATAATAATGTCGAATATAAAAAAATTTTAAATGATTTTAGGATTGATAAAATACGTTATCATTGTCTTTGTAGAATCAATTTAGTCCGTTTGTTGACCATTCTGCCCGTGTGTCATAGTTTTATCTATCCGGACTTATAAGAAATAAATAGCATTTTGGTACATCTAAAAAGTTAGCCGACTCAATTATGAAAACACAGAGGGCAAAAACGAATTGTGATTTTGGATCACAATTTTGTTGAGTCATAAGAAACTAAAAATAAACTTTAGACATGTCCATGATGAGACCTATGAAATGAACGGGTGTGTTAGAAGATATACACGTTTTTTTAACTTTAAAATGGGCTTTTAAAAATGTTCAAAAACATGTATAAAAATCGAGCATTTCTTCCTAGTTTTCGAAATTATGAACCTAACATAAAAAAAAAACAGAAAATTTGGAGCCTGCTTCATAGTTCACAAGAAAAACTAAATTTAAATCTTAATCTTAAAATTTGCACAAAAAATTTAATATAATCGCGAATATATAATGTGTTGCTTAATTTCCCCGAAGATTAACATGATGATTTACAGTACGGAACCCTCTTCATGCGAGTCTAAGTCGCTTTTGGCCTTTTTTATGCAATCAATAGTAATTATAAACCCTTTTTATCGATATACATTAGGAATTAAATTAATTTATGTGTAAAAGCGGCCGTAGATACATTATTTCGAACGCACAAATTAAATTATACCAGACAGACTTATCCGCCTTTGCAAACACCTATCAAGTATGTAAATTGTGTATGGTCATATACAGGTTACAAGTATTATTACATGAACATGGCTAGCATATCAGTTAGTAAGCGACAATTCAATTCATTTATAGGATGTGAACACCGTAAACCTTTAAAGGGTGAAACTATAAATACAATAAATGACGTCACAAATCGAGATCGGACGTCACAAATCGAGATCGGACGTCCGAGATTTTCATTTTAGCCGCATTTCCAAACGGGCTGGCGCGGCGCCGCCGCGGACTAATCGGCTCTCGTTGTCAAAGATTTTATTCGTTACAGCGGCTCCTTCCCCGCGAGTCCGCCGCCCGCGCAGCTGTCGCATATTGAGTAACGGAGCGAACTCCCCTGTCATATATTCCGGTCCGGGTGTTTGTATTGTGTTTTCCTTCGCCGCCACATAATACCCTCGGCGGGGATCCTCGGATATCGTACTTTTCATTTCGGTCGGTGCGCTCTCGTGATTATTTTCGAGTGGGATAGGGAAAGGTGATGCGTTAATACATCGCGATTTTATATCTGTGCCACGTAGTTAGTTCCTGTCTATTGAAAAGAATAAAGAATTATATGTGGAGATGTGATATCCTTTTGAACATTTTGTTTGTAGAAATGATTAGCAGTATGACGATAGGCGGCTTTAAATGGAAAATCTATGAAATATATATTTTTTTTTTTTGTTTGTATCGTCATATTTCGGTAATAAAGATGGAAACGGGAAGTCGTGATTGAAATAGCTTAGGACAGGTTCATTTCATAACCGAACTAGTGAACCGCTCGCGGCGTCACTTGCGGAGACTATAAGATGTTCTTGCGGAGACAACATTTTGTACAATTTTTTATATCAAACTTAAATTTTGTAAACAAACCGTCTTTACAAACAATGTTTATGTTCAAATCTAGTTTATGAAATGGGAAACGAGGAAGAGAAATTCAAATTTAACTTCTTGTAGCACTTATATGCAATCAGCAAGCAATGACGGTACTAGTTTAAAAGTGTGCTTTTTCTGCCGACTCGAATAACTAATGCCGTAGTTGCTGAGTTTCTGTAAACGCTAGAATATTTTTTTATAGATAAAAGTCTTTCTGAAGAATTGCAGATCTCAAGAATAAAAAACCGGATTTAAATTCATTCAGCAGTTTTCAAGACTGAAGCGCACATACGTACAGACACGACAGCCGAGATAAGAGACACTCACTGGGGTTTTCCTTTTATACGTGTATAGATCAATTTTACAGTAGTGTAAGTAACCCTTGAAAAACGACGAGGGAGCAAAATGAGATAACACAAAACATATAGAGATTAGGAGGGGCGTGTGCGCTTCGACAAAAGCTATAGGTATATTCCAATACAATCATATTTTTGAAATATGTATGTACACATTCAATGAAATGAACATTCGCTGTGTTGCATGCGCCTAACTAGTTCTATTAACCGAGGACGTACGTGATTGTCAAAATTGCGAACGTACAAACAGATTATGAAGTATATTACGTATATGCTCCTTCTAACTAAAAACAAGATGTCATCGTCTTGTTCTATGTCATGTCCTCTTTATTACTGATCAATGTTGTTTTGGTAAGGAAGATGGTCGGCGAAATTAATTATTTAAGGGGATAACTCATTCGGTTGCAGCATTTGATGGCGGTACAGTACACAAGTATGTATGAAGTCCACTCACCTTCGTCGGGCACGCCCGGCGGCTGAGGGCACTGTCCCGCTTCGAAGCTGTTGCGGCCGTACCGCGCTTCCAGGATGGCCACCCTGGACCCTGGGTTGCAATTCAGCGCCACGGAATCGTGTTCGCAGCCGGTTTTGGTTCGGAACTCGTCTGAATGTAAGATTACACGTTTCGAATGTAATCAATCTGACACAAAAATTGACAATAAAATTTCTCAACAACGTCACTGCTACCGCTACTCTGCTGTTGTAAGCACAGAATTTTATAACCGTTGACTGAAGATTTGCAGCGAATCTAAGGTTAGCTAAAGTTCAAAGAAGCTTTCGTCAGTAGCGTGTACATTTGCTTTTGCGACGCGACTTGAGTATTATATTTACATTGCCCATAAAGTTTAGCGTGCACAGTACGATACTCCTATGTTTGATATCTATGTATACTTGTATTTGTAGCTTAAAAAATGCACTCTCAGGACATAGACCGATCATAGCTCGCAAAGTATCATGTTGCAGTCACGTGACTGCGAAACTTGAATGTGCTACCTACCCCAATTTTTATTACCCCACATTGCTTCCATTAGGCTGCCCCATAATGGAAGCAATATGGGGTAATAAAAATCAATGATTATAAAAGCAAAGATTTGTTATATAAAATGATCTAGAGTTTGATGGTTTTCTATTGTTTCAGTTTTAAAAGCACCTCGTCAGAATGTTACGTGGAAGAAAAAGAATGAAGTCAAGAGACAGATTTTAATGTTTATCTATTCATAGGTACCGTCTATGAAAATGAATAACATCCATTTTAAATAAAAAAAAAAAAAACTAGAATTAAATATTTGAACGCGAGGAACATTTTTGCGCTGCCCACGTTTTTTCGACTTAGCGTGTGTGTCAACGACGGCCGTGCGGGCTCCGCCTAAAAAATCCAGGGATTAATTCTATTTCCACGCGGGCCGAGCGTCGAACGAGTACTTTGCAGGTACGCCGCTTATGGAACAGGCCGGAACAACGTCTGCCGGACCAGCAAATATATATATAACAAATTTATTTGAAATATATTGCTTTTTAAATAAAAATTTTGCCGTGATTAAATGAAAGGTAAGGTTAAATTTAAAAAAAATAATCAATGACAAGTGACGTCACTCCATTTTGGCTCGACGGCTATATTTTTTTCGATAGTGTTATTAAGATCGAAGAACAGAAATTGAATGAAGGCTTCAGGAAAGCAGACAGCAGAAATCTGTCAAAGGTTGATATGAATACGACGAGATGTTCCTTCGCGGAAAACCGAGGGAAATCTAGAATATATTGTCTGCATTTTTGTCAATAATAAAACGTAATATGGAAACTGATACCTATTTTTAACGATACTAAATTTGTACTTTATGTACTTTTCCTTTGTCTAATTATTAACAACATTTTCCACCTAGGAAATTATGTTATTTTAACTTTTAATGTGTTCAATAAGTATAAAAAATACTAAAAACAGAAAATAATTTGCATGCATCTAAATAAAAGGTACGTCGGAGTAATATTCACAAGATTGAAAGTCGGACCTTAGAGACAGATAGTACAATATGTTTCTTTGCAGTTTTGCCTCGCTTTCATCTAAGTTTTTGTTTCTCTTTACTGTTAAAAAAAATATTTGGATTACTTTGGGGAAGTCGTCGGGCACGTTGGTACAAAACACTCGGTATTTACTTTGATTTACCAGATTTTTACTATTAATTTAAAGAAAATCCAATATATATATAAAATTTCTGAAGATTTCCTTTTATTTTTGTGAAGATCATATACAATTAGCGGTTTTAGATACTGCGATCATGCGATACTGATAGATCAATGCAGTGTAATAATTTTATGCGGTTTTCGCATATAGTCTTGCATTTTTTATAATAAAACTACATACATTTTGTGTAAGGTTTCAACTATACTTTTGAGAAAGTAGATCTTTAATTATACTAATTAATAAATTCAATGGAAATTCCTATTCAAGATAAAACAGCTTATTTGTTTTGATCAATTATGCGTAACGCCTCTAAGCGTGTTAAGGAAAAATGAATATAAATTCATTTTTCCTTTATTCTTTTCCAAACATTATCACATCAATAATGATGTGATAATGTCTGACCTTCTAGGAATATTCTAAAAGCTAGTTTTGTGACAATTATTTTAGACTGTTTTTGCCATTGTCGGTCTTAGTAGAAATTTTGTTAGTACACGCGCTTTGCTACAAATTTAAATACCTTTATTGCATTGGTTAAATAGCTTATTTTGTTTTGCAATTTTGCACTTTATCACTCGTTCGGAAGGCAGTTTCGCCTCGACAAGAACGAGAAAGAAACTTAAGGGTGGCTCTTTTCTAATTTCATCATGCTTAGCCAAAATAAATACAAAACTATTGATGAAGGAAACAGTCCGGTGAGGAGTCGAGCCGCTTATCCTCATGCTCGTTTGTTTTCTAAATATTAGGAAATTATGTAATACACTTTTACACTGAGCGTTTGTTTAAAATACTCTTAAATTTATACAGGGACAAATCTTGTATAGCCACAGGGACCTTATTGGACGTACGCACACAGAGAGCCCTCTAAGTATTCACTTAGAGGGCTTCTCTGTGTGCGTATGTCCAATAAGGTCACAAATTCTTGTGACTTTGCTCAGTCGACTCAGTCAACACAGTTTATTTTTATTTTTGTGTACTGAGTTTGCGTCGAGACACTGTTTCTTTTAAACACTTCCGATTTTATTTTACATGTAATAAATTTTCATATACGAATTGGGACGAGAGAGTTAAGATTCCAATTTTCTTAAACTTATTTTTAAGAGATACACTAGGTGTGAGCTTGTGAGTCGAGCGAACAGGCCGCTTCTGCAGCATGAAAATTTTATGAATGTCTGCGGCATCTCCCCAGAGCAAGATACCAGGTTATGAAAACAGTCAAAATAAACTAATCTAGCAGTTTCGATGTCCGATAAATTTTGTATTTTGTTTGACTGCAGACTTGAGCTTTTTTCGTCAATTAAGTGATGTGAGGACCCCATTGAAGCCTGTTGTCTAAAATAATTTTCAGGAATACGGTAGCATTAATAAATTACAATTCTTAGTTACGTACTGAAATAGTTCTGGATCATATCTTACATTTGGAAATGACGATTTTATACATTTTGTTTGCATTTCAATGCGAAATTTGCATATGAAATATCAATAGTGCAGGTTATTTGCAATAGATCATTTCTCTACCTTAGAGATATTATTGACTAGAATCGGCATCAATATCGTGAGTGAGATTGTTGCATAACAAAAATATCTTTTTTTGAATCGACACTGAGACTACTGTCTGTAAATAGAATAAAAACAGGTGTACAGTGCGCATGCGTCAGAAGCGAAACCTTCAGAAAACTAAACTGCGAGAGAATGAGACGAATGCAATAACAAGAATGAGATAATTATAGGATTTGTTGTAATAATATTGGTACAGGCATAAAGTTATTTTACATTTTGTTGTACAGATTAAATGTTTTCAATTTTAACAAATGACAATCTTTCTCTTACATTTTATCTCATCTCGCATTTTATCTAATCCTTTCTCAGACATTTTATCTAATCTCATATTATATCTCATTCTCTTGCAGGTTAAATCATGTAGATGTATACGTTTGTCTCTTTTTAGTGTCACTTTTTGCTTTGATCGAGTTTCGAATCACAAGGGCGCTAAAGACGTTTTTATTTCAAATTACGCGCCTTTTTGTGTTGTAAGGGCATGGGTCCCTCTGGAATAATTTAATTAGAGTCGAATCGAAAGCAGAACCGTGATTTTGATTGAGACCGGAGACTTAAGTGAGAGTGAGACGGCTAGGATTGAATTCTAAAGCGTGACCGAGGAAGATGAAAGAAGTCATTTTATGTCCACGCGAGTGTAGCCGCGGACGAAGGCTAGTCGGGAATATAAATAGTTCTCATGGTATTAGCAAAATTCAGGTTGATCAATCGGAATGCAGATTCTCTTCCGACGTTTTCTCTTAACGTATACGCTTATACGCTCATTAAACCGGCGGTAATTAAAGTTATAATCTAAAAATGATTCACGAAAACTTGCATTGTTTTATATCTAACCGAGAAATCACATGCCGTGCGTCGACTATCAATACTTAGCATTTATGGCTTTTATTTGTTAATTTGGTTCTAAACAAAATCTTTTAGTAAATCTGTGTTTTATTCTTCTTATATGGATGACAATTTAATGGTTTAACACTACATGATAACTAAGTAATTCTGGTCATATTTTCTTAAACATTTAGCATCTTATTATATACAAAAAATGAGCCATCATGGGACGCCTGGCAGATGTGAAACATTGAGTTTGCGCAAGTAATATGCATTAAAGACAAGATTACGACAGGAACTAAATATAGATTAATGGAAAAATGAAATATGATGATTTTTTTACAGAAAATGATGACTATTCGTTATTTTATTAAATACAAAAATTCAATATTAATTTCAAGTTACCTCAACTTAATTCATTTCATCTGTGTCTTCAGTAATAGTTATATTCGATGTTTCCTCTGACGGTATTACTGTAACAATTGCTTGTCACAGATATAATTGATTATTATTAATCAAAAAATACAATCATATTAATCAAAATGTAGTAATGTGTACGGTGTGGCGACGGGTCGCCACGGTATACTATAGATATATACAGTCCACAGGTAGTAGTGTGTACGATGTGGCGATGTGTCGCCATGCGCAAGCGACTGTGCGACTCCTTTCTCACTCGGTTCGATGGTGCTGTTTACTACGGTATACATTTTGACTATATATATATATATATATATATATATATATACCACTGTATAGCGTGGCGACCCGTCGCCACGGCAAGCGTCGCCACGCCAACAATCCGGTTTACCTTGCGCCTATAGATGTTTCACATCAAAAGTACCCTTCCATATTTTTTATGTCAGATATCGGCGCTGACTGAGTGCGGGTCAAGTGTCAATGACCGATGCGGTGATAATCTCTGTTAACGTGTTCTCCGAGCGCGCCTTAAGTGGTTTTAATTAGCCTAACTCAAAAAAAAGTAGCTGATACATTTGCTATTGAACAAGGTTTAAATGGAATTCGAAAGGGACGCCTGAGGAACGAACGAATTGACCATCCGCTTGTCATTGTTCTTATACTGTTCATATGATTAAATAAAAAAAAAAATCTACTAAAATAAACAATTTTTCATGAAGGCGATGTTGAGCAAATGTTCTCCCTTTTGTTCATTAATAAACAAGCTATATAAATAAATTTCAATGAAAAGAAATTGATAAAATTATCATTTATATTCATGTAGGAATGACTTGAGTAGAGAGTAGGCCATTTCGAGGACGTCAAAGAAGATTACGTAGCCTAATTGGCCTGGCGCGCTGGTCAACTCGGCCAATGTATTCTATTTAATAAGTAAATGATGTAGCATTAAACGTTTTCTATCTGGAGTAAGGGTCAGAAGAACTTTTTTTAGAAGAAAAAAATTTGGTACGAAACGCCGTGGTAGGTACACTAAAGCATTTTTATGTTATTTACGACGATTTTTAAACTAGATAAAGGTGACTTAACATATATCATACATTTTATGTTTCTCAAAGACGATAGAATAATCAGTGTGAATTAATTGAAATATGCGTAAAAGGGACGTTTATATTACTATACGTCTGATTTTAGGAATCGGTCATAAATATCTTTTTATAATTACTTTAGAGCAATTGAAGAGCCGTGGTGGCTCAGTGATTGGTGATGAGAGCGTTGTCTTCCCACCAGAAATTACCGGATTCCATTTTAACCGATTGACCAATGAGTTCCGTGCTTTTGCGAGAATATTAAGCTTTCGGTCCCAGTCTTTATCACCACATTGGTGACAACGGCCTTCAGCATCGACACGGACTGAGTTAGCGTGAGCGGCTTAAGTTCAAGTCTTTCAATTTGAAATAAAATTATTGTGGAATGTGGGATTCAGTAGTAGGATTGTTAAAACCTCATTAAATAATTCATTTTCACTTTTTTTTTCATTTTCGTTTAATATTGAGAAAATTATTTTACTAATGCTTGCGGTATTTAAACAGAGCGATGTAAAGTAGATATTACCGAAGCATTAACTCGAAAAATCAAAACAACAGAATTTTATTGAAGCTATTTTTATGAATATATGAATGACGAAAAAATATGGATAATTAAAAATAAATTAGTGTAAGTACATTTTTTTAACAACTAATCGATGAAATTACTTCACACCTCGTGAAATTATATTCAAAAGTGAAAACTTTGGCCCCAAATTTTAATTCGATAATTGCTAATCGTTTAGAAGTTCGAGGTATCCAGGAGTCTTTATCGCAAAAGGGAAAAACGAACTTTCACAAGACCAGTAAATCTATTTGTCCCTTACGATCAATTAACTTTGGGTTGTGGAAACTGGATACTTAACACGGCAATACATCATAACACCTCATACTTGTTATAATGCAGTATTTTAAATAAAATTTCGGCAAAAAGCATAACATTATTCCATCCCATGAAGGACCGGACTTAAATATGTAATGACGGTGGATACGCCAGATGTTATTCGACCTTTCCTTTATTAGAATTATATATTTTGTATTAAAAATCATCAAAAAAGTACTGAAGGCAGATTTTTAAAATAATAATTCATTTGTAAATTGTCAGAAGAGCATTTAAGTCTATTTAGTTAATAAAATTGTTTTAAGAAAAAAAACATGAGTATGTCAGAAGACACTCGGTAGACGTCAAACGTCAAAACGGTCGTATACTGTATTATTATAATTGCAATAAGATGAGGGTGGCGGGTATTGAGAATTAAAAGAAGAAGCGAATGGTTTTCATTAATCGCATTCAACAATACAGTTGTTGTTCGTAGATTATCCTTGATTCTATGAAAGTAACAATTGGTCGATGATAGCCGAAATATCGTAAATTTTGGATGTAATATTTGCTATCGCTCATTTTGGAAACTTTGTGGACAATGACGAAATTACGAAAATAGAAATCACTGTTTATTGTGATATGGAGCTTCATCACAGAAGGAAATACACGATCAGACGCACACGGCGTAGGCCAAAACCAAACGTCTCCTGAGTTTTGAGACGTTTTGGTTTTACCTCCGTCCAACGCACGTATACATGTTTCACATATTAAATAATGGAGTTTTTTTTTATATTTGTAATACCCACCATGGAAAATCAATACCCGTCATGATTTATAAGTTTTAAGTTTAATTTTTCGAAGGAAATTATATGTGCGTTATTAGTTGTTGGTATGCTGCGTCTTTAAGAGTTAAGCTTTGCAGTCAAAATCGTTATGAAAGCAAATTCACTCAAGTTAACTGAGCGACGTTGGGAATAAGGATAACGGGTCAGTCTGGAAGAAGTGTTCGCATCGCAAATGAGTCCTAGCGTCAGACGCGGCCAAAGCTAGTACCTATAAATGACAAATAAAATAATTTTTACAAAATAATTATTGCTGTTGAACTTTGATGTTACCTAATTAATAAAATCCGGTGCTAATTAACAAATTAGATATAAATTGTAAAATTCATACTATATAACGGACGAATGGTACCTTGATATCAAATTTGTTAATTAGTACATGTATTTTATATCGTCATCTAGAAATATGTTGACACAACACAATTTATTTAAAGTGTTATGTTTATTCTTACGTTTTCGTGCCATATTTTTATTTATTATTAATTATATTTAAATTGATATATGTATTGATGAAAAAGATTTTATTTTTTTCTCGCCCTATTTAAGTACATAATGCAAGAGTGTGATTTTTAATTATATGTTTCTTAACCATTTAAATTACTGTACTGTAAGAGGAATGCACGATTGGACAAAATTTTCTCTATAGAATTAAATTTCACAACATATCCTGATACCTTTTGCAGCTCGCTTTAGTTACTATTGGTAACCGATTTCTCTGTACTTCTTTTCACGATAATGGCACTACCAATTTTCGACAAACTGACAAAGCAGTTTTATGCGATTACGACAGGAAGTACCGATTAGATAAACATATTTCATTGCGTCCATTTTTTATTCCCTTCATTACGTTCCGGCCGAAAGGCAAAATAGAAACGGCATACACCGGGCGACACGGTGCCGGTCCGGTAGTCCCTCGATGCGGCGCGCGGATATGAGTAGTGTGGGCACTCCCGGCCGCGCCCCCCCGGCCGCCTCGGGCGGAGTCGGGCGACGCCTCCGCTGTTTATTAACATGCACTAAATCACATCGCCGTTACGACGCACGGCGGCCGTCGCACGCGAGTCCGCGCGGTGCGTGCGGCGCCCCCTCGCGGCGGCCGGTGTCCCAGAAAAAAAACGACGGCATTTATCATTTAAACATTGCCTATTCTAAATTTTCCGTGTAAATTCCGGGGGTGGACCGGACGACGCTAATGCTTTTTTCGGGTAGTCACGAAAATGGATAACTCTAGAATGTCCATCCGGGCGAATGCGACAAGTAATTTATTTGACGTGAACACACACGAATTTACCTACTCATTTAACGTTATAGTAATTTCTTCAGCGTCGTGTATCCGCTGTATCCGTTGGCGTATCGGGTGTGATCGGTCCATTGCGGCGACATACTACTCTCCGACAATATTTTTATTTGAAGTCGAGCGCCTTGAAACTTCAGCCTTCGTAGTCTAATACGAGTTGGGTATACCGACGCCTTTTCTTAAGTAATATTCTATATTTTTCGTATGTTCTAATTTATCTCATAAAGATGACAGCGCTTTGATTCTGTGGAGCGACGTTAAGTTCGAGCGGCTATAGGAAACCGTCAGCAAGTGAACAAAGGCGAGCTCCGAAGCGATCGGAACCTGTGTATAGACATATACATCTAGATATAGACATAAATATGTATGAAATACTTTGCCCATTGAAATAAACGATACACGAGAAACTAATTTTATCCGAGGTTCTGCCCAAAGTGCGGACGTTCGCACGGTGACCTCGGCGCCGGATCGGCTTTGTCGGCGAAACTGATCAAATTTTAATCAATAGCGCCAGAGCTTATTGTACTTACTCTATGAGCTTCTCCGAGTTTTGTTAGGTTTTTAGAGGAAGTCATATTTCCATTTAATAACTATAAGAAAATTAAATTAAATGTTATGTACAATGAACAATATATAGAATTTGGTGTGCTTGTGATTTGTTTTTGTCGAACCAAAAAATACCAAAGGATAATGCCACAAAATAGTATATCTAGCAGTGTGAAATATTTTACAGAATTAAATCTGAGGAAAGTTTTATAAGTCAATGAAACTTTCATACACTCATGAACATTTTCAATTCTCGGTTTAATATTCGGATTGGTCAGAATACGATCTGATGATAGTCGTGTGGAGAACGAAAGGAAAAGGTCTAAATTGCTAAAAACATCCAGCTCTGTGGTTGACCACCATTACACCACACCCCGACCGCACCCTAACGAAGAACCAAAGTCGCATTGTAACCCCGAACGTACGTAAATTTAAAAGCATTTATAAAGCATATGTGCAATTTCGTTCCCTGCTGCAGTTACGATGGCGCCTGCGCTCGAGCAATAAATACCTTTTATGCTTTAACACCTACAAATTGTTTACGACATTGCCGTAGGTGCATACATTGTTGACATGTCGTTGATGTATACATGTATTTTGACGATAAATACGTCATTCATTATTATTAACGGCTCATTGTAAAATACGATATGATGAGTTTTTTTTTGTAGAATCAATGCAATATGTCTTTGATGATACTCTGTTCGCACATCGAGATTTGATAGTATAGCATTTCCACCTGTCCGAACAAATGTTGAAGTTAATTTACATTTTTTTTTTCATTTAGTACTAATGATGTAAGCCATATTTCAAAAAGAAAGAAGCTGAAGTTTCTTTTTTTTTTGTATGTAATTGTGTAAATTAATTTTTATTGTTATAAATTTTGAATAGCTGCAATTACGACGTATACTAATTTTGCAAAAAGCATGTAATAAATCTATGTATTATATTTATTGTGTTCTTTTTTCGTCCAACTACTAGTATGACGTGTGAGATTTGTGCGTTACAGTTTGCTGTTTATATATTAAATTTTCCGTTTGCTATTTGATATTTTAGTAGTTTTGTGGATAAGTTATTTGTGAACATTTTGACAGCCATGATATTTATTACTATCAAGTAGCACCCATATATGACGGAGCGGCATCCATAGGTACAATGGCATACACAGGGCCGGTGATCGCACGATTTTTATTGGTATTTTTTTTTATTGAACACCTTTTCCTTGTCGCTTCATATAGCCAAGAAGGCCTGGGCTATATAAGATACGAGAGCAGATTTTAAAAGTTAGCGGTCTGAATATGAAAATAAAGCATTTTTTTTAATAAATTAATTTAATTTTTTGAGATAATCGCTATTGTTTTCTATGAACTTATTTCATAATTATTACATATCATTTAAAAAAAAACGCCCCATCTAAGACTTCGGAAATGGAATTGACGATAGCTTCATTCAATTTTCGTTTAATAAAAATGATTAATTTCTTAAAATGTTCGTCATATTATAGGTAAATAGAAAATCGGATGTTGTGAACTTAAATAAGAGGAGTATGGGCGGAATTCGTAATTAAAAATGAACTTCAGTCATAGTTTCAAACAATAAATGAGGCTGTCTATGATCGAGACGAATGGAAACTATAATATGTTTTAATGCTCTTGCGTGTTTCCTTTTCAATCTCACCAAGAAAAGTACGTAAAAAATATATGCATTATTAAGCAAAGTGAGTTTATAATGGGTGCTTTTGATAATTAATTGACATTGACCACTAGCAATCAGCAGTCACTACCCATGTGACCGTCTAGAATTGAATTAAAAATTAAAGAAATTCTTTCTTTTCATTTGATAAAAATAATTGATGATCGATTCTCGGACTACATTCATGTATATGAAATAATACAAGTTACAAATCGAGTATAAGAATAAATAGACTAGAACAGACTTCAAATATAACTGATTACTTGTTTTTGAAGTCTGTTTAAACAATTATTTAAATAGGTTTTTGAAGTCGACTTTTTTTTGAAAAAATATTCTATATCAGCAACAAGTGATTCGTGTAACGTGTATAGAAATACAGACGCGGGGAAAGTCGGGGCATTCGAACAGAGCTAGCCGGAGCATCTGGCCTGCGATGAATGCCCCCATAATCACAGCTTTGCCGCCTTATTCGATGAACGAGCGAATCGATACGATCGCTATCACAGGCGGGCTCCGTCCGGGCCGGCCCGGGGCTAAGTGAAACAAAGCGAGAATCGAATAACTTCGTCGTAATGGCGGCGAAGAGTAAATCTTTTTTCTCACAAAGGAAGAAAGATATCACCACATTCATTCAAAGTAATGTTCCCGCTGGCCGAGCACACCGCGCAAAGATATGGCCACTTTTAAATACCAGATTGGGGCGATCTCTTTATTTTCGGGACACGGCGATGTCGAGTCGGTTCTTTTGCCCGGCCTCTAAAGAGATTAATCAACATAGACGAAAAAATACATAGAGTCAAAGACAATTAAGGATTAAGCTCCAACACGACCGAAATGTCGATTGATTCTGACGGATATATTCTATCTAACTTTTATTAGAAAAATATTGTACGATTACCTAGTTCTTGTCGGTTAATATTAGAAACTCGGTGAGCTAACGTATTGTCTTTATGTTGGTAAGTATAGATTTTTGTTGCATTAAAAAAAATATAAGGCTTCAATGGCCGCGTTTTGGTCGCATTTTTGGTTATTCAGATATAGATCCTTGATTTTTTTTTCAGCTTCAAGAGACCCTAGACTTAAGTATATGGTATTAAATTCAATTTGATATCTTCACGCGTCCTCTATAAAAAGGGTTTTGACAGACAGAAGAACAACGAAATAATCTTATAGGGGTTCTTTTATCCATTTGAGGTACTTACGGAACTCTAATTATTATTTTTTTGTTTATGAAAAGCATTTCAAGCAGTATATTTTACAGTTTTGGACAACAATATAAGACGGCTGTTCTTAACATAACATTTTATAACACAACGACGTTAGTGGGTTTTTTACTTTTTTTAACATAATCAAAAATGGATTTTTAACTCATCCTAGTCTTTCATTATAGAATCTATTAACATAACTATAGAAAATATTGACTACAAGAAGCTATGGAGCACAGTGAAGAAAAAGCAATGAATGGCTGGACGAAAACAAGTAAAATTGAATTTTGTATCAAAATGAGATTTTAAAATGCTCCATTCATTGCTGGGCGAGATAGCTGAAAATGCTCCCGGCGAATATTAGATATCTTTTTATAAACAAAATAACGCTTTCTTGAGATAAGAAAGTAATCAGGTTTATGTTGTCATCTTCTAGATTTTAGGAACCAAACAGACCGTTTTACGATGAAAATTTGTACGTCTAATCAAAATATATTTTCAAGAGATACTTCTGAGTAAAAGATGCGCTAATAACTAGTAGTTTCTCCCGTGGCTAGTTTCCAATCTAGATGCACTACATTTCCTATATTTTTTTTTTTATTTTATTTCGATCGGTTATTGTGAATACAAATATTATAAAGATACTAAGATAAGAAGAATGGGTACGTGATCGAAATCGTGAACGATACTGAATTCGAATTCGATCAGCAGGATCCGGTTAAAAACTGTAATTAACTGAAACCGAAATTAGAATCGAAAACAAAACTGATGGAAAGACCGGAAGCGACACAAAAAAAATTGACAAAAAAAAATTGAAACCGCCTTCAGAAACCTATATCAATATATATTTTTAAACAGACTTCGGAAGCAACTAGTCAGTTGTTTTTGAAATGGGTTCCAGCTAAAGATAAATCCAACTCAGTTATTTTCTTCTGCGAAGATGATGATCTCTTTTTGACTCAATATTGAAGGTTTTATATTCATGTTTATAAATTATATGTTCTTTTTTGCCTTGCTTTAGCTGGGACCGACTTTAGAAACAACTGATTAGTTGCTTTTGAAGTCTGTTTAAAAAAATATTTAAGCAGGTTTTTGATGCCGGGTTTATTTTTTTCTCAAAATTTTCATTATAAGCGGCCCTTAAATAAACTGGGTTTTTTTTTATTGAAAGTAATGTTGTTTTCGATCTGTTTTTAAGATTAGCCATTCATGACTGTTATAAGTCTTTCAATGATAGTGTTAGAAATGAATTATTTATTTAGTAATTTAGCGTTTGTTGGATGTAAGTAAGAAAATTCATTTTGTTCAATAGAAGCAAAACAACTTATTTATTATATGAGGACGTCTTATTATGTATTTTTCATTATTATTAGAATTAATACAAATTTATATGTAGGGTGCATTGAAGCACTGTAAATTTTCGGAATGAATGAGAAAAAAATACTATATATGGTCAAAAATGAATTTATTGTTTCTCAAAATATTTTACGTTAGCATAAATGCACTTTTTCATACGATTAAACCAATTTTTAAAACATTTATGCCACTTCTCCCCGGTGTCCTCGGAAACATGTTTTTCATATTCTTCAATAGGCTCTTCCGGTGGTGAAAAGAGTTGACCGCGTAATTGGTTCTTAATTTTTGTGAACAAAAAAAGACACAAGGAACTGTATGCAGAATAGCTCATAAGTCCTATGTTTTTATCTTCCAAAAATTTATTTGACTCTTTAGTCGTGTGACTGGCATTGTAGTGGTGCAAGATGATACGATGTTTACTGTAATTTTTACTACGTTTGTTAATAACTTCCGGCAAACAAATGGTCGTGTACCAATCACTGATCACGGTACGACAATTCTCCATAGCAACAGAAGCCACGTGTCCAGTTTTATTAAATAAAGAAGTAATCATTCGCTTAGAGGCACTTCGGTCGCGTGTCACTTCGGTCGGTTGTTTTGTGTTCGTAGCAATAAATCATATTTCGTCACCTGTTACTCTGTCCCACACCAAATTTGACGCCCCTTCCTTGAATCTGGTAAGCATGGCATTGCACCAAATGACGCGATCCGTTTTTTAATCCTTAGTCAAATTGTATGGCATTCACTGCAAGCACAGCTTTATCATAACCAAATGTTGGTATTGGATTGATTGTATATAAATCATGCCTATGCTTAAGGATGCCTTAATATTATGGTAGGTCGCATGTCTGTCTGTCATCGAAGTTTTTGTTGTTCACAGCGGTGGACGGACGATCATCACGAAATTCGTCACAGAGATTGATACAACCGCGCTTAATTTGTGCAAACCAGTTATAAATAGTCGTCTTGCATGATGCTACATCGTCAAAAGCAGTTTGAAGCCGAGCGCGGCTCTGTTGAGCTGCCAAATTACACTTAAAATCGTAGAAAATCCGACTACGAAAATTTCATGATTTAAATCCATATTGTAATTTTACACGTAATTTTTAAAATGACGGCACAATGTAAAAACAATTGATAGTTAAATGAAACAAACTGTATTCTACATCCAAAGAGTTCCATTTTTAAATGCAGTAATTACTTTTTAAATATTGTTATTTG